>OW679195.1:180776359-181073214 GCA_940337035.1 Agriotes lineatus | reverse complement strand
TCTGTGGTCTGTATATTGTCTTGGAATACTATATACTGTTTGTAACTTACCTAAAGCACGACGTTATAGCTGCAACAGTTGATTAAGCAATTTTCTGCTAAAAAGCAAAAAATTGTATTCCATCGTAGCAGCTCTGGAAGCGCTGCCAATGCTCACCCACGACTCCAGATGAATGATTTTAAAATAGACACTTCGTCTGACTTTTATAGACTGTTACATTTCCACGTTACTAGGTCGATGAAAACATCATAATATTGATAAAATGATTAGGACGTGTACAGCAGAGTTCACGTACAAATACAAATTCCACGTTAGTCGTGAAGAATTTTATTTGGCCATTTTAGCAAGCACGTGGTGCGAATAAGGCCGATGTCAGGTTAACTTGGCGTTTGTAATCAAGGTCAACTGAAAATCGACGATCTTCAGAGCCAAGCGGTTTTGTCAAAAACCGAACTACGTCGCGGAATGCTTTATCCGTGACGCATACGAGTAGTCACCGAACAGGTGCTGGACGATCCGAATTTATTGCAACATAAAATTTTGACTGGATGTTTTCGGCAGACGTGGCAACGGTTTTTTTTGAACTGGGAAATGTTGTGACTCGGTGCGTCGAAAAGAATTTTGGGACACAGTTGATGTTGTTAAGCGCTTCGTAAACGTTACCTTCGCTTTCAGATTTTGTTTTGACGTTTAGGAAAAATTATCGAAGTGTATAAATGAACGCAATATGTAATGTGCTTGCGTACAAGCTTACGTATAGCTGTATCATCATTCTCACGGAACAAGTATTATTGGATCTTAAGATATTCTGCATCACTTCAAAGCAACTGTTATATTAGAATTTCTATAAATAGCCACGTACAATTACTACTTTTAGCTCAAACATACCTTCGACAGCTAACGTAGTATTTTTCACTCAGCAGATTACATTACCAAGTTTTTAAAACGCTGTTCCGTAATAATTTTGTTCAGCCTTCAGAAAAACAACATGTCCAATTTGGGTAACTTGACAAGAATATTATTTAGAAAATAATCTTTTTTTCTGAAATGGAACTGACGAAATCTAACTTTCTAATCTAGATACCATAGATATTAAAACCAATCGGTATTTTGCATTTTATATGCACATAAAATCATTAAGGCACACCAACATAGGATTGTGAGCATCGACCAATGGAGAAAGAGGGTGGGGCGGGTGGTCCTTCTATATTTTCGTTTGCTTGTCGTACATCAAAACGGGGCCATACTTAAGGGGTAGATAACAAAAGGATTACAAATTGTTAGACGCCAACTGCTGCTTCAGCCACTAAACAGCTTTGCTGAACGCAGACAGGTGATCGGCTCCGAGTAACTTCCTTCTAACTTTGGCCAGTCTGGAAGAATTCGCTACTAGGAGTGCGAGAAACAAGGTTATCCACCCATGGTGTGCTCAAATACACCTCTTGCCTATATCCGAGTTAAGTCGAAGTGCTAAAAAAATTTGTCGGTAAATTACAAAATTTACACATGTGAATTATTTAAAGCACAAAAACAACCACCTTACATGTTGCTCAGCGGTCGAATTTATATATATATATTGCGAGTTTTCTTACGACTGTCGTCGTCTCTCGCACCCTCTGCGCCACTCTGTTCTATTCTCCCACTGATTATCATCAAGGTTTCTACTTCTCATGGCTTCTTGTACCCCTTTCATCCAGGTATTTCTAGGTCTTCCCCTCTTCCGTTTTTCTGGAGCAACCCATTCCCATAATCTTTTTGGCCATCTATCGTCAGGCATTCTTCTGAGATGACCGTACCACGACAACTGTTTTCTCTCTATGGTGTTTATAATATTGGTGTCAATTCCCATTCGATTTTTTATATCTTCATTTGTTACGTGTTCGAGGCGTGACACTCTACAGCTTCGTCGAAGACAATCCATCTCTAATGCTTGTAGTCGTGCTTTATTTCTTTTATTAATAGCCCAAGTTTCCGAACCGTAAGTTGCAATTGATTCCACAACTGATTTGAAAATAGTTCTTTTGGTCGTTTTAGTCAGTTCATCGCTCCACCATATCGAGTTCAGCTTCTGTATCGCACTTCTTCCTTGACCGATTCTTGTCTTAATGTCTTTATTACTATTTCCGTCATTAGTAAACGTCACACCCAGATATTTAAATTCTCTGCAATTTTTTATTATGTTATTTTCCAAAATTAAATCCTGGCCGTCTCCACCCGTAACTAAGTATTGGGTTTTGTCTGTACCCATATCTAACCCCCATTTTTTAATTTCGTCGTTTAGCTTGCGTAACATATAGCTAATGTCGTCCTCGTCGCTGGCTATTAAGACCTGGTCGTCTGCAAATAGAAGTGTACTTAAATATTGATCTTCTATAGGGATTCCCATCTTTCCACATTTTTTTGTCCAGTGTTCTAATGTCTTTTCAATATAAATTTTAAACAATATAGGTGATAGAGTACAACCTTGACGCAGACCCTTGTTGACTACAAACTTGTTTGAAATTTCCGTTCCTACTTTGATTACGCTTTCGTTATCCTTATATAAATTTTTGATGGCTTTAAAGTACATTTTAGGAATAGTTTCTTCTGAAACTGAAAGTAGTAGATTGACTGGAACGCTATCGTAGGCTTTCTTTAGATCTACGAAGGTAAGATGGGTTTCTCTTCCTGGCATTATTATTTTTTCTACGAGTTGTTGCAAGCAGAATACATTGTCAATACAGGATCTTCCACTTCGAAAACCACTTTGTTCTTCAGAACACTGTATTACATCTTCTAATCTTGTTGCTATGATTCTTCCGTACAGTCGTCCAACAGAACTGGTCACTGTAATGCCCCTGTAATTCGAACAGTCTGTTTTGTTGCCTTTCTTATGTATAGAATAAATATATCCCAAGTTCCATTCTTTCGGCACTTCTTCAGTACCGAACATGCAAGTGTTAAAAATGTCTGCTAACACTTCCAATACTATTGAAGAAGCGTACTTCAGTAGTTCTGCTGGAATACCTCCAGGACCGGCTGATTTTCCATTTTTAGTCTTTTTCAGCGCTTTGCTAATTTCTTCTGCTGTAATTCTTGGTATTTCCTCATCTTGTTCTTACTCCTCCCTATGATTGTTCTGTAAATCTGAAGTCATAAACTGTGTTCTATCTTCTGTCAGTAATTTTCTATAGTGCAACATCCATTCTTCTATTTTTATTGCAGGTATTTTGATCTTATCGCGTGTGTCTTGTTTTATACTTTTTATTATTTTCCAAGCGTTTGCAGATTGTGTTGCTCCCATATATGTATTTATTTCGGCACATTTTCTGTCCCATGTCGCGTTTTTATTTTTTCTTACTAATGACTTGACTTCTCTATTCGAGCGTACATATTGCTTTCTATCTTCACCATCTTTTGTTGATAACCATCGCAAGTATAACAATTTCTTTTCTTCAATCTTCTCTTCTACTTCATTGTCTCACCAGTAAGTCCTTTGTCTATGTCTGTATTGCTTTTCTCCCAAAGCTTATTTAGCGGCTTGATGTATATGGTTCTTTAGTTGTTCATACTTGTCTTCGACATTTCCTGTAACCGCCTGTGTGAATTTTGAACTGAGACGTAAAATATAAAGGAATCTGGTTGAATCTTCTTGAAGGCTTATATACTGGGTCGGAGATTTTTTTAATTTCGAGTTCTTCTTCCTTGTCATGTATCGCTACTTTTGGCTTATACCGGAATAATATTTTAGCACTAAGTATATGGTGGTCGGAACCGCAGTCAGCACCTCTATATATTCTTACGTCATTAATTGTGATACTGTTGTTTTGTCTCATAATAATATAATCTATTATTGATTTTAGTTTCCTTGTAGGTTGAGTCCAGGTGTATTTGTGGATTTGTTTGTGTTGAAAGTACCCATTGAGGATTTTAAAAGTAAAGCGTTCGCATATTTCGAGTAGTCGATCTCCATTCTCATTTGATATGTCTTCTCCGTATCTTCCTATGATGGGATTGTCTATACTACTTCCCACCCTCGCATTAAAATCCCCCATGAGTATTATTTCTTTTCTATTACCAATTCTGTCAAAGACATTTATTAATTCATTTTCGAAATCATCTTTAACCTCTATATTCGAATCGTCTGTAGGAGCGTAGACTGCGATTACTACTACGTTACGTTCATGTATTTTTAAACAAACTTTGATACGTTCACTGATGGCTTCCCACTGTGTTATATTCCTTTTCAGATTCTTGTGTATGGCTATTGAGACACCACTTCTCGCTCTTCTATTTTTGGGGACGCCACTGTATAAATGTATATAATTACCTTTTTCTTCACTGCCTTTGCCTTTCTTTTTCGTCTCTGTTAGGGTACAAATATCTCCTCCAAATATTTCTAGTTGTTTAAAAACTTTACTGTATTTACTGTTTATACCTTGTATGTTCCATGTGCCTATGTTCAAAGTCCTTTTTCGCAGCTTGTTTCGTCTTCGATTTGATCCGTCCGGAGCAAATGTATGAGGATTTTTAACAATTTATTTTTTTCCGAGAATGTTTTCCTCTTATTGTGATTATTCGAGGCAATCCTGTCTCCAGGACTTCCCCCATCCGCCACCCAGGGGAAGCGCCACGTAGCAGTTACGGTTCTGCCTGTGGAGCGGTCGAATTTCACTATCTTTTTACTGCTAGCGCGCGTCTGCGAGCGAATAGTAATTAAAAGAGCCTAATGGAATATACAAATTTCGCGAAAACTTTTAAGTAAACTTAAATATAACAACACCGTGTGAACGATGTGGCCCTGTAAGAGAAAATGATGGTCCTCCCATATTAAATTACAACATTAGCAGTTACTGCAACTTAACGTTTTATTTAATACTAAATATTGAATCCTGCTAACAGCGATGTTTGTATTCGCCTACAAAGTAAACTCGTCTGCTACTTGTCTAATGTTTTCCAATGCTGACATCATAAAAGTTGCTAAATTATTCAAAAGTTAATAGCCGCGCACATGGTAGAGGCGCCTAAAAGCTCCCAAATTATTCAGATTTGAGGCTTACGAGCTAATTCCAAGTCGAAATCTAATAGAAAAGTAGGATGCGGCACGATAAATGCCTTGAAAGCCACCGGGGCTCCACGGAAAACGTTTTAAAGACTTACATAAATGGAAAATAATTAGTTTCGTATCTAAATCCGGGAGAACTTGCTCTAACGGCAATTTCCTCAGCAGCTGCACGTTTAAATATTGGAGCAGATAAAGCCTTTCTGCTCCGTCCGAAAGCTGCCGAGAATTATCAAACAAAATTATTTTAAAGTTTTCAGTTCTTCGAACACGCTCTACATGCAAAGTCCCTGCAGTACTGAAAAATGTCTGAAGCTCTGAACACCACATGAATGCGAATTTAAAGAGTTGGTCTGCTACGTGCTTCTGGCCTGGAACAGGAACTAGGACGCAACACAAGCTTGACTTTTGCAGATACCGCCTCGCGATAGAAGGACAATTTCCCGTTTTTGTTGAAGTAATTCTGACTGCTTTTTTTTGCTACTCAACTCTTAAGATAATAGATACCTAGGTACCAAGATGGTGGATGCATACACAAGTACATTTGCTTTTAGCTTCACCAGATCCAAGATTTCATTGGCGAAGTTATCAAATTTAGGTTTATCAGTTCCCCAAAGCTATTCCAGAGTCAAAGAGAAAGATTTAAGCCTATTTTGCAACACTCTTTGAGCAGTTTCCAACCGAAAAATTCCAACAATAAGTTCACACCATTTAGCAATGTTGCGAAGCACATTGCACAATGCCTTTGGAGCCTATTTTTGGCGGCCCAGATCTACTCGATTCGGTTTATTGTGATTTCTCCGCTATAACTTTGTTTTTATATCGAGATTTCAAGTTTGTTTTCCTGCCAGTCTGCTCTGCTGGGCCATGATGGATGATGTTTTTGCTTAATATTTACATAAAGCATTCAACGTCGTAAATTTTCTTTCCCCATTTTTACCTTTCCTTGGCAATTTAATCTTTTTTGTACTCCAACATTATTCATCAGCCCTGTTGTCGGATTTCCGCTTGTTTGTGTAAGCTTGCTGCTACTATTTGGCAATTCCACATTCCTTGTTTCGTTGTGCTTTCTGAAGCAGCTTTGGTAAGGTATGCATTTTTCTACGCTCTAAGTGGCGTCTTTGCACTATGACCTAAATTTTAATAAAATTTCAGGAGATAAGTATATTCTCGTAAGAAAATAAAATTATAACAAATTGCAACAAAAAGGTTTGCAAAAAATACGTTCGATGATGATGTGATTTTAAAAAGTTGCCGTAAATAGACACAGCATCAAAAACATGAAAATTACTCTTTTATGTAATTTTTTGTATTTTCTTTAAAATGTTTTCTACGGTATTAAGTTTAGGACTCCTACGCATTAGTTCTCTACCAGAAATTCATCTATTTTCGATCTTGCCTTATATCTATCACTTCTACGGTTGTATTGTTTTCTAGGAAAAAGACTCTAATACCTACATTTCCTACTACTACTTAAGTACCCATATTTTGGCGATATTCACGAGTAATCTCTAGTTTTGTTAATCATATAGCCTCGTCTTCTGCCATTACAATTTGGTCATCAGCATTGCAGAGTGAGAACAATGTATCGTATCCCATTTTAGTGGCCATATATGACCACTGTTTTAAGAAGGGTAGGAAATAAAGAACAACCTCGTCATGAACCTTTAGGCGTTATAAGACCCTCTCTCAATTTCAACTTCAATCCTTTCTGAATTTTCTTCGTAGTACTCTTGGCTTGCATGTGTTAGGATTGGGTTAAGTTTCAATTTGGTGTTGTAAGCTTTCTCTGCCTCTATTAGTCGTTTTCCAAATATAATTTTCAAAGTAAAGACGTTGTGCTCCTGTGACACTCTACGTTGAAAACTCGTTTAAATTCCAGTGGTTAATCTTTAATACTGTCCGACAGTTCCGGACTTAGAACCTCCCTTAGTCCGTATTGCTGAAATGCGTTATGTGTGAAAAACGCAAATCCGAACTGCGCTTCACAAATGAGTCAAGTACTGATTTAAAACCTTTATTCAGGTAACATTCACATGTAATGACACTTCAGTCGGCTCAAATGAAAACCGAAACCGTAACAAACAATAACGTCAGTTTTTTTATAGAGGTTCTATATCTAGTTGCAGTGATATCACGCAAAATGCAACAGCTGCCGCCTGCACGGCAATATTGCTATGGTCCACTCATCGAAACACATTCACAAATGCGCGGTAATTCTATGCTAAAAACATGAAACCCATGTCAAGTTAATATGAATAACACATACACAATTTATTATACTCTAGTGCATCACAAAATACTTGAAAACTGACGGAAAAGAACGCAAACTATTAAATGTTAAACCAAAATTGACTTAGCTAGGTGAGCGTGGACAGATGAAATTTGAGGGGTGTATCACAGATAGTCATAGAAATATTTTATGATCCAAAAATTAACGCAATTTGCCTGCTCGGCATGGTAAAGCTTTAACAAGTTGCTATCTTCAGGAACAATTTTTACGAGAAGTATCTTCTCTTTTCTTGGTAGCATAACCTTATTTTTTTCAAATGATCCTAATAAAATTCGAATTATTGCTATGCCTCTGTAGTTTTTTAAGTTGCCGCTTTTTATGGATAGGGAAATGCAACTTTTTTCCATTCTTTTCGAATATATTTCCCATTTGAGCATCTTTCAAACATTTATAATAAGTGCGCCAAATGTAACTAGACCTGTGTAAACACATAATAGTTATTTATGTATTAAGACATTGTAAAGATGCGTATGCTCATCCAAGGGCCTCTGGCACAAGGGTTTGTATATCTCCCGAGGACACAAAAATATCAAGTAGTTCCAGTGGTGCATGGAAAATGTTTTGTTCTATTAGCGGTATGGACAACAATTAATGTACTAATAAGACATAAATGATATAAAAGCTCGGCAACCAACTATTCAGTTGCGTAGAAGAACAATTCATGAATACAAGTTAGCTATAAAATTGTCTCACCGTCTCTTTGCTAATCGCATTACATGCCGTGCGTACTGCGATACAGAATTTTTGTTTAACTTCATATATCAAACTAAGTGTCAATTAATTACACATAAATATATCTCAATAAGGAGTAACTCATAGAAGTGCGTAAAAGAACAAAATTTAAAACCAACAGTAAATGCGTTTAGCATTAAATTACGATTTCGACTGCCGTTAACACCTCAGTGCAAAGATTTTACTATATGTATGACTAGCCGCAATATAAGATCGGTAACACAAAATGTTTAATTCGACTATCTTAGGGAAAGAGTATTAAATCTAAATTTCATTCTTAAAATTAACAATTTAATAGGCTGAATTGCATTGTTTTCTCTAATTTATTATAACGTAATTAGTCAGACACGACTTGGTGGTGACAAATCATCATTTCCCATCAATGGCATGAGAAATAAAAAAGAGCATTGAGTATACACGGTCAAAGTGAAAAAGTGGGATTGTGTTACATTACAATTTAGTGAAATATAAAAATACTTTATTAGTTTTCAATTTGTGTATTACTAATTAAGTTTAGAGCTCAGGTTTATTAGTAAGTTAGTAGTAGTATTTCTTCAAGAAAAATGAGAAAAAAGTTCAAAAGCATTTCAAGGATTGCAAAGTATACAACAAATAGCCAGAAGAAGGTTTTTTATATATTTTACAGCAAAAATACCAAATTAGAAAAGGAATTGTAAGGTGACATGCCAAAATAAGATTTTTTTGCAAATACATAATATGTTTGCGGCTTAAGCAAAAAATAAACTTGAGTTATATTCAAGGTTGATCAACATCAAAGTTTGTGTAAAACTTGAAAATAAGAGTTTACTTGGTACTTAATTGTGAGACTTGGAAATATGAATGTAAAACTAATTTTCAAAAACATGTCGTGTGGGTTATCAAAGTGTAGGGAATTATCAAGGGTAATACCACAAGAGGTGAACATTTTTTAAGAATTTTTGTCGTTCACATGCAAATTACTGCGTTTAAATTTCTCGAAACCAGAACTGCGTTAAACATTCCGTGAGACCGCAGGTCACCGCCCGATGCAAGTTCGGGTGGCATTCGTGCCAGGAAGATTTTCCTGCATCTCACACTAACGCGCGAAATTTTAAATGCGGCATGCGCCGCGTGCTATAGCTAGTACAAAAATATTTTGGAGCAATTTTAGGTTATATTGTACCTGCCTTGTTAGAAAATTAATGTTGATTATTATAAATAAAACCACGTTTCGTTCTTAAACGTGTTTGAATTTTATCGAATATTATTAAAAAGTCAACCATAAACATTTGAATAGTAGGTTATAAGGAACATAACCTAAATGAGCCATACCAGCAGCGGTACTTCTTGCAGCAACAGATGCGAGAGCAGAATAACGTTCTTCTAATCCAGAGCGTAGTGATCAAACGGTACCAATGTCTCTTTTCTGTTAATTTTAAGCATAAATGAGAGTTCACTCTATTTCATTGTCCATGACATTATTATTTAACAAAAATTAGCCAGGCCACGATAATTCGAATGAATTTAAACCCTGAGAGAAGCGAGGATTTTTTAGTTACGCTGCGAAAGTCAAACTAAACATTCCTAGTCCAAGTAAATATGAGTCTCAACTAAATTGCTTGTTACGCAAACAGCCTCGACGAAGTAAATTTATTTTTACCCAGTTAATGCGTACATAACAGTACTCATTCACTATATTTATATTTTACGCTGCAGTATCAAGGAAATTT
The DNA here is from genome assembly GCA_940337035.1 of Agriotes lineatus. Taxonomy (NCBI): domain Eukaryota; kingdom Metazoa; phylum Arthropoda; class Insecta; order Coleoptera; family Elateridae; genus Agriotes; species Agriotes lineatus. Next base: position 181,063,439 of record OW679195.1, on the reverse strand, counting down.
CTACCGCACGGAAAATGCAACGGAGGTAATAGGTCACACTCGACTTGCATTACGCTTCTAAATACAAATCACATTATACATATGTTAATCTAATTTAAAACTTACTTAACTAATGATTTGATTTGAACGCTTAACCACCTGGTTGTTAAGCGGGCCCTTTCCACTCAACTCCGTTTACAGTTACCTCGCGGTGTGAATACAGGGATAGTCTTCGACACGGAAAGGTAAAAGAAGCTGAAGATTATATCATTAGTGAAAATGAGATTAGTAAGTCGTACAGGTAAAGTCCTAAGATCCATTGGAACTTTTATTTTTCCTTTAAATAGTCAGCTTAGCTCTAAACCTAAAGAGCGTGATCAATTGAAAAAAAAAAGATTCAATAGCTTTGAAACAGTTTGTCTTGACAATTACATGGTTATAGTTTGCTCCCATTGGCTCTTTTTGAAACTGTAGTAACGTACGTTATGTTTTACAGTCCATTTTCGGTGTTAGTGATGTAGTTGAAATTTTAATATTTTTTTAAAACCATTTAACCCTGTTACGTTAGTGGTTACAAATTAAGTTTACGTTTACGGTCCCAAAAACACTATTTGAACTCATTTATGTACTATAAAACCTAATTCATTTTCTTATATGGGTATTTCGCCACTCTGCAAATTAAAATATTAAATAACGAAAATATTAACAACGAACGTTTCGAGGGACAATCTGCCCTCGTTATCAACGAATAACAATTAAAACTAACAAGAACTTATCTTTTTTTTCACTGGAAGAAAAAACGACCAACCTCCAATGAATTTTCTGACATTGACGTTTGTTGATATCTGTACCTACTTGATCTCATCTTTAAGAATCGTCAATGTCAGAAAATTCATTGGAGGTTGGTCGTTTTTTCTTCCAGTGGAAAAAAAAAGATAAGTTCTTGTTAGTTTTAATTGTTATTCGTTGATAACGAGGGCAGATTGTCCCTCGAAACGTTCGTTGTTAATATTTTCGTTATTTAATATTTTAATTTGCAGAGTGGCGAAATACCCATATAAGAAAATGAATTATGAATTCACGCCACAAAGAAGTTTCAGAGATTATAAAACCTAATGTTATTGTTTAAAGTCTGTCAGTATTTTCAAGTTTTCAAAAGGAGTATTTTGAAAACAATATCTGTGGCTGGAAGTGCCAGGACCGAAATATCCAAAGGTCACAATTCTATCTGCTTTGTTGCGATTCCTTCTATTTGTAGATGGTCATGTAGCAGTCTTGTAAAAGTTGTTACACTCCAGTTTCTTGTTTCAGCTGTCTTGTTAGGTACTGTTGACGTAAAAAGCACTGAATGTCATGCTCGTTTTCGGCGATGAGTAAGTTCGCATAACACGCTATTTATGCTCGTCCGTGCTGATTCCAGGATGAACAATCCTTGTTTGCCTATTTCATTGTGTTCGAACCAAAAAGTTGTTTTCTTCAAGTAAAACTACATCTAATCCTTGAGAAACGGTTGGCAATTAATAAGTCTTTTAAGAATGATAAAGAGGAGGAATAGTGGTGGAGAGCTAAAACTACAAGTGCATTACTTTGTTGAGCATCTACCAGACTCTTTCTTGAGCAATCATTATACGATAAAGGCATACCATGAGCTCTTGTCGAATGCTCTGTTATTCAGAATCCCCCATCCGACGTTTCCGTGCAAAATTTGAGCACACGAATTTAAAAAATAAAGTGGAAAAGTTTATGGACCCTTACCAGACAACGCTGTTGCTGTTCGCGTTATTTGGGAGAAGAAAGCACCCGGCGTACGCGAGCTGACATTCCGAAAAACAAGCATGACTCGAGCTAAAATAACCACTCTCAACTCAGATGTCCTCTAACCACTATCAGAGCATTAAAATACAAAATACAACATAACTCGACGCCCACGACCCCTGAAATAGCACCGACTCTTCCACTGCGCGCGTTTGTTGAGAGCAGCCCGTGTAAAGCCTTAAAAGTGGGGCCGCTCAAAATTAAGAGCGCCACTAATTAAAACTCTAGATGGAAATATTTTTAAGCAATAAACTCGCGCGTAAACCGGGGTTTTTATTTGGTTATTCTCCGAAGGATATATACGCAGTAAGCAAGATAAAACTTCGACTTTATGACCCCGTCTGAAATTGTAGGAGGGTTGCATTGTTCGCGGCCGCGTTGTTTTTGTCTCCTACATTTCGTCTTAATTTAGCTTTGAATTTTATAGCGATTGCTTCATTGCCTCTGCAATTTGGAAACGCCAAAACAGCAATAAGGTCGCGAGTTTATTCTTAAACAAATTTAATTAAAAGAACAATGTGGACGCTCCTCCAAATTTCCGTCCTCGCCGCGGCGTATAAAACTTTCGTGGTTTATGTTTTTAATATGCAAGAATGCTGACGTTTACAATCGCAGCACCGCGACTCCAAAATTCCCGAATTTGCATGGAAATTGGGGGAAATTTGAATATAATCAGCACCCCCTGCATTCGTGTGCATAACCTGCGCCGTGGGAAAAGCTCAAGGCCGCAGGAAGCGAAACAATTTCTTGCGATGTACGAGCCGGGCTCGTTGTCACGGAATGTGTCAATCAATCAAACGCAGGCCGCGTGTCTCAGCGCAGCTTTCGTGGTGTCATTTCGCTTGGTAATTTTTAATGAAATAATCAGATTCGATGTTTGCCGAAGCTCGAAAAGTTCTGTTGATCTTTAGTTGGAGATTACGACCGGGTCGATGTGGCGTTTTCGAATAATTAAGGGGGAAGTTACTAAACCCTGCAACTGACGTTCTACGGGTTGCCACAATTTATTTTCAGATTTGTTGGTAATATTTAGAGAGATATATACTTCCTACCATAAGTGCGAACGGGATGGAAGCTGCGGTTAAGTGAGTAGTTTTCTTTCTGGATAAAAACAATATTTTGAATAAATGCTATACCATTTCCATTTTTAACCTCACAATTATCAATTTGACGTTTTGATCGCTACCTATACAACGTAAGTTCTAAGATCCATTCTCATTAATAACAAACTTTTGTGAAGAGAAATAAGTTAAGCTTGCTTTATTAAAACTTCGATTTATTTTCGTCGTTTGAACTTGATCGGTAACTATCCCTGCCACAAGCACTTACACAAATCGTTTGTGCCGTTTTCAGAGGCTTCTTTACAATTTGTTTTATCGTTTGCTGTCAACTTCTGTGTTACATAAATATAATATTCTGTAGCACAGCTTTTTATTTTTAGACAGTAACCACTGTTCTGTTATTTTGTGCCTGTGGGAAATACACCTTCTTAGCTATAATATAATGCAGACTGCTTTCTACTAACTGGCTTGTTTTTTTTGTATATTTTTCTTTACCTTTACAAACCTTTTGTATAATAGAGATTTACGAGCGGGAATATATAAAATATTTAGTGTTTACCTCCATCTAGCATTTATGAGACCATCTACTTAATATAATCTTGAAGCAGTAATAGTAAAAATAAATGGTTGTCCCGTCCTAAATAATCATAAATAAATGGAATTAAACAAATTAAGCTACGGATGCGACGCAAACACAAAGGCCCTTGGATAGCGAATCGCATTCATAACTACCCAACATTAACGCCTTGTCAAAAAAAAGTTGTTTCTAACGTCATAGGCGCTGTCTGAAGTAGGCAATCGTTTGCCATACCAACAGTCCAATAAATCGCGTTATGCAAATTCAATAAATCAAACAATAAATAATTAAATTGATAATTAACAGGCTGCTTGCTTATCCACAAATCGCCAATAAATCAAAATGCATAGAATAATTACTTAACCCCACAAGCGTGGTTATTTAATTAGACATAATAAGACGTCCTGAGTTTCTTCTTTGATTTTTATAGCCCTGATAACTCGGAACTTAGAACGCACGGAGATGTCTGCGATTCTCATCGCTAGAGTGAAACAACGCCATGCAAAGATAAAACAGTAAAACAAAGAAAACATGACCTTGCGTTAACCAAGATGCCGCAGGTCGAACAGCGGTGCCAATGCCGGGGTCTTAGAGACGTCTAGGTGCAGTCAGCTTGTCCAAGATTGTTCAAACATCTGATTGATCGGTGAAGAAGGCACGAAGCCAGAAGAGGCAAAATGGCCTGCAAACGAATTATTGTGCTGTGAATCCACGTGAAGTAATAGATTTTGATTCACACCAGCAAGCGGAAAACTGCCGTAGAAGAATGCAGCAAACCATGAAAAGTTTGCAAACAGCCTACAAGAAGCGAGAATACACAATAAATTGTCACGACGGTGGATCGCACCGGCTAGGGGTAAAAATCGCAAAAATTAACCATAGTAGAAATAGGAAACGTGCTAAAGTGTTAATTCTAGGGAAGAGAATAGCTATATGAGAAAGGAAATCCAAGAACAGTTTGTAATTAGACATAAACAGATACAAATATATTCCACAAAAAACCACAGTAAATTTCTCTAACGATTGAAGATCACTTTATACGGTGCTACTCACTATTTCTATTCTTTGAAATTTGGCAGGCAATTAATTGCTTGTACACCTTTTTAATTGAGCAGCCTCGAAAGTCGAACTTCATATAAGCCAATATAAATATAAATATCGAACTCCAAATTCAATTTTATGATACAGCATCGAAAATTTATGAAATATGTAGGAATTTTGATTCAGTGAATTTGGATTATAAACAACTCCAATCTATAAAGTACGGAATTCAATATGTAACATTGAGATATTCTATGAATTCGATTTTAATAACGAATGCACAATGCGTTCTTGCTTTCGGCTTCGAACTTAAATATTAAAATTGATTAATTACAATTCTATAGATTTGGAGCTATTTAAATGATGTTGTCTTCTAATTTTATATTTAACCTCAAAAGTAAATCACACGTGAAGACTAATGTACTATATCGAAATATTGCGAATGCAATTTCAACTGTGCAATTAAAGGACGCAATTGAATCGAAGTTGGTAATAGCAGGTATGGGAATTCTATAAATTCGAATATTTCAAATTGTACTTTCTTTGAACTGTTTTGCATATTAACAAGTTTCGACGTTAGTAGTGGGCAATTTCTTTTATTGTGAAATTTTTGTAATAGATTAATAATAATCTGTAATGGTTAATTCAATTTCCGGTATACAACTCTGTTGAACTTGTTCACCTGTAATTTGATTATGAAACGAATTTGGGGTGGATACAGCAACGTACAGGAAAATAAAAGAAGTTGGACGACGAAGACTGCCTAGGGCTTTTTCCACAATATTTTGAACTTGAGATATCTCTAGAAAAACGGCCTTTGTGCTGCAAACAAAGGCGCGTAAAGGATCTGATCCTTAAAGCCTAATACATGTATGAAGAGGTAAAGGTCCTTTGAAAAAATGTGTTCGGCACAAGCACACACGTAATAGTATTAGGCGAAAAGTGAAGCGGGGATTTAGCTCTTTCTATGAAAATCCTCAGGCGTGAAGTGTTGGCTCAAATTAAAAAGGGTTTTGCGATAAGACATTTTTCCGTTTTGTTGTGTCTGCTGTTTGCAAGCGCACTTTTTACGAATCTATAGAAGCATTACTTATCTTTTAAAACGTTTTGAGCGATTGGTTGTTTACAGTTTACAAAAGTTTTAAACAGAAATCTAGGATCTTGGATAAATAAATAAACCATAATAATAACAATGACAATAAGCCATGCATTTTTTGCGATACATAATGAGAAACCCAGGAGAGTCTTTCAGTACAGGTTAACGATTGCCGATGTTTATATTTTCCCCAAATCCAAATCTGCAATCCAACAGGCTGGCCGATCAGCAATGTGAAGCCACTTCAAACGTCCACAAATTTTCGGCAAGCAGCACGGTGAATTTCGAAATCAATTGTCAACATATCGGAGTAGAAAAGCCCAATAATGAACTCAGCGACCAAGGAAAGGGATGGGAAGAAAAAAGTTTTGAAAATAAATTCGACGTGAAAGCAAATATAACCAAATTATTATGCGGACGGCCGAACAGTATTTTACGTCTAAAATCTTATTAAATCCTGAAGTAATCAGATGGGTATAGAAATTCATCAAACCAATTAGATCAATCCTGCCCTAGATTATCGGTGATTTTCGGGATGAAATATGCATGTAAGCATCATCAAAACAAACTCCTAGCAAGTACATCGTATAGGTCTGTCAGTTACAGCGTGATTCTTAAAAATATCCAAAAAGGATATAGAAACCGGCAAAATAATACCACCCTGAAACTGTGTACGGGACATTTTCTAAAGGCAGGAATGCCCATTTTGAATTTAAAAGCACTGAAAACTACCTAGGCAACCTAAAACACAGCAAACGTAAATGAGAAGTGACACTTTCATATTGAAACAAATTCAGTTAACTTAGTATGTATTTTGACGTTTAGAGGAAAAAAGTTAGATATTAATTGGATTTTTTTCAACAAAATGCTAAAAGTCCCTATACATTAGACAGGAACTTGATTTTTCTCAAAAACTGGTCTATCTACAATAAAACTTTCTGAGCTCAAAATTGAAAAATAAAATGTATTCTTTCTGTGAAAAATACGCTGCACCAGTTGTGCTTTGGTTTGCGCGTAGCAATCTTACATTTAACTTGTATGTATGTATGTATGTATTATCTGTAACCTCATTTACCTTACGGTGTCGAGGCTGGTGCTTTATGCGCTGGCATCTGGCGGTACAATGATCAACTTGCCCCGGATTCGGGATACAGAGTTGGATCGCGCCTTTGGTGCTTGCGCAGCAACCATTGTGTGAAGTGTGTGTATTGGTGATGTGTTGACCTTGCTACTCTATCTCTTAGGTCTGTGGTTCTGAGTAGAGCACAGTTAATTTGGTGCCCAACTGTGAATGGTCTCACCGAGCCCGATTCCAATCACCAAGGCGGAAAAATTCCGACCCCCGCGGGATTCGAACCGAGGACTTGCTTAATGCAAGTCTGGCGCGTATCCAACAGCGCCACGCGGCTTCTCTCACATTTAACTTACGAATGAGAAAAAGGTAAAAGTTATGAAAGTGAAACGTTCTGTTAACATTAAATTTTACAGTTGGGGTTCATGTGACAATGGTCAATGGTCAATGCCATAACCACTTTTTTGGAGGTAATTCGGAAGACAAAATCTTGCCATTTGCAAATATAAAACATGTCGACTGTAGCTAGCAAATGCTATTAATGCCATTTCTAGTAGTTGCTTACTGCAGCGTATCACGTAAAAGCAAAGAGAAATACTAAGTAACATCGGTGAAAGCGGCATTTCTTACACTGGGCGTCACTATAATAGTTATCGTGGAAGTGTAATTAGTATTAATAAATCACAAAAAACAAAAGAAAGCCCTCAGTGAAACCGGTTGCCACCGACATAATGACAGTTTAAACCGAACAAGGGAAGTGCCTGAGTTTCGTCTGAATTAATACGCAGCCCACAGCTCTCTGACAGACTTCGTATGTTTTGCCTGCCTGGGTGTGTCACATTTCTATCGTAACCTATCGGGTACACTTCGTGCACGGTCGGCAATACTTACTTATTTATTGACCATATTCTTTATAATACAACTATAAGCGTCGGATTAGAAATCAGATTCTCTACGGCAGTGAAGGTACGAATCTTACGTACTGATATTTTGTTTTCACTACGAGAAAATGTACTTTACGGTACTACGTGTTTCGCTTCACTGTTTTAGTCTAATTAGAAATATTAATATATTACTTCCTTTTACAAAAAAGGAAGTATTGGATTCACCCCCAAAAATTCGAAATTTAGTTTTCAACAGATCTTCACGTTTCAGAGTCCCATGAACCAAAAAAAACATTTTTTTTCATTGGTCTGTCTGTGTGGGTGTCTGGGTGTCTGTGAACAGAATATCTCAAAAACAAAAAGAGGTATGAGGTTGAAAGTTCATATATACGTTTTTTGTACTATGTAGATACGACAGCAAGCTTTTAAAGAAAATCGCATAACCGGAAGTAGGTGTTTACTCTCGCGATTTTTCAGTTTTTTTCGATTTTTTCAAAAACGGCTCTAACGATTTTTTTCAAACTTCTCATTTTTATTACATTTTTAATGTGTATTGATGTGAGATAGGTGATTTTCCAGTTGAATACTTCTAAAATGGGTTTTTTTCAATTTTTTTATTAACTCCTATTTTAAATAGAACACCCGGTATATTATTACATTTTTGAATTCGGCTTATAATTCTAGAAAAAAAAAATTCTCTTCACCTAACGCTCTATTTTGTACCGTTTTTGTAGAATTTGTAATTTTTGAAAATTTTTGACAAATGCTTAAAAATTTAAAATCAAATTTATGGCCAATTTTAAGATCACTGTAAAAGGAAGTTGTGTGCGTGTATCACACCAGACTTTTTTAATCTATTTTGTATATTTGAATACCTGTCAATCGTTATTCGATTTACCAGCGGCTTGGTTTAGCGGTGCACTTTCTCGATTAAAGACTTGAAAATAATTTCATTCAGCAACTTTTATACTTACAATTCAAATTAATAAATGTAAACATTATTTTAATGGCAATCAGGCCAACTATGTGATGGTGCTAAACGTGGGTAGGCTATAGTTCAACTGATGCACTTCTATTGGCTACAATGGTAACTTAAGACTGCGTCTTTAAGAATACTTTTACCTAAAACTACGTAGCTCTTACCCCCTCGCTAGGTTCATTCACTGGAAGCACCAGCATGTACATGAAAAGGTTTTCAAGATAAATATATACTAATGGTTTTTAATGATAATTTTCGAATATGGCAGACAATCTGTAGGACTTCTAGTACGTTATTGAGAAAAAGGTTAGCAGGGTCTGAGAAAAATAGCTTATTGCGTTTTTTTTAATTTAGCTGGATTATATTACCAGTCACAAAGCAACTTGCTTTTGATATTATTTAATGTTTTTATAAACATTTCAGATCCTGCCATTACTTAAAGCTGAAAAATAATTTTTGAGATTAGCTTGGCTACAATTTTTTTATTGTTTTCGGTTTAGCGGGTTTATTTTTAGGAGCTAGAAGTGAAAAACTAATTGTAAATAGAAGGCTATGGAAAATTAAAGTTCCTTTAATTTTTTGTGGCTTTTATTGCATATGTCTGTGTTGGCCAATAATTGAAGAATCTTTTAAATATTGACTCAGTATGTCAAACATCAATCGCCGTTAATATACTCGTCAGTATATAAAACTGTAGCTTTTGTTTTCCTCAAAAAATGTATCAAACATTTACTTATTTATAACTAATAAATATCTATCATTGGCGCCTGCTCCTTAGGTGCACAGGGGCGCTAGCCTCCCAGCCGTCAATAGCCTGTATGGTATTAGAAAAAAGTAACTACTTTATCATTGAGAAAATGGTTTATCCTCCAATCTACCGTTATAATATAACGAGGTTGAAGTAATGAGATCTGGAGGTAACTATTCGATACCACTTAAAACATGTAAAACAAGATCCAAGAAGTATGTCAACATAACATGTGTTATGTGTCGACACACTCGCTGATATCGATTCACCTGACCGCTGGATACTGCTGAGGCAATACGAAATAGGGCCCAAACTTATATGGCAAATACGGAGTAAAACGCTGACGTTGAAGAATCGATCATCACAGTTTCATTGTGACGCAAGGACTAAACAAAATCCGAGCGTAAAGCAACCGGCGCGCCTATAAAACAGTTGTGCAATCTTCGATATTGACAATGATTGCCAGCGGACAGAGACGTTTTTGCATTCTTGTGGTTGTGTTGACATAATATCGATTGAAGTTGCAGCTTGTTTGTTTATTTTGGTGATTTCGGTTGTTTCATGCAGTTTTTTACAAAAAATAGCGGGGGATTGCATAACTAAGCATTCTCTACAGTAAGTTTAAAAGCCTACCGTTAGCTGAAAAAATTAACATAAAAAAGCTTAGATTAAATTTCAAACTGCAGAATAAAGTTGGAACTCGCAATTTTATAATAATTTTTTCTGTCGACATTTACAAAAAAAAACAAATGGATTTGTGGATCAGATGCATGCTCTATTTCTTCATTATTAACTAGATGACGTTTTTTAACACTTATGTACATTTTGTGACGAGTTTAATAAGTTTTGTTCTGTGCCTATAATGTTTCCTTTTGGATTATTAAAATACTAAATGATTGCTATATTTTCATGAAAACATCGACAGAATGTAGGTCATTATTATTTCTTGCTCGGTAATTGTTAAAAATTAAGAGCTTCGCAAATACAATTATCACGAGCCACCACTGATATTTATATGCATAAAAAAAGATGACATCCACGAATATCAACAAATAGCATACAGCAGAGTATGACTATCCAACACAACTGGAACTAAGTAATGATCGGATAACATGGAACAATGGAAAATTGATTATTAAAATAGTTTCGTTGAACAAAAAAATATCAAACTTGGGGCAACAAAAAACACACATAATGGCTTGAAATCAGTACGTAGTTTTATTTTTATTTCATTGGAACGTAAAGCTATGTCATTAGAATATAGTACAATGTATAAAAATAGTGGCTAGTATGTATTAAGCTTTTGTAGTATGTGGAATAAAATAGAATGTCGAATAATCGGAACTTTACTATTTTTTAGTAATCCCGCTCTCAAGTAGCACTCAAAAAGATGTAGCTCGTTTAAATATAATACTTACTGAACAAACTATTGTAGAAATAATGTCTCTTAGAAAAGGAGGAACTAAAAAATTCCACACAGAATAAAAAGCAATTTCAATAACAAATCGTGAAGTAATTGAGGTATAATTGTAAAAGTCAATAATGAATTTGGACAGTTCTTTAATGTCTAGTAGTGTTATCTGTTCCAATAGTAGCACGTTAAATGTTAAAACAGACTACTGTTACAACACTTTTTTGAATAATTTCAGTTATATTTATGTGACTATGATAAAAATTATTCCACATGAAGCTACATTATTCAACATTTTTAGAGTATCAGCATTACGGAATTACGAAATATAAATCCCAACATCTTATTAGCTGTACAAACTATTTGTACACTACGCTTATTAAAAGTAAAATATTTGGTATAAATAACGCCCAAACCACGTATAGAAGCATAATCGCTGAGAACTCTATTGTCTATTCTGTAATCAAAATTAATAGTTCTTTTTATTCGACTAAACGATATTTTATGACACTTCTGCACATTTAAAAACATTTTATTTCTGTTACACCAATCACTGAGGATTTCATTTCTTTGAACAATTTCAAGTCATCAGCATATAGCAGAAAAGACGATTTAAAGTTAAAAGCTGGATCATTTATAAAAGCTATGCATACAGTTGGTACAAGATGTGAGTCCTGCGGCACTCCAGAACTGATTTCAATAGTATCCGACTTGAAATCTTCTGTAACAACAGATTGTTTTCTACCAACGAGATAAATCGAAACCAGTGAAGCAAGATACAGGTTAAAGAATCTAGATTGAGACGCGGTGAAAATCGGAACTAATGTTAGAATCTAGTAATTTCCAAGTTTCGTATTGGTAACATTTTTACATCTATCATATTGACATTAAATTGTTAACCTTATTTAAGCTAAATGACACAATAAATCAAAGGCGGTATGGTGTATTATCGGTTCTTGAATGGTAAAAGGATTGCGGAAATAATGGTGTTAAGTTGAACAACAAGGCTCTGCTAAACCTTCTATCCCAGCAACAGTAATTTTCCCACTTTAAAACACAAGGAATCTGTCATATGACGTTAGTCACTGAGCAAACAAAATCCCTCTACCCACCTTTACTACTTACTTGTCATTTAAATTGTAACCAAACTGTATGTTTGACAACTTTCCACATATTGCCAATTCATCAAATATAACCACAACGCCTTTCATGACCTACCTTGAGACTCAATCTAGTTTCTGTGACCTGTACTGGCACATAGAATGATTAACTTTGAATAAATCAATATACACAGCATCAACAATGAAATATTTTGTTCATGAATTCTAAGTAGTTAAACAAGTTAGTAAAAAACTGATTTACGTGGCAAAAAGCCATGCTGGTTTGGCGAGATAAAGTTTTGAATGTGATTAAGTAATATTTTATAGACGAAGAATGATTTTTCCGAAACTTAACAATTTGGATATTGGACGATAATTGCAGACATTAGCTTTATCGCCCGATTTAAAAATTAGGGCAACATAAGTCAATTTCCAGTAATCTCGAAAAACTCCTTCTCGGAGTAATAATTAAAGAGTAACCGTAATCGGTATTAAAGCGAATAGGCACACATTTTTACAAAAAATAAGTCTATATCGTTAGGTCCTCTGGACTTATTTATTTTGATATTTGCTAACAGTTGTTATTAGTAGGGTGGGCATCGTAACTTATTTGTACGCTGTTCTAATAAACTGATTTATAATTGTCGAAAAAGATGTTAGCGCACTTAGTGGGGTCGTCTACCTGAACATAATTAAAATAAAACGATTTAGGCACATACGCATTTGTTCTGTTCTCTTTCAGGAAATACCCAACAAGTTCGGGTTTTGCTAATATTTTCTTGGAAAATTTGTACGTAATTTTTGTAACATTCAATTGACAATTGTCAACTGTTCATTGATGACTGTATAATTTTCTTTGCGGAACTGATATTTTAATATAGATCTTTCAACTGATTTGAGAGCAGTGTTCGTCAATGAGAATTCAATGACAACAGGAGGATGTTGGATGTCAAGTGCAGATAATGAAAACTCACTAATATCTGACATTAGCAAGTGTGCAAATTTGAGAAAACTATGTCAAGAATACGCCTATAAGAGTTTAAAAACCAGTTATATTGAATTAAATTAAAAAGATTAAAGCAGTCAATTGCACTAGCACTAACGTCTGAATAACTGGCAATATAATCGACGCTGTGATCAATCTATTACCAACCATTCAATGTTGGGCAGGTTATAATCCCCCAGCAGTGTAAACTTTTTATCTACAGCTAGTGTTGCCTCGAGACGAGACGAAATTTACACATTCTCGATCTCGATTTCGAGAATCCTCGAGCATCAATTCTCGATCTCACATTCGACAATCTCGTTCTCGAATTTTAAATATATGCTGTACGTACTGAATCGAAGCTGCAGTTATCTTATATTAGGGTTAACCACGTGCTTCAAGCTTTAAGGTTTTTTGATTTCCTTGATGATATTTATAAGGTATTATATCGAGAGATCCAAAAAAAACTGTTCCTCAGCGGGCTGTGGAAATTCAACGTATGAATAATATGTTGGTGACACTGTACGTCAATGTCAAATTCGAGGTTAGCAGGTTAGGATTTGCATCATTTTGTGTCATAACTGACGGAAAACCTAACCTGATAACCTCGAATTTGACATTGACGTACAGTGCCACCAACATATTATTCATACGTTGAATTTCCACAGCCCGCTGAGGAACAGTTTTTTTTTGGATCTCTCGATACTTGAAAGGGAAATTCAGCGATTTCCCTATGTAAATAAATAGTCTGACACACTTGCTAACGTAGGTGCATTTGTTAACATTTTATGATGCAACATCGCCTGAATATTGAGTGTTGAATTTATGAAAAATGAGCAGTTGTTGCTTATTTTATTTCTAAAAGATCTATTAAGAAATATTCGAGATCGAGACGAGATCGAGAATTAGCTCGTCTCGGTGGCATCACAACTAACAGGCCGATTCTGCAACGCTTTTATGTGGGTTTTAAAAATACTTTTGAGAAGCTATCGAGATCAAGAATTTGGAAATCTTCTCCCGAATATTCGAGAATTTGATTAATTTCGTCTCGAAGAGTCGAGATTGAAAACTATCAATCTTGATCTCGAATTCCGAGACGGGCTCAAGAATTTTCTCGTCTCGGCTGCATCACTATCTACAGCCTGAAAATAACAATTCTGAATACTACTTGAATGATTTTCTTATAGGGCAGTGGACAACCTAGACGGAATATAAACACAACAAACATTAAATTTGATTTTTAGCTCATGTCCACATTTAATCGTAATTTATACCCATGAACCGTCAGCACTGCCTTCCCACCGCTGCAACCTCACCGAAGAATATTTTTTTAACACGGCAATCAGAACTCCACTGCCTCTGGATACATTTGAATTAGTGATGGGCATAACCGGACAATTTTCATAACCGAATTATTTGCATTTGAATGATATTAATAACCGAATGATTATTTGAATAATCATTCGAATACATTTTGGCTCTCGATTCGTTTAGATTTCGCCGGTTACGCGGTTCAGCGTCATCTGCATCGGCATCGTAACTTGCAGATAGCAGAGGAAGTCAGTTAGTCGTTAATTATAATAATTGTATAAATGATTTTTATTTGATTTCTAAGGAGTTTGTGCAATAAGTAATTGTGGATATGAATGACATATATCTGGATACACCTTTATTGTTTTCGATTGCTGGCGATTTATAATAATATAATAATGATTAATAATATATTGTTGTATTTGCATGAGTTTTACGACTTGCTATTCTGCATTAGCTGGATTACTCCTACATTCTTCCGATCTATAACTAAAACATAATATGTACATTATGTGTTATGTATTGGAAATTAAGAGGTATTTATTAAGTGCAGAAAGACAGAAATATGCGGGACTGCTTGCTAAGCGCAATAAAAAACAGTGGTAAAACGTTTATGTTTATCGATCGGCCGGGTTAAAGGCGGCAAAAAATTGATTTATGCTCATATCATATGACGACGGATCGACCGCGAGCCTCATCTGGCAAGGAAGCAAGGGAGAAAACTGTAGAGCGAGACGCCCAAATGGTGTTTTCAATACAATCAGCCTTGCTTATGCTTATGAGTTACGAATGACTATTATTTAGAGAATTTCGATCACTCGCAGGTCGCTGAGATATGGCACGTAGTACGTATCAGGATGAGGTTATTTTTCATTCGAATACTTGGAACGAAAACTGAGTTACATAGGTTATTTCAATAACCGGATAACCGGTTATTTTTCATTCGAATAAGCCCATCACTAATTTGAATATTCTCTCTCACGGCGGTATACTACGTACCGCACTTCAAAAATTTTAACTGAGTCAATGCAGTCCAATAACTAAGTGTCAGTAAAACAAACATAATTATTTTTTTACATTATTAATTAATTTTATGTACAGATATGAGTGAGAGTTAGAATGAGATGTAGTTTAGAACGTTCCATTTTGTTTTGTGCGTATTAAGGTGTAATTAGTTAGATTAGTATTTATATTTAGGTGTAAACACTGTTTTTTAAGGAATTTACTCGATTATTGTATTTCGAGATATCAAAGAGTCTGTTGCAAGATTTTCAGTAGTACCAGTGACTTTAAGGTTAATTAAATGGTAAGCCTGGTAAAGTAAAATAAAAGATTTCGCTCTCCAAGAGACAGTTGATTTTAGAAGCTCTTGGGGATTCATATACAGTATTTGATTGTTTGTCAACCAATCTGAAGGTTCAACACATCGCATTCGAATGCAGACGAAGAGCCTTCACTGGCACTAGAGAGGATATTCTCAATACTACATCAGACGCTATTGACTGGATAAATAACCTGGACGTTCAACTTTAAACTATAATTACCTTTAGTATCCTATGTTTTATGTAAAACTCCATAACTATTATTTCATCTGGCATCTATACATGACATTTTATATATTTTATTATTACTGAAATTTATATCTGTTATACTACTCTGTGTATGTAGACATACACTAAATAAATAAAATAAGGCGAATTAAAATAATATATAGGATTTTTTGTCGGATCTTTAGCGAGAAGATCATTTTGAGCCCATCGTCAATTGTTTTGCACTGTCGGTATGACGACCAACGGAAACACAATGATATAAAAATTCCAAATCAGCAGATTTTGTGGTATCTTCGATGTCCGGTATGTGAGATGGGAATGCTTAATTTTGTTTTACCAATATTGTGTATATTAGTCACAGGAGTTTAGCGAGGCAATGGTATATCGATATTGCTTTTGAGACCCCGAGAGATATTTTAAGTTAGGTATCTTAAATTGACTGACTTAGTTTTGGGTATCGAGGTTAAATCAGTTGGCAGTCTTTGGTAGTAAAATTAAAGAGGCTCAACTAAAATATTGCTATGGCAAATTATAGAGGGTTTCATAAAACTAATTATATTAAATAAATAAATAATTAGCACAGTATAATAACAGTAGGCATGATGACAACACCACATTAGAAAGGACAAATACATTTTGTGTATGATTTCTAATTTATATCTTGAGAAATCCTAAACCTCTAAAACTAAAGTGTTGGAATTTTGTGGACGGGAAGTATGTACATACAACGAAAATGGTAGTTGACAATAAAACCTTAAGGCAAGTGAATAAATTTAAATTTCATCGGTGTTTTTATAGACTATTAACCAAATTAATTGTAGTATCGTTAAGAGCTTCACTACCGTACCCTTTTTATATAAAAAAAATACATTGAACCAGAGTTTAGTGATGAAGATAAAATATTGAACAATACACGTTTGCTTATGGCACTTAGCGAGACTCGTTTGATTGCCGCAGAACTCGATACACCCCATCGTTTCGGCGCTCAAACACATTTCGTTAAGGTGCTTATAATAAAACTTGTATCGTTAATATTTATAACATAAAAAATTTTCACAGCGGAACAGTTAAATGCACTTTGAGAAATAAAGTGTACGTAACTACAATATTAATGTTTTATATGTAAAATGTACAGCGACGCCTATAATTCGCCTAACGGTTGTTGGCTGAGTACAAAATAAAATAAAAATAAATAAAATAAAGTAGCCTCAGCCCTAGACAAGACGAAAGGGGGCAATTACAAAACAGGATGAACTTGGAATATAAACTTCAGCAGCAGGCTATTCAAGAACAGATAGAAAGCGAAATGCAGACGCAATAACCGACCTATACCATGGCAACGAAAAATACAGAAATATCAATTTTACATAATAGTAATCAGTTTCAGTTATTTGGACGACATTTTTATTTTCAGTACTAGCGAATCATAGTTAGTGTGAGAGTTAATCGACGCTTACTTGGGTGGTCGTCGCTTCCTTCAAGAACAGCGCGACGGCCGAAGCGGATCAACAGTTTGGTTGCCTCTGATTCGCACATGAAACGCGAAGAGCAGGTGGGCGTCCGTCCTGGCCAGCGTCGCGGCGACCTGATGTTAAGCAGATAGTAGTTGGAGCGCGCGATGCCGCGTTACAGGACGTTTCTTTGTGTTGTCGCGTGTTTGTGATTGCGTGTGCGGTTACATTTTCGGCCGCCCCAAATAGTTCCTGCCACCGGCGAAGCAACAGCCTTATCATCGGCATCGTGACGCCATGGACGCGAAGAAGGTCCGAGTATCATTGCCACCTGATTTACAAGCCCCAAACGTGTCGTCGGAGCCGCGCAATATACACAAATCCGTCTGCCAATGTAAATAAGCCGTCATATCTGCTTATGATAATACGCCCTGTAAATTACATTTTTGATGTTGCCATCATAATTTCGACAGGAGCCCGTAATTTATGGCCCATTAACATTTCTCTTCGTTGCTTTCCATGCATCGTGCCCCTATTCGATGGCGTGCCTCGCGTTACCCTGAATATTTTTAGTGTGCAAATTAGTTCAAGTTCGTTTCGCCTTGACCTTTAGTGCATTATTTGTTGCTGCAGCGTCGCGGCGTGCCGCAGTGCTCCAAGAACGGGCCTTTGCTATCGAGGACCGTGCGTGCTCTAATAGTGTCCTAGTGAGATTAACGCTCGCCGTTTGATAAGTGTACGAGTGTGATGTATGACGGGCCCCGTCCCGTGTGTTTGTGTGAGGTGGAAGTGCCACTGATGGGATATAAACAGGTGATCTGCGTGCTCAAGCAGGATACGTTTACAGTCGCCGCTTGGAGGTAGCTCGTATATCATGTTGAGTTGGATTGTAAGTGTAGCCTACTATTTGCACCTCGCGTGACCCAGCGTGCGTCTTGTTTTGTTGCTGATACGAATCACATATTTCCATTTCACACTGAGTCAATTAGGTGTATCGCGACTCACAAAGTATTAATGCCTTGGATGTCATTTGTGTGATGTTTCGATTTGAACTAAACTGAAAAGACGTACACGGTTTTATTATTTCTTGAGTCTATTAGCAAAATGTTTGAATTTAAAAAATATTGTCACCTTAACTGCTGTATAGAACTCGATGACAGCGAAGGAAGTGTAAAACAAAACCCGATTATTTTGAATTGCCTAAACTGTAATTCTAAAAAAAACTGAACGTATACAATTACTTTATAGATAGTGCTTATATTTTTACGACTTTCAACCAATTCTAAAGTAGGCGCAATGAAATCATATTTGTGTTAGTTGCATGTGGTGTAAGTATTTGATGCTCGCGGTTCCATTTTTTTGTTCCTTATCCATAAGACATCATTTTCAAAGGAATTTACAATATATTACCTAAAACCGGTGCAACTGGAATTTCGCTTTCCAGTTTTCATTTTTTTTTTCGATATAATTTGATTAAATTATTATGAATGAAAGCGCAATCAACGCTGACATTATTAAAGTATTTCTTATACGTCTTTGAAATTTTAATATAGTAAATTAAATTCGTTTTTTTCCTTCCCTCGTCTAAAACACGAAGGAAGTATTGCAATCGCGCGAAATTACTCTCCGACATTTATTTGGATGTTCACATTTCAGGATCCTTAGATAACCAAAATAAGTTTTCGCAATTTCGTCTGTCGATCTGTCTGTCTGTAGCGAGTATAACTTAATAACTACTTGTTGGAGGAAGAGGATAGTTTGCATGCGGATTATATGTCTACCTGACACAAAACCGATAAAATTTCATATACAGGGTGAGCGTCTTCCAAAAATAAAATTCTTTTCTCCGTCTATATTTTCAAAATTTTCATTTGAAAACCTCCATTTGCCATGGAAGTTTCGTGTAAAACCCTTTTCAAATTGTTTAATAGACGTCAAAGGTGGCTATAGCATCATTGTATGGAGCAATTTGTCCTCTTTTTTTGTGTATACTTTGGAAAACAACACACTAGTTTTAAACTACGCCTGTCGTTTTTCTCATATAACTTTGCTCTTTGTAGAGATAAACCAATCAAAACTGATGTCTTCGTAAAGGGAAAAATAGTTCAATCTAATGTGACCATAGCTACCTTGAACGCCTATGTTAAAACTTCTAATTAATGTAAACACCTTGAAAATCTAAAGAACTACAAAATATTCAGTTTTTTCACTCTGTAGTGAAAATGCAACAAACTTGTATATCATAGCAGAGTATGTGATGCTTAACATTTCATGTAATCTGTATTTCGTAACTGTTTACGAGATCCTCACGTTGGCATCGCTGTGTATATGCCAAATATTTTGCATTCATATTATTATTTTGAAATGCTTTAGGGTATTTACATATACCGGGTGAATATTCCGAAACCGAACATAGGCAATTAACATGGGAAAAAGGTTTTTCGCAGATTGCTGCTCCCCATTTTAACTTAGAGGGTTTATAAGGACACCAATCGAAAGAAGATTTTTTTTCTCATCTAATGATATGCGAATTAGTTAATTTTCAGTTGTATTTCTCATTATTTTATCAAAAATTCGCAATAAATTCAATTCGGAAAATCATGTAGAGCCACGACTCGTAAGACAATAAACAGATTCAAACGTCATTCAAGTGACAGATTCATTATGCAGTAAACTAGTGATGGGCATAACCGGACAATTTTCATAACCGAATTATTTGCGTTCGAATGATATTAATAACCGAATGATTATTTGAATAATCATTCGAATAAATTTTGGCTCTCGATTCGTTTCGATTAAGTCAGCCGGTTTGCCGGTTGGCGGTTCACCATCATCTGCATCGACATCGGTTCACCGTCATCTGCATCGACATCGTAACTTGCAGATAGCAGAGGAACCAAAACATAATATGTACGGTCGGCGCTTTAGAAATCGGGACACGTAATATGTTCTTCTAGTCTTTGGAGCTCCGGTTACTTCATTAATGTGAGATGGCATTTCATAATTGACAAACAATAAACAATCTGAAGTAACAATTAAAACCATAATAACTGTAAAAACCCAGTTTATACACTAAAAAATATATGCAAAATAGATCATAATAGTATGTGGTGCCCGATTTCTAAGGCGCCGACCGTACATTATGTATTACGTATTGGAAATTAAGAGGTATTTATTAAGAAGTGTAGAAAGAAAGAAATATGCGGGACTACTTGCTAATCGCAATTAAAAACAGTGGTAAAACGTTTATCTTTATCGATCGGGCGGGTTAAAGCGGCCGCTTCTTGTTTTGAACCTTTGGAGAAGTAGGCAAATAAAAAATTGTTTTATAGCTTGCTTCGTTTGCAGTTTTTAGGCGTTCAGGTTTCAGGTCCCCAGAATTTAATAATTTTTATATTTTTTATGATAAGAGGTACCTAGGTACGCGATAACCAAATGGTGTTTTCAGTAAAACCTGCTTTGTTTATGAGTTATGACGTATTAATATTTACAGAATTTCGAGCACTCCGTAGGTCGCTGAGATATGGCACGTAGTACCTTTGAATAGAGGTTTTATATTCAAAGCGTAGTACGTATCAGCATGAGGTTATTCATTCTAATACTTGGAACGAAATCCGAGTTACATAGGTTATTTCAATAACCGGATAACCGGTTATTTTTCATTCGAATAAGCCTATCACTACCGTAAACTGATAACTTGATTTCAGGCAAGCCATCACTCACCGTGTTTTTTAATGACAGAGAGTCATGGCAAGATATGATTTTTTAAAATCAGATTTATCCCGAATTTTTTATAAAATAATAAAGAAATACAACTGAAAATTAACTAATTCGCATATCATTAGATGAGAAAAAAAAATCTTTTTTCGATTGGTGTCGTTATAAACCCTCTAAGTTAAAATGGCGAGCAGCAATCTGCGAAAAACCTTTTTCCCATGTTAATTGCCTATGTTCGGTTTCTGAATATTCACCCGGTATAGTCAAGCAGTTTTAAATTATTTAATTATTTACCTATTTTTTATAGTAATGTTTTTTACCACAATTTTTCGTGCTTTCAAACTACCATGTTCATCCACCACTTCATGAAGTAACGTATAATTTGGGTTCTGTTAAATTGACATGTATTGACATGTACGTGTTTGAACAAAAAGATGGTAGGTACAGTCAAACATCTCTAAGTCCAATCCTCATATTCCTCTTCAAACTGGTTGACTAAAAGAGAGTTGAAGTTATAGAGACGATTAAAAGCGATGCAATATTTATTGAAAAACACTAGGGGTACATAGGGATGCATGTAAAAATATAATAATTATTATATTATTAATAATGACAAAAATGATTCGCAATGCGAGGTTCACCAAACACTGCTTTACCACCTAACTTTGGACAAAGTAAATTTTATTATATACCTTACAGCCTAAGGAGTTTTGTGTGTTACCGCAATATCAATAAACATGAAAATTACAAAAAAATTGCGAGTATGTTATACCGGCAGACTAGTGAAAATAGAATGAGGAATTAATTGAATTTTGCAGAGAAAGAAGATGCATTCTATGTTTTTTCTTGAATTCAACAAAGCCTATAAAAAGTACGAGTATTTAGGTTTAAGCGAGTTAATTATTTTAAACATTTGATAAGTGCAACACGATTTCTCAGTTCTATGGGAAGGTATGGTGACAAGAGATGTAGGGCGAAGATTCATATTGATATTAACATTAAGTTAAACAGACCTAAGGTGAATTTTTGAATACAAAAGTAGAACATCTATCACGATTAATGTTCATAAACATACAAGCTGCATGAAGCAGTTTCCTATTGTGTATAGACAACCAGTCCGTATCTTCGAGCTTATGTGACACACTATCATACTTTCTCACCCCAAACTGTAACGCAGCCACGATCGTGTACTTGTAATGTATTTTTATACACAACGCTCAAGCAGAGCCCAAATACCACATCACAATAACTCAAATGGGAAAGCACAAGTGAATCACACAGCACAGCGTGAGTCTTAGTTGATAAAAAAGTCTATAGAGATGCAATGCTTTAAGTGAGCTATAACCACCAACCACAACAAGAGAAACGTGTGGCTAGACAGCTCGCCTAAGATGAGGTGTTCCCAATAAAATTGCTTCAGTTTTAGAGGCATTAATTTAAAAAAAATGATTTTTAGATGTTTTTAACAGAGTCCTTAGGTTATTATTAATTTGAGAACAAGCTAAGAGAACGTCTTCATCCTTGAGAGATAAATATATATCAGAGTCGTCTGCGTATTGATGAGTTGAACAAAATTATAACTGTTTACCAAAGGTAGCTGTGTAGATGGTATATAGTAAAGGACGCAATATGGAACCCTGGAGCGCTCCTGAATTCAATTACAAATGATTTTTAGATGTTTTTAACAGAGTCCTTAGGTTATTATTAATTTGAGAACAAGCTAAGAGAACGTCTTCATCCTTGAGAGATAAATATATATCAGAGTCGTCTGCGTATTGATGAGTTGAACAAAATTATAACTGTTTACCAAAGGTAGCTGTGTAGATGGTATATAGTAAAGGACGCAATATGGAACCCTGGAGCGCTCCTGAATTCAATTACAAAGGAGAGAAATAATGCTGGTTAAGTTCAACAATATGCTTCATATTATTTGAATAATCTTTAAATAAAACCAATGGAGCAGCACTAAAAGCGATATAATTCAGAACTGCGATTAAAGTTTCATGGTTAAGTGTGTCAGACGTATTACTATAATCAAGTAGAACAAGAAGGGTCAATTTATTTCCATCATAGGTTGACAGGATATGGCCAACAATATTAAAAATGGCAGATCGGCAACTATACCCCAAACGAAATCCCCATTGAGTATCGAGTAATATTTTATACTTTGCCAAATAGGTTGTGATTTGCAATACCATTACTTTTTCTAAAACCTTTGAAAATACTGACAGAATACTGATGGTAATACTTAAATTCTTCAGGATCATTAATTTTCGGAAGAGGAGTTACTAAAACTAATTTCCAAGAATTAGGAAAAACACCATTAATTAAACAAAAATGTATAATATGACAAATATAAGGTAGAATATATGGTAGTCATAATTTAATCATGCCAATATTTACACCATCCGTACCAGATGCGTTGGTTTTGATTGTATTTGTTATTTCTAAGACCTGGTCTTCGTTAACTTCACTAAAATTAAACAGACTATTGTGATCCAATAATTTATTATGTTTATAAAAGTTCACGGTTGAGCCGGTATTATTAAACGCATTAGGTATTGAATTCATAGAAAAAATATTCAATTTGTCTGCATCTTTTAGCATGTCTGGTATCTCTGCAGTAGGTTTAGAGTGGATGTTAAATTTTGAGAGCTTTTGCGAAGAACTTTACTATCTGTAGTTTGTAACTCATGCTCAAAAAAAATTATTTCTAATAGCTTGAGTGGTATAATTTTTAAGTTGTGTATGGTAATTCCAATGAGACTGATTTTTAGTACGTTTAAATTAACTTCGAGCTATATTTTGGAGATTAAATGTTGGTCATGATCCACAGAGCAGGTTTTTTTGTGTAAGGTGTGTGTATATGAAAGAGTCAATTAATGTGTTAGATCTTCAAGATAATTTGATAATGAATTTCGCCGGAAGAAGGAAAGAAGTACCATGAACTTGTACTGCACTATGGTGTTTGAAAATATAGCAAAGGCGTGTAAATATAAAAATATCCGATCATATAAACGCTTCGATGAGGCCGATTTTCTTGAAGATAAGAGCTTGCCCAGTTTCAATGACCAAGAAAATATTTTATTCGCAATCACATTGTAATGTGTCAATTTCATGACATGACAACAGCTGGGAACTAGATGATTACTTGAAACTAGCCAGGAAATTATTACATACCTCGAAAAATATTATATACCTGAAGAGTGGGGTGTTTCCATGGTAACAAAACATTGAGTGGGTTGTTTTCATGGTAACAAAAATATTAGCTACATCAAGATATCTATTATTCAGAATTCAATTGTAGTTATTTTTAAAATTAGACGATTGCTAATAAAATAGTATACATACCACGGTGGAAAGTTTCATCCCTGTCTCGAGATAAAGTTAACCTCGACGCTACGCGTCTCGGTAAACTACCTAATCTCTCGACAGTAATGAAACACTTCCCACCTCGGTATGTAATATACTATAGCTGCCATCCAGTCGTTTTTGTTACTACATTACTTTAAGTCGAATGAGTGGACCGTTTCTGCCCTTTCATATCAATAAAATGTTTATTTATTTGTTTCGCCATATTTGCTCTTAGTAGCACAGCAACACGCCAAAATTCTTTTTGGTTTTTTTATTGTTAACGCAGGATGCATTTAAAAACAACCCAGTTTCCCTTGCATTAAACATACCGAATGATTTTTTAAAAACTCAAAAATTCGAGGTTAGCAGGTTAGGTTTTGCGTCAGTCTGTGTCACCAACAATACATTTCAGTATTGCCAACTGATTCGGGCTATCCAGGGCCTGCTGCCATTAAGTTTTAAAAAAAATCAGACTGTATAGTCTGGCGTGCAATTTCAATTAATTTCGGTAGTCTAACTAACACAATTATTACTGTTTTCCTAACTTATTAATGCTCCTTTTTTACTCAGCAGCAAAGACGTGTTTTTGTTTGAATGTTTTATACAACCATCATTTAATGAAAAACCCACAAATCCAAGTTAGTCAAGGTAAAATCGAGCTTTTTGTTTAATTAAGAGATTAGTGACTTGTAAAATTTATTCTCATACTATGTATAACTATTGGATTATGGCTTCATCTTTACTATGATATTTACAGTGGCGAATTCGTTTCGATTTTCTACTACAGGTACCATTTTTAGAATCATTTGCATCTTGTCCCAGTTTTTACAAATTGTTGAAACAGTATTTCGAGATATCTTTAGTGGCAACATCGCTGTGTCCGAAACCTTTCAACGGTCTTTTAGATATTTCGATTGCACTTGATAATCAAATACGTACATATAATGCAAAATAGCAATGTGATCTACAAAAGCCGACATAAAACTGCCACCTCATACATGGAGTATTCTTGAAATAAAATCTACTTAGAAAAATTGACTTATATAATGTTATTTTAATGAAAAATTTCATGTTAACGCAATTTCTATATCTACCTTGTTACGGGCAAAAAGCGTCGTATTTCAAGCTAAAGTCATTTGGCTTAATTTTTCAATAATCCACACCATCGTTCTGATTTTGTCCGCTTGTATCGCGGCTGACGCACTTCTTCTGTCTTCGAAACTCGCAATTTTCTGTGCGCTCTTCTCAGTGCTTATACGCAGTCCTTTGTTCAGCTCGATTTCGACTGTTAGGATTAAATTACACGTGTCATTTGAACCTGCTTCCTTATTCTTGTGTAATTGGTTTAAATGTTTCGGTATTTTCTAGCTATATTTAGTGGTCATGTTCCTGTAGCGAGATATTTAGACCCGGCCCTCAATAATTTCCGTTCCGTATCGTACACGTACTGTCCAGTTTTACCGGTATAACGACCTCTTTGGCTGCTTTAGTTTCCCAGCTGATGATGCACCCTTGACCAAGATCTCGGCGTTGAGTTGTTTGTTGTCGCCTAGAGATAAGATTATACACAGACAGAATTTCACGAAGTGTGAAACAGTTTTGCCCTGTATTAACTGTTAACTTGCAAATTGTGGGACGGAGTGCTAGCACGGCATGGGCTGAATTCTTCAGATTTTCCGTGCAGTTTAAAGTGAGAAACTTCATTGAGATTAATTGCTGTGCCAATTTTCCAATGATTTCGACAGGGTTCCTTTAATAATCTTCGGATTTCACCTTGTTATTGTGCAATATCTTAGACTTGGTTTGCAATGTGTCATTGTGACAGCACTTGCGATGAGTTTTACTTAAGGCCTCATCAAAGTTTAACTTGCTTTAGTAAGATCACTTACTATTAAAGTTTAATAATCTATGTAGTTTGTTCATTTAACGTAATTATTATTGTATTTTTACATTTCTAGAACTTATGTTTATTCGGTACACTCGGCGTACCTAATCTTTGTATCTAAATGCCATGTTCTTGACTATTATACGTTTTACTATGATTACGTGTGTTTTTGTTACTGCAAACTGAATTATGACCTGGTTGACATATTTATTGCATTATGGTGCTTTTGGTTTAGCTTGGAGTTTGCTCTAAAAAGTATGATTTCTAATAACTCATCTCCTCTAATCCTAAACATCGCATTTTTATTTCTTTCATTGCTCACTCCAGCACTGCATCGCATTATCAAAAGTTAAATTGAGTTGGTAAAGAGCGGAGATCCTCGAAACCTTTTAGGAATTTACTATTTAAGTCTTAGGGCCAAGTTCGAGTAATATATAGATCGCCGCTGCAGCTGCCAAGATTTAAAAGAAAGCGGAGGTGGAAAGTGGTCTAAACCGAAGGGCGCTAGGAAAATCGTTCGCAGGCTTTCACTGCACTGAAATCGCTTGTATCTTGTATCTATTCGTTTAAAACTAGCAGCAGGCGTAGGAACGTCGGACATTTCAGCTAACACCACGCGTTCTAGGCGTTAGTGTTCTAATTTGTAAAAGTACGTGGGTACGCATCAACGCTTCGCTTCGCTTTTAGAAACATGGAAAATTACGAGAAAATAAATAGACTGTTATTTCTGGCAATTTGTTTTTAGGAAATCCGCGGGATTCATTTTCGCTTAAATAGCCTTGGTTCATGGTTACCTCATTAAATATAATGAGATGTCACTGAAAGCGTTTATTATTAAATATTTGGTAGATCTTCTGAATGGATTTAAAAATAAACTTATGAAGGATGTTTTAATTTGGACCCATGCACTTACTGAATGTATTATAATAAACTACAAAGCCTGAGCTGAGCTTTAAGTAACCGAATGCTAAGGTTTGACTTGAAATAGCCGCGAGCTAAATAACTTATAAAATCGTTGAGAGACCAGACTGCTGTTAAATATTTGAACTAGTCGAAATTAAAAAGTCATCGAGGCGTCTAACTTGACAGAAACGATACAAACAAAGGCAGATGACAGAAAGCTTTAGTGGATCTCACATCTTTGGGTAGGTCACGATAAAGTAGTTTACTTCGACGTCCAATTACTGTCATGAAGTAACTCGTACAAATATTTCAGTGGCGTAAGGCCAAAACGTCCATTACATTTTTAATTTCTTGACAATTGATGATTTATTTACTTTTTTAAAGATTGTGTTGCTGATGTTGAAGTTTCGTAACTCTGGACCGTGCAAATTTGGCTTAGGAACGACTCGGATGTTACTTGTGTTTATAGTTTCTTGTCCATGATGGACGTTGCGTAATATATCTCTTTTTGAATTAAAATTTTAATATGATTACTTTATTTTTTCTCGGATGCTGTGTCGTATCGCTAGAAATATTTAGTGAAACTTAGTTTTAAAAGCAAACGAGACTTGAATGGAGAAAATTTTACTGGAAGGGCAACTAAAGTTTAAAGGCTGAATGTGATTATACCGCTACAATTCACAGTATAATAGGTACTAAAACTCTTTATTATACATTGAGGCGCAGTGGTAAGGATTATATTTTAAAGCGGTTGAACTTTTAACAGCCTTTTCACTAATGTTGTTAAATTAAAGCCTTACATAATTATGTTACCTGCAGTACAGGTAGATTAATAAACAGTGTCCAATCAGAGGACTGCCTTTTTCCATGTACACTTGCTTCTTATTTCGACCTTTTAGATCTTACTGACTTTTATTTCAAGTTGCATTTCAAACGTCTTAATTCAGATTATTTCAAATTTCTATTCCTATCTGTTCGAACTTTGATAAGGCTTCAAATTCAAGTAATATTTACGTTAAAAAACAATATTACAGTGTCAGGTTTTGCTGTGTAAAGGAATACTAACTTAAAATTTTAAGCTTAAGTTAGTTTTTTAAATTAATTTTAAGATTTTGGAATAGTTGTAACGATTACGT
Source organism: Agriotes lineatus (assembly GCA_940337035.1). Lineage (NCBI taxonomy): Eukaryota > Metazoa > Arthropoda > Insecta > Coleoptera > Elateridae > Agriotes > Agriotes lineatus. Next base: position 181,035,384 of record OW679195.1, on the reverse strand, counting down.
TATAAATATTTCTATGGTATTGTATCCGGAGGCTAATCTGTTCCATTGATTATTTATATCTAAGGAGCTAACTAAACATTTCAGAATTGGTTGTGTTTTAATTGTTCGTTTAATAAAATGATACGTCGTATGTTAAAATAAAATATAAATAAGTTTAGATGGACAGGATTGACTATAACTTGGAAGCAGGTTTTATTTCAAAGACTAGACACTAAAATGAAGTTAATAATTGCTTTTAGATCAGTATAAGACGGTGTCACATTTAATAAGGATAGTTATGCTAACGTAATGTAGTTAAACTGAAGTTTACTGTAATATTATATTAGCATCAATTGATTCGTCGGCAAAATCTCTCAAAAATATAATGATAATTACTACGTGGGTATAATTGCCAACCTAACTAACTCAAGGTAACGATGTGCAGTTATTTAAGTACTTATGGTTAAATTAAAAAGCCGAAATAAGCGCCAACGAAACATTTAATTAACGACAAATGTATCCTATGATAGAGAATTGGTAAACTCCAGTAGCATAATTATTCTGAAAGAAAAGCTCAATACAAACACAGGCAGCAGTAACATTAGCAAAACCACAATGCTAGTATCACCGTATAATAATCATAAATTCAGCATCATGTTGTACAAATCACAGGTGGTTAGTTGCTAAACAAAGGTTATCGTAGAGTAATAAATCTAGTCCAAAATTTAAGGTGCACCTCATAACACACACTCGGTTTGAGAGAAAATTAGCTTAAAGCACAGATTAAAAAATACAAATATAAATTGTATTAAACACTACAACAGGCTGCGTGGAAGAAAAACACCGAGTAATTTCAGGTACTTAGTTCGTGAAGCGAACTGTACATAACAGCAACAGTCCGAAAGTAAAGCCTCCAGAATAGTGACGGAATTCGGCAGGTAACTATATTAAATGGTTCTAAATAAAAAGAAATGTTACTCGATTCCTTTGGGGACCTCCTTTCTGCCCACTGGAAAGGTCGCGTAGCTGCCACATAATCATGTGAGGAAAAATCTCAAACAGCCGATACGAAGGTCGGGAACGGCAAGTGCCTTTCAAAGCCCATGCACGGTCAAGGTGGAAACCCTCGATGTGAGAATAGCGATTAAGGGGAGCTCAAAACTTGCGGCTATACAGAAATAGAAAAGCCCACTATAGAATCACGCCTGCCTTAAATCATTGCACGAAAAGCTTCAATCGACTTACCCCAGATTAATTTGGGCCACGTGTAGAAATGGTTTAGCAAAGCGCTTTAATTCGCCAGAATTGGCGTGAGAATACATTTCTGAGAAATTCGCAAGGGTTGCAAAAGCCGCCTCCATCAGCGAAGGCAAATTCCACCAAAGATAAACTGCATGCCCGCAAAACCAGTGGACAATTCAAAAAGCGCTAAAACTGTTCGCCATCACAGCATCAAACGGAAAAAGAACGCCGTAAACAAAAAGCCAAGTTCATGTCGCTGCTTGTGCAGATAAAGATCAGCAAACAGGCGGGGAGAACGCAAAATTAAAATCCTGTACTACAGACATAGGAAAACATAGACGGCGCGCGCAAAACTGCGAAACTGTAGAGGAGCAAACTAAACGTAACAATTACCTTAAAGGTAATGCTAAATAGTGTTAATGCATGCTAAAATTAATATTGAATTACAAGTTGTTTAACAAAGGTAGGATTTACAAAAATTAAAATAAAATCTAGTTTGAACTGAATGTAAAACAAATGGAATGCCAGTTACTAGGTAATATGGGGGAGTTAAAAGTAAAAAGATAAAAAATATGATCTCCAACCAGTAAAAATTTTATATTGGGGCTGGTTTTTCGTATGTAACTGAATGAAACCCAGTATTCAAGGTAAATGGTGTTAAATTAAGGGTTGCAAATGTTATATCAAGAGATATAAATTAATACGTGAACCATAAGTAATAATGGAGGTTCGTGATTGAGTTCAAGCGGAGGAAATTGGCCTAGACCGTCTGCCAATGTGGTATGGTGTCGCTGGCTGAAGATGTGAACTGAGTACAACGTGTTGTGTTGCCTGGATCAGTGGAAGTAACTATATTAGAAAGAAAAAAGCCGTGCAGCTGAAGGCAGTGCTGTTACAGCCAACTAAGGTCGGCAGGTGATTCTGAGTTTGAAGTTCGTTGCGGTTATTGGTGTCCAGACTGCCTGGCCCAGCTGTGGAATGGAAAGTAGCCCCTATAAAAGATCACATATGATGTGGCGTTCATGTGGTAAACGAATTCACACAGGTATCTCAAATGAGCATTCTTTTATCACATGGAAATTAATACATATAAAGAGATGAGACTTACCTGATTAAACTAAATTGTAATTGGTTGCGTTATTCAGTATTAAGTACAAATGGGGTTATTTTAAAGTATAAATACAGGTTTTCTAAAAATAAAGTGGGAATTTCATTTAACCAAGTTTGGATTGAATCTAATGGCAATATAATACAAATTTTATTTTACTCAAGCGTTAAAACCCAACTCTGATTTAAGTAATTCGTGTTCTACCGAGCTAAGCACTTGAAATAAATATTTGGCGATAAAACTAAAAGGCAAACTACTTGCTATTGAATTAACTTTGTACATAATATTTATACAAGTAATTTTTGAGTCGCTAGAAAAATATAAATTAATATACATAAATAATAATTGGTCCATTTATTGCAATATATTCCCAAATTTTGTACTATACCCTGAAATACTTTGTAAGTTGCCTTTCAAAAGCTAGATTAATAGAAAGTGAGGTTAATGTTTTTTCCAAGATAACTTAGTTATTCTTTGTTTGGGGAAGCTGTTTGTATGATTGCATGATCGATAGAGATTTTTGCCAAAGTCATAACTATACGTCAATTTTAGTTTAGACACAGAAACTTTTTGTGCTCTTGTCATGAGTTATGGAAAATTAATGCCCCGATGTCGATTGACCACTTGATCTCCGCTATTGTGGCGAGCTGTAGTACACAAAAACTGGTCGAAAACGTTCTTTTTTGCGGATTTCACGAGCCATCGATCTGGACTCGGTTAAGATTTTAAAACTGTAAGCAATCATATGCTGTCGCCGAAGCGGGCATTTCGTCTTATCGCTGGAGCGTGCATAACCGCACAGAAGACATTCAAAGGAGCTTCCATTAACATAAAATCCTGCCCCAGCGGAGGAAAACAAGATAAAAACGCCATTGTGGCGCACAACTCAAGAAAAATTGTGAGACACGTCAGGGAGGACGAGTACATTCACTTGGAAGCATTCGTCGAATGGCTGAATCGCTCCAGTTGAGAAAGGTCGATTTATTTTGGGGGTGACAGCTTTCAGAACTATGTAGGTGAGCAAGCATGATGCTCGGTTTGGGACTGCGCTTTCATGATAGATGCGCTTCCAGATTATCGTTAATTGGATTTTATTGCTGGCCCACCTTCCGCATCTAGGCGACCTCTCGCATTCTTGAACTTCGCGAACTCTTCACGAGCCCCAAATATTTTCGGCGCTTATTTGAGAAACTTCGGCCGCGCAACTTTTCCAATCTATATCTGTCACTGGCCGAAATTGTCCCTTAACCACTCGGTCAAGTTTTATTTTTGGTTCCGATTCGAAACACCTTGTTTCCCGAAGCCACGTGAACGTTAGCCACCGCTTCTAATCCTAAGGTGACTGAATCCGACAACGTAACGTAGTACAGGTGGCGGCAATTGTGCAGCAATATCATTTTAACTCTTTTCAACAAGGCTGATGTTACCAAAGCAGGATGAGGGTGAGGTGAATGTCCTTTTAACGAGATCACAAATAGTTTTAACGAGATTAGAAATCATTTAAATATAATTCAAACTACCCTTAACCAAATGAAGTGCCATTTTAACAAAGTTGGCGGCATTTCATTAAACTTTTATCGTAGAAGTAGATGTGGTAAAGGTTGAAATACATTTACTCGAATTAACCGCCATTTTAAATAGATTAACGACTATATTGGCATGATTAAATGAGAATCCATGCTGCTTGAAACATATTTAAAGTTATTTGAAGTACATATATTGTTAGTCAAATATCAAGATTACAGGTAAATGTAACGATAACGAATCCGGTTATACACTATCTTACCATTAACATTGAAATTACATTTTTTTTTAGTTTTGTCAAAGCAAATGCTGTTTTGATGAGCTTTAAAGCTATTTTATCGGTATTAAAATAATTGCAACGAGGTACATTAAACGTAACATCGGCTTAACCAGTATTTAATTATTAAGATTAGGTATCTATATTAAGTGTGGTTTTAACTAAAGAAATGTCGTTCTGATTAAAGCTAAAGCAATAGTAACGATATTAAAGGTATTTTAACGAGATTAAAGTTACTTTCACGAGATTGAATATTGTAGAAACTAGGCTGGAAGTAATCTAAAGCAGATTTATAATCAATGGAATCCAATAAGATTGAAAGTAGTTTTAACGAAAATAAAGCTCTTTTAAGAAAATGTAATCGTTGAGTTTACATTAAATATGATTTCAACAGAAGCATTCTAGTTTTTATTATCATTAAGGGTATTTAGGAATATTAAAGTTAATCTAAGGAGATTCTAGTTATATAGTATTTGAGGCTTTTGCGGTTACACTGAGTGAGTGCTAATTTAACTCTGATGATGCAAGCTGCAATGACTTGCGAAACGTTAATCAGTATGGGAGCACAAACAGCAACAAGGCCAAATCTGCCTACGTATCCTCGTTCTCAAAGTACTTAAACAACACGAGTCGCCAAAGAGCATAGCCATTGCAAGGCATATTAAACCAGAAAATGCTGGGCGTTTATCTACAAAGACTACGCGGCCTACGCCGAAATTTCTTTTAAACAAGAATAGATTCTAGTCTGTATGTAAGAAGATTTATTCAAAGTTACTTAAAGTAGGTTGCTAGCCAATTAAATTTGATTTTAACGAAACTAATAGTGGCTTAACTAACATTTTATCATTAACGTATAGACACCCTAAGGGTAAAAGAGATGAAGTTTAAGTAAGTAAGTAGTAAGGTTATAGTAAGTGCTATTTTAATTAAGCAAATGTTGTTCCAATGAAATGTCTGGAAATTGCAACGCGATTCTCACAGTATTCAAGCTTGTAGATCTTAAGGTAAATGTAAAATCATTGAAAGATGTTTTAAGAAGATTGAGAGTAGTTTTAACGAGCATAAAGCTGCCTTAGCAAAATTTAAACGTTAGGATTACATTAAATGTGATTTCAACTAAAGGACAATTAGTTAAAAATGGCAGTAGCAAAGGTTAATTTAAAGACACTCCAGATCGTATGAGAGAGATTTGCAGTTAAGTATTTTGCTAGTCCAGTAGCAAGATTAAATCTTATTTTAACGATGCTAATAGGGGTTAAACAATATTCACTCTTTAAATTATACTAAGTTTGTTTTAAACAAATAAAATAGTGCTTTGATGAAATTGAAGTTATTTTAAAGGGATTGGAGACTTTCTATTGATATACACATATTAACGATATTAATGTTATTTCAACGATATTGAAGATCGTAAAAATAGACCTGTCGTGGAAATCAGATGATAAATAATTGAAGCGGGATTTAATGAAATTCAAATAAGTAAGTTTTAAGAAGAGTAAAGCGTTAAGATATGTGGTTTCATAAAAATAGTGGCAGTTTTGGTGACCATTGAGAATATTTAGAAGGATTAGAAGTTAATTTAAGTAAATTTCTGATGACATAAACGAGATATAACGTGATTTAAAGTAGGTCGATACCCAATTGCCAACATTAAGGATCATTTTAAAACTAACAGCGGTTTGAACGATACATATTTAAATATTAAGATCATGTAAGGTATGGTTTCAGCGAAGCAAGTGCCGTTTGAATCAACTTTAAGGCAATTTTAACGAGATTAAAGGTATTTTATCTTCATCGGCGTTGTTATAGACTATTAACCAAATTAATTTTAGTATCGTTATGAGCTTCATTACCGCACTCTTTTTATATAAAAAAATACATTGAATCAGAATTCATTGATGTCAATATGTCAATATCTATTAATGAACTCAAAAATATTTTAACGGCATTAGCGGTAATTTAGGGAGAGTCGGAGTCATAGAAACTACATTTGAAGTCCTATGTAGGTGTGATTTAATAAAATTTAAGGTCGTTTTAACGAGAATAAAAGCCGTTTGAACAAACTTTAAACATTGAAATTATATTAAAAGTCGTTTTAACAAAGCAAAAATCTAATTTGGACGACATAAGCAGTCGTTTAAGCAATATTTAACCAAGAAGATTATATTAAGTGCACTTTTTCAAAGCAAATGCCGTTTTGACGATCTTGAAGTTCACGATATTCAAGTTTTTTAAAGAGATTAATAGTAATTTATTATACAAGACGATAAAGTTAAATTTTATCCACGAGTGAATCGTTTAACGTTTAATGATTCAAGAGTGGATAGAAACAACTTTATCGTGGTGTATAATACAATATTTTTTTCTATAGCAAGAACTTTAAGAATTTCCAAAGAAAATAATGACAGTTAATCGCATTTCAAAATGTCAGTAGCTAGATTGGGTTGCTACGATAATACGAAGCTGTGGTATTTAATTTAAACAGAAGTTAGAAAATTAAATTACTTTATCGGTTTCAGGATATTAAGCCTTTGTTTACATATACAAAAGTAGGCTGGTAACTAGGTCATAACTTATCTGTAGGGTTAAAGAATATTACCCTACATGGCAACCATAACCATACAGCAACCGATAAACTATTGAACAAATCACGGATGTTATGCATCATACCTGCCTTAGAAGTTTTAAAATCCTCGCTCTACGAGCTCGGATTTCAAAACATCTGCGGCAGTTATGATACTCATAACATTCCTAGATATGTTAATAGCTATTATCTATCCTTGATGTTAAAGTGCTACTTTATCTACCCTTGCTGTTAAAGTAAAACTTGACCTTTTGTTTTGAGTTGATAAAAGCACACTTTAACATGTGCTATAGAAAAAAGTTATTTTAATGCGATTGAATATAGTAGAAACCGATGATATTAAATGAACTGTTAACGAGACCCAATTTAAACGGTAACATTACTTCAAATATGGTTTGAATTTAGCAAATGCACAATTGATATCCATTAATGTTATTTTAACGGTACCAAAAGATATAAGACTATTCCAGATTATATGAACGAGGTTACAAATCAAAGTATACGTCTTCTTCTTCTTCTTCTTCATACTTTTCTTTTAGGCTGTAACCTGTGTGTTAACCATTTACTATGTTGTCTTCTGCCCTTTCCTCGGTCTACTAGTGCTTCTTCGTCCTTTCGGGAACATGCATCCTGTTGATATGTTGGTTCCATAGATTTCGACTTTCTTCTACACATAAATTTATAGCAGTGATATCAACCATGGTCCTAAAGTTTTCACTACGCTCTTGATCTTTTATAGTTTTTGCGACTATTTGTCTGATGACCTCCATCTCAGTTGTTTCTAACACTCTTTTGGTCGGTGCTGTATCAGGTCATATGTCATGAGAGATCTAATTTTATAAATTCTTTCCTTTTTTTCTCTATGTATCTGCTTGTTGTACCAAATTGTATCGTTGAGTCATCCAGAGACTGTCTTAGCTTTTTTTTTGCAGTCGCACTTCTTCATGTAGTATTCCTTGGCTAGTAATTGTGTTGCCCAGATATGTAGTGCGTAGAACTTGATCTATTGCCTGACCGTAGTTTAGGAATTTACATCTATCTGGTGAATTATTTAGCAATTGTTATAGATTTTGTTATTGTGTTACAGATTAACATGTTATATGTCTCTGCAGTCCCAGCATTGAATTGAAAGAGCAATCGCTCCAGGTCGTCTTTATTCTCGGCAAACAACACCGTTTCATCAGCATAACACAGCACTTGAACTTTCTTACCGCCCATTTTGTAGCCTTTTCTATTACTGAGACAGATGATGATTTCGCCCATATTTAAATTGAACAAAAAGAGGCTCAATGAGTCCCTTTGTCTAACTGCTTTATGTACAGGAATTGAATCGCTCATTCCTGCATTTGTTTTGATTTTGATTTTGTTATCTAGGTAAATGTCATTAATAAGTCGAATTAGTTGAATGGGGACTAGTTTTTCATATAAAATATTTATTATGCCATTAAGTGGAATCTTATCGAACGCCTTTTGTAAGTCTATTACTTACATATATGAGGGCTTATTAAACTTCTAGTCAATTATAGATATTAACGATACAAGTTTGATTATGAGCATCAATCAATTGAGTTTGATTGCCAAAACGAGGCGGTCAGCCGAGTTTTCCGGCAATCATACATGTTTTGTTATGTGCTATAAGCAAACGTGTATTGTTCAATATTTTATCTTCATCAATAAACTCTGGTTTGATGTATTTTTTTTATATAAAAATGGTGCCGTAATGAAGCTCTTGACGATACTAAAATTAATTTGGTTAAGAGTCTATAACAACACCGATGAATATAAACAAAATTAAAAGTCTTTTAACGATACTAACATTTGCTGAAATAATATTTAACTGTTAAGGCTGTTTTAACAAAGTTTGTGCCGGTTTGATGCGCTTTAAAGCAGTTTAAACGATATTAAAGTTATTTTAACGATATAGATATTAACGATACAAGTTTGATTATAAGCATCTTAACGAAACGAGTTTGATTGCTAAAACGAGTGCGATAATATCTATCCATTACTCAGTGCGGCAATGAAGCTCTTAACGATACTAAAATTAATTTAGTTAATAGAGTCGATAACAACAACGATGAAGATAAAAGGTATTTACCGAGTTCAAAGATATTTTAACGACATTAACAGTACCGTACTGTAACGAGATTCAGGATCGTAGAAACTAGATTTGCAGTCATTTAAACCAGGTTCAAAATTATTTACTGGTGATTTAATTTAAGACTGAAAGTAGTTTCACAGGAATGAAAGCACTTTGAATAATATTTATCCTTCAAATATATTTTTAACAAAAGAATGGCAGTGGTTATGAGCATTAAGATTCTTTATCGATAGAAAATGTTAATCTAGCGAGATTTAAGATTATCGAAGATATATAGCTCGTCAGTTCGCAAGATTAAAGATAATTTTAACGATACTGAAAACCGTTTAAGCAATATTTAATCGTTTCTATTACATATTAACATCGAAAATGCCGTTTTCCTGAACGTTAAGCCAAGTTTAAGAAAATTAAAGGTTTTTCAACGAGCTCAAAGTTATTTTGACGAGATTCAGGATCGTATACTAAACGAGATTTAAAGTTGTGGAATGATTAAAAGTCGTCAATTCAAAATAACATTTGAGTTAGAGTAAGGTATGTTGACCAGAATTGGCGAGATAAAAAACGTTGAAACGAGATTTACATTATATATTTTATTATTATGTGCTTTAATGGGATAAAATTACAAATGAGATATAAAATGGTTTCAACTCATCAACTACAATTTTACGAAATAATTTTTTATAAGATTAAAACCTGTTTTACCAACGAGATACTTTTCAACTAGATTATGTGTCGTTTAAAGAAGATTTAAGATCGACTTACAATATCTAAAGTTATTTGAACATGAATATAAGTCCTAGAAATTCAATCAAATTTGCTGCTATATGGGATTACAAAAACTACTGCAGCGATACAGACGTATGTAACACTAACTGAGACTTTTTCAATCTGTACCTATAGTATAATGGGGACATTAAATACTAGCCCTTAACTATCATTAATATCAATTAGAAGCTCCCCGCTTTTAAATCTGCTTAATGAAATGAAATAATCTATAGCGTTGGAAAGTTGACGCTCACTTGGAAATTTAAAATTCTTAAGTTATTAAGCAATTTTCCGCAAAAATCGCATTTATCATGATTTAGTGTAGAGTTAATGTGCGTAGACCGGCCCAATATTTAATTTTAACTCACGTTATAAATCATCTCAACTGCCTTCCAGCACTCCTGACAATTTTATGAGTGCGTTTCCTAAGTACCTACGCATTCGGTTGTCATTTTCCTTGGAAAGCGTCCAGGTAATTAAAAAAGTATTAAAATGTAGCTCCCTCGACCACGCCAACTGAGTGAAACCCCTTCTTCAAGGATATTGGTGCTTTAAAAGAACGCATTCTAAATAAGTTCTCTTATGGAGGGCTTTAGTTGCGAAAATTTGAACTGTTTTTAAAGTCAACTTGAGCTTGAGTTATGTCTGAAATCCTAATTTATATTGAACGCATAAATATAGAACCGCGAAGGTCGCCCAAGCAATGTCTGACAATTCGGTTAAATTATGCTTGGAAATGAATAGAAATGTGTCACTTGTGTGAAAGCAAAGGGCATAACAAAAGGCGTCGTTTCATCTTATTATGACGTTACATTTTATTTTTAGTCTCATATTTCATTTTTTATAAACGATTGAATCTGTTTTAGCCGTCGGCAAACTTACTAAACTAAAAAGTTTATCAGCTAACATTGTGATATATTCGCCCAAGCCCAAGAAGTAGGTACATAAAACTGCAACGCCGAATTAAGTCCTGGCACCTAGCGAGCTTTAAACTTACTTAGTATTTCTTCCATGCACTTTCAACGATGAACTTTACTGCCTTTTTACGGCAAGAACAGCTGGTAGCAATAAAGCTTTGGATTATAGCAGATGAGCAGTTTGTTGCATACAGTTCTTCAGCGTTACCTGCTCGGTGCAGGCGTTTCAGCAATGGCCGAGCAGTGCAAAGCCAATGAGCAGAAAAAGAAAAACAAGAAAAGTTACCAATTAAAAGTTAAAAATCGCCGGGCGCAAAGCGCCCACGAACTTGATTCACACCTCTAATTTCTTTTAGCAGCAAAGGTGGGAAAAGCGTGGCAGACGCCGCACTGCTTCTTTAAACTTTTAGTTTCTTTATTAGGCCATAATTCTCGAGCAACAATGCGTGCGTGCCCTTTATTACAGACGTCTTTGCAGCGCCCTGTTCTGGGATTAGATACGGTGCCTTTATCTTGCAATTGACGTTGTAGTACAGGTTGCGAGGTTGCGACAATTCATTCGCACTGTTATGCGACAAAATTAAAAGGGATAGTTATACTTCTTTATAAGTGTGAAGGAGATAGATAACGACAGAATAGTTAAGTATATGATAGAAGTGTCAGTTAATTAAGTAATTTAGTAAAATCATGCGTTCTGTTATTGCACTTTTATAAATCTTCAATTGTTTAACTGACATGGAAAACCTAAAAGAAATATAGTTGCTATACCACTGATGAGTTGTAGGTAACAGCATTAGTAAACACTGTTTGGTGCCAAAACAGTAATTTAACATACGAGTCTATAGCTATTAGAGGTGAAAACATCTTACGAATACTAAATAGTTACCGGTAGAAACCATTACTTTTTAATGGTCCATTAATTGTACCGTCCGTTTTATGCATTTTGTAAACCCTTGTCCGAAACGCTTATCTTCGTACAGTTATTGAGGATAATCGATCCCTTATCATGCGTTACTAGGTCAAGTATCATTCAATTGTATCCGCGCACGTGCGACGATGTTTTTTGCTAGTCATTCTCTTCTGCAAGCGTCTCCGACTTGATCTCACGTGTTAACGTCGTATTAATCTTTGCCTTAGTTTTAGACTAGTTTATAGTGACTTACGAGGACAAGAATAGTGCCCTAGCACATTCGCGCTACGGCGACTTTTTATGGTTGATTTATCAATGATATTTGGGTCTTAATTACCCATCTCATTTGATTGGGGAAATATCTGGCGTCGCAATTTAAGTCTTGGTGCTGTAAGTTAAAGAATCGACTTGTAGGCGTATGCGCAGCTAGGTTATGGTACTAATGTGGTAGCTGAATTTGTAGTAATTGCTGAGTTTTCCACTTGGTGGAATACTATTATTGTCGCCCTCCTGCTATGTTCGACCTGCGGGTTCATCATACATTTCTTACTGCCCGTTAATTTAATCTGTACGGAGATCTGTCATCTATTTAAGTATTAAACTTGTTATGTGTTAACTAAACTAGTATAATTAGTGGCAACAGTAGAGTTGGCTGTGTTTGTGCCATTCGTCTGTAGCGTAGGTCGCGCTTGTGATTTATACAACTGCTGAAATTAACTGATGCAGCATCTTGTATCATATTTATTATAGTTAATTAATATAACCCTGTTCATCTTACTATGGTTTTAAGTATGGTTAATGCAAGCAATTATGATGCCCATCCTCTTCAAAGTATGTTTCAGATTGTAGCGAATTAACTACGCCTAATACTTTAGTGAGTTTAAGAGTTCTCGTAAGGTGGCGGACTTATCGATGTAAAAGGCTGTTTGGCGCATCTTGGTAATTTGAACACCTTTTGCTAATTATAGAAAAGAACCGCATGCCCTCTTCACTGTAGCTAGTCGACCCTCCGATATCTCCATGTAGCATGAAGGTTTGTTTGGTACGATTTGAAGCTGATGAGAGTAATTGAGTCTGTTTAATCTGGGGCGTGAGTCTAAAATTGTTTTGTATTCGTAGTAAACTAGTTATATATCCTTATTTGGTGGTGTTTAAACTTTTTTCTTCTTATCCTTACTGAATTAGTTCTTTGACCTGTTCCTGTTTTCTTCCACCTCTGCTTGTGTCTTCCTACATTTCTTTTGCCTTTTGGTTCATAGTTCAAGGCTTTCTTGATCATTTTTTCTCCGTACACTCTCTCAAGATGATTTTTCCATTTTTTCTGTACTCTAATAGGCATATACTTTGTCTGCCATGAAATATATGCTTAGGTCTTTTCTGATTCTTTCATTCAGTAGTCTTTTGTGACTCATCTTAAATATCTCAAGAATTTCATTTCAGCTGTATGTCACCCATTCCCTTGTGTGTTATAACCCGACTTCGCTACCATATAGAATTGTTGGTGTTGCCATTGTGCTGTACAAGTATAGTTTAAGTTGTGTGTCTATCCTTGAGTTATTATTTTAGTGTTCTTTATTTTTCCACATATTTCTTGAAATTTATTTATTTTGAAGCGAGTGTTTAGGTTTTGCTGAATATTCTGTTATTTATAACAATTTTAGATGTTTGTGGGTTTTCCGTAGAGCTTTAGTGTTTGAGACTGTGAATTGTGTGTTTAATATATACACTTCGCTCAGCTAATCACAGTTTTCTTCGGCGATAAGTACTTGGTCGTCACCGAAAAGTATAGTATTTAGCCACTGTTTTTGATCAATCAATCTACTTCTCGGCCTCTTTATCTTGTGTTCTTTCCGGTGAGTGGGAACTACCACTCATGTGGATTATTACCTATGCGGATTTAGATCCCAGTAAAATTACCACCGATATGGATTACTACCGATCTGAAATAGCACCAACTTGGTCTATCATCGACTTGGATTAGCATCGCTGCGGATTTACATCCGATTGGAACTACTATCAACGTAAATTACCACCGCTGGCGTTAATCACCTGACAGCAGTTGCTGCCGCACATCTTATGTGAACGACCACGAACTTATATTTCTTCCGATATCAATAATTTTGCGATATGTACAACATCTTTATGAGATAATTGTTTATACTGACATACAACATTTCAATATAATGTTTTAACTCGTACATAGCTTTGAATTATTTCAAAAGGACAATTTATGCTACCGTGATCGTTCTCAGTATGTAGTATTTTAATTGAAATGATAACAACTACAGGTAAAATAAATTCTATATTACTGTAAACTATGTTAAGGAAATGTAAGAAGTCTTACATATAATAAAACGGACAATTTAATGCTACCTGCTAATTAGTAGTGAAATAATGACTTGTTGGCCCTGCTTTACCGGCCGCGATTTCTATTAGAGAAGAACTGTTACTTACTACTGTTTAAAAATCTAAACTTACCACATGTTAGCTTCGTTTATTTTGCCATAAAATATAGTTACCGTCCAGTCAAGCATACTATGAGGATGAATGATATGAAAAGCTATAAAATTGGAAAGCATCTAAACACTATAAACAGGGAAGATAGTTTTAGATTCAGCAAAAGTTGGACTCCTGTCTTTCATAATCTGAAGCATCACAATCACCGACTCCGTATGCATTGGACTTGGATCACCGTCATTCCGCACGGCTGGCACCAGTGCCTTATACGGATTCCCATGCCACTAAAACAAATAATCACGGCAAACATTCTTGTTTGAATTCACAAGAATCAAGGCGTACAAACTAGAACGATGCTGCTTCAGCTGAAGTAATGGAATTAAGGATGGAAAATTTAAAACACGCACTATGACGACAAGTGGTACAGCAAAGGTTGTCAAAATCCAACATTTTTCTGGAAATCACCAAAGAGACTGCGGAAAAATTGTCTTACTTTTAATGATGTCAAAGAAAAATAAAAACGTAAAAGCAACCACATTAAGCTGATTATTAAATTCGCAAAGCTCAGACTGCCAGGTATTTGCGTAATTCTGAAATTGCATTTAAAATGAACTTCTACTCGGGTAGGGAGTCCGACATATTTGTGTAGGGCTGTATTTAATAAAGTAAAAGCTTTAGCGAGCCCAGAGCGGAGACTGGGCCATTAGATGCATGTAAGTCGGCGAAACAGCGACTTTCCGCTTAATCAAAAAATAAAACACAATTACGCGAAATCACCGTGCTTTCCAAATCTCTAATTAGAGTAAAACGAGGTGCGCCCGACTTGCTGGCACATTCGTCATTCAAACAGGTTAATTGCGACAGAGATTTAATTTAACTGCAGGGCCTTGATTAACAACGGCTCCAAGGAGCGAAGCGTCGCGGCGCTGAAAGGGCACTTTTCCATAGACAACACATTAGTTAATGAAGTTTCCCGTGAAATTAATAAATTTCTGCGTGGCCCGGCGAGCGGCCGTCCTCGCCCCTGCAGGCCCCGGATTAAAGAGTTAAACGCGAGCGTTATTTGATTTTCGGAACGCCACGAACGCGTCCCCAAGCCTTTTTTCCTTTTTTTGCGGTGCCTGTGCACAATAATATCTTCATTCCTCTCATCTTTGTTCTGATACCTTGTCCAAGTGACGCAGACACGTTCTCGTTGTTGCGTAGCGACCGCAGCTCAATCGGCTTATCAGGGCAGCACACGCTTGAAAATACCTTCCCCAACCTCCCAGGAATTTCAGATAGATAGGTCCATTGTCTCCCGTTGTTGCTGATTTATTTATATACTTTCGCCTGCGTTTGCCATCTGTGCGGCTAATTGTTCGGAGGTTGCTAACGAGGCCTTTGTGTTCCGCTGGGCCTCTTTGTTTGCGACGCAAAATGGCTAGAAATGAGATAATAAAATGATGTGTTCGGTTCACTGCCAGATCGAAGCTGGATCACCGCAACAGGGCGTAGGTTAAGAGCACCCGGCGGTTTAGCCCGGAGGATGTTGAAAGGACTTCTAATCCTGCCTTGAGGTATGTTGCACAGGGTTCCCGTTTTTCGAGTTCATTTATAGGGATCGCAATTATCTTACGAGATACAATGGGGAAAAATTCTTTTATTGTTATCCTTGTGCCTTCTTTACTTTTTGTCAAACAGTTCCCTATCATTTTCTGTTCGCTAACTCTCTTTTCCTATTCTTGACGTCTTTGATCTCCAAAGCAGTTTCTACCGTACTTTGTTCTACCAACGTGTCTGAGATCTTCCCTTTGGCTTTTTAGTGGGTGGTTAAGGTGTTCGTTAGAAATTACACACACGAATAACTACACCACTTTTAATATTCTTTATTTAACGCAACGGATTACAGACATAAAATTAAATGCGCGGATTTGCTACTATACTATTACACGTGTGGATCGAATAGGTCTTGTTAATCAGCATACATGTGAGCGTTTGTGGATCTGACACTTGGCTCGTGGAAACACTTAAAGTAAATGTTCCACTAAGTATGAGATTAATATTAACGCATTGAGGAACTGACTCTTTGCGTGTCTGTTTAACCAAAGTGGTTTAACAGGCGAAGACTTGATGTGCAATGATCCCGTTCAACCCCATCGCTCTGGTTTATATACCCATGTTACACAATTTACACAATATACAAAAAGAATTTTCTATTCTAGTCACAACAATGGTACAACACTTTCACTTGGGACGCAACGGTTGGAGGTTTTATGAGTTTATGACACCACTTGAAATTCACTAGATTTTTACAGCTGCAGTTTTGTATTGTGACTTCACTTTCGCTTCTGATTTAGAAAAGTGTATTTTAAGAAACACTTTTAGTTCGAGGGACGTTTAATAATTTCTCTCCGTTGAATTCTGCGCACAAATCACCTTTTTTTAACTGCGTGCATCCGTTTGCTAGAAAGTTTTCTAATGGTACTTAAGCTAACTGCTTGCATTTCACAAATATTTATTGCGGACTGGCACTGTTTATTTTATAGGCGAGCTTCCTTTTTTTGGAATTCTTACGCTAACTGTTGACAACGAGTTATTGCGATTTATGGCTCCACTACAGCTTTATTCTTTTGAAGCTCCCTCTACTGCTTCTTGTACCGTCAGCGTTCTCTAAATTACGTAGCCACCCCATCCTGTTATACTTAATTCCAATAACTAGCCTTGGGCTGTTATATCTCTATTTGAACCCAAAGCTAAATCTGGCTCTTTATTCTTCTTTCTCTCCATTGGCTCAAAAATTCTCCTTAATATCTTTATTTGACAAATGCTTCACTCATGTTAATCATTATTATTAATTATATGTCTTTAATATCTATAAACAGAGTTTGCCTGCGGTGCGGAATTCTGGAGTTCAAATCTCAGATCGATGCCTGGCGGGCGGCCTACCCAGTCGCTTTAAATAATTGGGGACCTGCGTTCGAAATAACAAGGGGTAATAATGCGGTTGTCTAATGCATGATGCTCGCCACATCACCACGTGTCACAAATTTGACACGCGACAGCCGGCTGTGGGAGCGAGGATACGGAAGCTCTGACCTTCGGCCTTGCAGGCCAAGCTCCTTCATGGGGTGTTAGTGCCTCACCATTAAACAGATTTTGCAATGCATAATATGATTTGTATCAGCTGCAGTTTTTGCTGCTCCGTCCACAGTAATATTGTTCATTGTTTATCACTGAATGACTTCAAAAACGACTTGTTCTGTCTCCATATCTTCTCCTCCCTTGATGATATCATGTGTTTTAGTTTAGTTATAAAACAAACATAAAAATAAGAAAAAGAAGAAGAAACAGAAGAACAGTGCAGAGAAAAGTGGAATTTCGATAGAAATTCCGAAACAAGGAAGTTTATTACTTGAAATGCGAATAAGTAATGTAATTAAACATATACGAAAAGTGGAAAAATTGCCCGAGATGTGGAAAGAGTTTATGCGAAAACTACAGCAAAGTAGTTCATGAAAGGTACAGAATAACTGTTATTAACCCAAGGCGCAGCCAAGGGTAATTTCTTAGAGGCAACGCACTTAAGCGATTTTATTGCCCAAACTATAAGGACTTACCACTACCCGCGGGGAATTCGGAAAGATAAGTTCTTCAATCAATTAATAGCCATAATTATTAATAAAGAGAAGCCAATTTTCTGACAATTAATTTGACACTTCATTATTTACTTGTCATAGGTTCGTACTGAATTCTAATGAGGTAGTTTTCATGCCGATTGAAAATCACTCTAAGGGTTGGTTTTAGTAGTAAGATTACAAGACCATGTCAAATTGCCGATAAGTTTTCCAACGTTGGCTATTTTCAAAAACTTATCACAGGCAATTTGACATGGTTGCTGTATCTTTTGGTAGACTATTCCCCAACTACAATTTCAATGCCAGAAATCAATGAAATATTTGTTTAATAATGTTAAAAATCAGGTGTTCCTTCGATTCAATAAAACCTAAAAGATGCAGGGGAATTATCGCTGGGGTGTTATCAAAAATATCCATGGCCAGGAGCAATTCTGATATAACTCGCACCTCATTGGTCAAAACTCAAAAATTCCAGTGTTTTGATTGGTTAAAATTTTATGAGAAGAATAGTCACTTCAAGTTTGACATGATTTGTGAGATTGACACATGTGATCGAAAATAATCAAATAGGAATGGTATATAATATATCTAAGAACTAGTACCGGCTGTCTACGGTTGTGAAACGTAGCTGACAGGAACAATGCAACAAGTCTAGAAATAATGGGAAGGAAAATCATGTAAGAAGGTTATGGAGATATGAAAAGTGGATGGGCAATGGAGAACGGAAACGAACAGTGAAATAAAGAACATACCGCAGAGAACGCAATGGTTGGACACGTTTATCGAATGCCATATTAGAGACATATAAGAAAGGCAATCTTACAGGAGAAGTTGGAAAGAAAAGCAGAGAATGTCCTACGGAAACGTGGTCACAAGCAGTGAAGAACGATGTTAGGCAATTGGGAAAAGAGATAGCAAGAAATGAAAAAATGAAGTTACAACGATTCAGGTAATGGGTTTTACGAGTAAGGCCTGTTGTACTTGCCTCATCTGCTAGAATATTTCTTTTATATCTTCATATGCAAGAATTTGGGTTGCTCAATTTCAAACAGTTCTCCCTTTACTGAACTATATTTTTCTCGCAATCCACTCCAGCACCATGCAAAGTAAAAATAGTAATAATGATAATACTTGATTAGGGAATTGGTTCAAGTGGTGGCTGTTCTTCCATCAATTTCCGATTCCACCTACATAAAATATGCAATATAAGAAATGAACAGTTAATTACACGTAATGAAGTCCTACAACCATTCTTCTGCTTCTTTTTATTTTTAAAATGATGTAAGTCAATTTGGTTCCAATGTATACCAGAAAGTATCAAACGAAGCCGTGAATGTTACGGTCCAGGTGATGCATCAAAAACTTTCTCCTGTTGACATTAAGTTTTTCTTTTTCTGATATAGTTTCCTGCACTTCACTTGAACTCGCTCCTTTAGGCGTTATTACTACGTTTATTAGTTTCTATGGGACGGTAAATTCTTTCAGAATATTTTCTATTTTTTTGGCAACACTTTGTCACATCTTCTATCTTCGTACGATTTCCGGGCACCTTACAAACACGTTTGGTGGTCGTAACCCCTGTAACAAGGCATTCTTTCCTTAAATGCAATGGGTTAGGCTAGCCACCTGGTCGAGATACCGTCAAGAAGGGCTAATGGAGCTACACTTTTTGTAGTTAGTAACAGGTTGTTAGCCTAAATTAAGAAGAAGAAGAACTGTAAACTCATAAACCTTCATAGTATCTGAGTTAAGGTAAAGATGTGTTTCAACGTGGATTTAATTTTCGTAAATCCGTTTTAGTAGTGTCTCCCCACTTTCTTCATTACTGGTGTGAATTTGGTTGCTATTGTTGTATGTACTTAAGATTTTATACGTAGTTAAATAGTGCTATTGCTCTAAAGTTTGTGCAGATAGTTCATTTTTCCAGTTATTTTTCCCTGTTCCTTAACATTATATATAATATAATAACTTCTTCTTTGGTCGGTCGGTGCTGTTATACTTGAAGCGCATGTAGCTCAGTTTTTATATCCTATGGATTTTTCATTCAACTGATCATAAATATGGCATCAACTGTAGAACGATTTATTCTGTTGATATTTGCAATGGCTTGATAGCAGGTAATAATAACTATAACTATAGTGTTCTCTATTTCTTGTGAATTTTCATAAAATGTGTATTCGATTCTTCTTTGCTGATATTGTTTATTCATATTCATATATGCAATACTAGATTATTTCAGCGTTGCCATTTCTAACGCGGCATCTCGTGCCCTTATATTTATGTGCCAAACTGTATCACGGCGGCATTTGCCTATTGCCTACTTATGCCCTCGTTTTTATCAATTCTACCCTCTTGTATTACCAGCTATATCAATAGCAATGATATATCTTTCGTTTTGTTTACCACAGTTTATATGTAGGGAAATAGCTATATATATATATATCCCGTAAAAAAGGCAATACTAACTAGTACTATTAGAATAAAGTATTTCTACCACGTCTTTATGCTAACCATAACCAAAGCAACAATGCGGACAGCTTTTTGTACTATGCGATTATGCTAACATTCTACTACGTACACACAGGCAACAATAAAGAATAGCACGCCCATGCACAGTCTGAGTTTTCGTGGCTCCTCGTGAATAGAAATAATTTGCTATACATCACCCACCTTAAGTGCTGATCGTTGAATTCCAGTTGCGTAACGTGATGCTTTAACGATTATCCTTTTTCTTTCTCGGCTTACTGAACCTATAAGTCGCCAAACCTCAATGTCGACAGGACATTGGAACAACCCGTGAAATTAACAAGTCACTTCTTCGTTCTAGGAGTTTCCCAAAAAAATGTAGGAGCGCTCACTTTTAACCGACGCTGGCGCTTAGTCCAACCTAACAAAATAAGGCCACCTGACGTTCACTTGTACCTACCACACTCTCCTTCTGCAGGTCCACCACGTTTATTCATGGCATTGTGGTATGGTAGGGTAGGTATGTGCAAACATTTGAGCGCGTACTTAAGCTACAAGTAGCGAACCTCGCGTACATTGACTTTACTATATCTACCTATTAGAATCTAGTACTAAAGAATAGAGAACGTACATGTGCAAATCGGCTGTATATTCAAATGTTGAAATAGACTCAGGCGAGCAATATTAAGTTCACACCTCCTTCTGAGCACCACATCTGTCGTAGTCCATACTTTTAGTGAATGCTATCCAATAATCTTATTTCATTTGCCCAATTTTGTTATTGGGCGGTTTTTGTGCCCCTGTTTGATAATTCCTTCACTTCTTCTGTATACCAGAATGTTCTGTAACTGTAGTAAATTTCTCTGTATCTTATTCCAGCCGTGGTCAATAGTGTCTGTATTGGGTATGGGGTTTATTGATGCTTTGCTATTGAGCAAGGTTTGATATAGGGTTCTAGTACTTTCTATATTCACGGTTTATAAGTTTACTTAACACTAGTTGATGGTCATTGTGTCAGTGCTTGCAAACTTTAGTACATAGATATATTATTTTATTTGGCATAAACCTTCTCTGTGTTACTACATAGTCTACAAGAGAGCACTGATCTCATATATTCTTCCAAGTTATTTATGACCATGGGTGTTGTTTATTTATAACAAGTTTCGTACATAGATATATATGTATCAGCATTTATTCATCATTATTCTTTATATGTTTATTTTAGTTTTGTCTTCTAGTCAAGGTTAGAGTGCTTTATACAGTGCGAACGTTGGCTGTGGAACGCTCAAAATAAAAAATTCCCCATTCATCTGCGGCCAAAATCCTCGGACACGTCAATTTTTATTTTTATTTGGGCATGTTTTGAAATAAAATGCATACATACAGGGTGTCCCGCGTATGAGGTATGGCGTTATCGATGTTTTTTTTTTAAATGGCAACCCCTTTTTTTATTACGGAATTTGAACGAACGCATCTTTTTACTTACGTTAAACTGATTTTTGTATATATTTCAGATGATCAAAAATTAAATTTAGAAAATACTAAATTTGATTTTAAGAAGTATGATTTTACGCTTTTATCAATGACAGCAATCAATAACAGGCAGACAACGGTGTACAATTTGTACATTTAATTTAGTTGTTTTTGAAATTACTATTGCAACTAACAGTGTTTTTCTACTCCTGTAACTAAAACGGCATTTAACATACTAACATACACGTCGCTAAGTGACCTTATAGTCATGCCTTCATAAGCTATGACTAAAGAGCCTCTTAGTCACGAGCTGAAGTTGGTAACGACGTTTTAGTCATGGGGTGAAGTTAGGTTCAAACAGTATTTGCTTTATTAGCCACAGCCAAAACTAAAATCAAGTTAGTTTTCAATTTTGAAAAGTCAACTTTGACGTTTGTCAAGCATAATTTAACCTAACATAATTTTCAAAATCCTAATGAAATAATGTTATATTGTCTAAATTTGCGGTCGTAGAAAAAGTATAGTATGCAACTCGTTTTATAAACTTATTAGTCACTCTTTTATTAAACATTCGCTCCGCTGAGCTTCGCTCGTGATTAATAAAATTCGTGACTAAAATGACGTTTATAAAACTTGATACATAATATACTATTTCGTTCCGATTTTTCTGCTTTCTTTCTATTTGTTTAAAACCAAGTTTTTTTTAAGACGGATAAAATTAAATGACATGATCGTTGTTTCTCCGACTTACCATATGCTAAATGGAAAGTAACTAGAATTTAAATTTGCCGCCACATCCAGTAACTGAAAATGGCGGACAAGCTTGCTCGTATAAATATAGTACCTTAGTCAAGATCATTCCCGATTCTATCTTATAAATCGTTCAAGTTAGCATGACAGTCTCCTGATCGATAATGTCTACTAAGTTTTAAAGTTCTCTCTAAAAGGTTTTCCACTGTTTTTTATTTACTAGCATCTGATGCTTTTACGCAGTTTTTCATTATTACTTCCTTTTACGATAAAGGAAGTATTGGATTCACCCCAAAAATTCGAAATTGAGTTTTCAACAGATCTTCACGTTTTAGAGTCCCCTGATCCCAAAAAACATATTTTTTTTTCATTGGTCTGTCTGTGTGTCTGTGTGTGTGTCTGTCTGTCTGTCTGTGAACAGAATATCTCAAAAACGAAAAGAGGTACGGCGTTGAAACTTTATATATAAGTTTTGTGTACTATGTAGATGAGACAGCAAGCTTTTGAAGAAAATCACATAACCGGAAGTAGGTGTTTACTCTTGCGATTTTTCATTTTTTTTTTCGATTTTTTCAAAAACGGTTCTAACGATTTTTTTCAAACTTTATATTTTTATTACATTTTTAATGTGTATTGATGTGAGATAGGTGATTTTCCAGTTGAATACTTCTAAACTGGGTTTCTTTTGTTTTTTTTTCCTATTTTTTTATTAACACCTATTTTAAATACAACACCCGGTATATTATTACATTTTTTTAATTCAGCTTAAAATTCCAGAAAAAAATTGTCTCTTCAATTAACTCTTTATTTTGTACCGTTTTTGTAGAATTTGAAAGTTTTGAAAATTTTTGACAAATGATTAGAAATTAAAAATCAAATTTTTGGCTAATTATAAGATCACTGTAAAAGGAAGTTGTGTGAGTGTATCCAGGGCCCCCGCAAGGGTTATCATCGCCCGCGTGCTGGAAATATTTTGGCGCCCTTTGAATATACAGAGTGTTAGGGAAATGAGTGCAAATATTTTAACCCGTAATAGAACTCGCTAAACTGGACAACTTCTCCATTTATCATTTTTTCGAAAACGCCCTCAAAACTGAGTTAAAATTCAAAACAGTTTTACTCTAAAAGTGCATACCCGTCTATACATAAAAAACATTTCTTTGATATTCAAACCAACAAAAACTGCATAGTTACTGATAAAACATTTAGTTCACATCTGGTCAGAAAAGTACCTTATCAATTGAGGTAGGTAAGTTATTGACCGCATGTTTTTTGTGCAAGAACTTTGCAGTTTTAATATACCTTGTGTCATTCACCTTTAACGTAGATTTGCTTACCAAGCGGCTCGTCAAATTTAGGGGAGATAAATGATTGAAAAAATATGCGATTAAATGAAAAACGATAAATAGAAAAGTTGTTCAATTTGGTGAGCTCGATCACTGGTTAAAATATTTGCACTCATTTCCATAACACCCTGTATGTAGTACTTATATAAATAATATTTTGAAGCATAAGAACTTTAAGCTGTTACATATGTTTTTTTTTAATTTCCTGGTTTGCTGTAATATTCTTGTAGTTGTTAAACATTTGAGCAAAATGCGAAAACACATTTTATTTTAATTTTGTAATGAATCAACACGGATTTCAAAAATTTTTTCTTCTGTAAATTTGTTACAAAGGAAAAAACAAACCAAACAATAAACAAATAAAACGTTCAATCATCCAAAAATTAAATAGGCTTTTTTCTGGATATGGCTGCTGCAAATTCTTTTATAATATTGCCAAAATCAATTTTATCGAGGATCTCTTGCTCTATAGCTAAGATTGGCAAACCAGATAATCTTTCTTGTAACATGGTAGACCTCAAATATATATTTTTTTAAATTTTAATTTTGAGAAGGATCTCCCACCAGAAGCTACAGACACAGGTAAAGTAAGCAGGATTCTTAATGAAATGGTAATATTTGGTAGAGATGAAGTTAGATTGTTTTCAAATATATATTGTAGAAGTCGAGGGGATTTGACGCTTAAGGTAATGAAAACAACCTTAGGGCTTTAGTCTCGTTAAATAAATCATTTTCTTTTACGCCACCCTCCTTCTTTTTTCTGATTAGTTAGCTTTTGTTGTAGAGCACATCTTTTTAAAAGATCTTCGTAATTTAATGTTTTTTTGTCACAATAGGAATAGGTCATTATATCAATGAACATAGACTTCACTAAGATTAGTGATTATATTATGAATTGAGATAAAAAAAAATATTTGATTTCTTTAGTGCCTTAGTGCTTTGTTCATTGGAATCGTTTGAAATTGTTGAAAAATTAAGAATTTAAATTGTATACAAATCTCTGGTTTGGCGCCCCTTTATAGTGGCGCCCGCGTGCGGTGCACGCGTTGCACGCGCGGTTGCGGGGGCCCTGAGTGTATCAGACCAGATTTTTGATGGTTGGTGTAACTTGAGCAATTCGGTCATTTAAGGCATTGTCAATAAGTAACGATTGTCCACCTCGTCATACTTCAACAAGAAAATACCATGATCGTGACGAATTATTGGCGCAGCTTACACAGTTTTAGCCCCAGCTCGTACTCGTTGAGAGGTATTATTTATTCCTGAGCTGTTTCACAATTTGGAAATTGCTTTAGTCTGGGTAACACCAAATGATACACAGTATGGACAAGATAAACATTTACTTTATTTGAAAACAAAAATAAAATAAACATACACGAACATACAAATATATAGCAATGGTACAGTTATATATAAAGTACGGGCATACAGCGGTTTTTTAAGTAAAATGCGTAAATGCTAAAACTATAGTTGAACGAACGCCGAAGTCTCGGTCGTAAGGAATGCTTAACCGGGTCGATGAACTGGATATCTGATCAAGTGCCTTGAGAATGCTCAAAATAAGTAGAATGGATACGCAATATCTGCTGGCAGCTTTGTCTTGTTATATACCCTTCTTTATTATCTTTGGTTACTGAAGGAATACATCATACTATTCGAGCTTATAATGATCCATTATCCACTGAGTAGAAAGTTCAAGCTTTGGAATTATGGGACTCCTTGACTATCAGGTGGTGATTTTGGAATGCGGGCCGAGTCTGACACTTTGGCTCTATTGTACCGAAAAGGGTGTCTTAAGCTATGTGCTTTTAGAATTCGATTGCGTTTGGGTGATGGCTTACAGGGTTTATTGCCTGATGGATTTGTTAACCGAAAAAGGTTAAACGCACGCCAGCTGAGCCATCTCGGAATCCCCGTAGTCTTGGTTTTTCTGAATTTTCTTCCAGACAGCGTATTTCGAATAGCTGGATTTTGAAATTGCAGAAGCGAGTTGCAAGTGCCGGGTAGATAATTCAATTCTTGGCGTTTTGGATACCTTCTGATAATGCGCACATTTGTAGCATGTAGTTATACTTTTATAACGCACATTTTGGTTCTTCACTGTGCTTCTCCACTAACATTGTGCTAGACAATTTTATTAACAGGCACACAGCTCTAGGTTCCCACCTTAAGTAATCATGATTGTGTAATAAGCTATATCTGTTTTCGCAAGTATTTCCGGCGATGCCTTTAATATTACGCCACCCGAGGACGCAAGTACTTTCTTTGTCGGTAACTATATATAAATATTTCTTTTTAGCTTCTTTCAGTTTTCTTCGATAGAGTCGATATCGTGTATGAGGTTTATCCATGTTTTGCTTTTGAGTCTGGTTTGATATATTGCTTTCTATTTTCTCGGTTGATAATAGCTATGTTTATCTAACACCAGATCATGACCATTGCCTATGCTTGCAAACTTTATTAAGCATATCTATTGTTTTATTTGTCATAAACCTTCTCTTTGTTACTATATGTATAATCTACAAGAGAGCACTGGCTTCATATATTCTTCCAAGTTATTTATAACCATGGGTGTTGAAAGAATGTATTGTTTATTCGTATCATACTTTACATATTCATTTTACGTTTTTCTTATATATAACAATTTCTATTTCATATAATTAAAACGAATTTCGTCTAGTCTATCTAGCTAATCAGCCGGCGAATGATGCAAAATCTTTATGTTATTTAGCAGATATTAGAAAAAATACCTTCATTTCAGAGGCAATTACTAAATGACAAATTTAAGTGGCAATGAATACCAAACATAAAGTTCGTATTAATTTAAAAAATTACATAAGTAAGAACGTTAGAGCTTTAGACAAAGCATTACTAATATATGAAAAAAGGTATGTATTCTGCAATTTAATGAAAAATTATTTCATATTGAGGGAATATATATTTTCGGGTCTTAGCAACGTTGAATCTGTAACGCAGTGAATACTAGAAAACTTTAGATAAATCATTCTAATAGTAGATATTCAAACTTAAACATTGTAAAACATAAATACATTATCAAACCAAATGCGCTTAAACGGTGTTCAAAAATTAAAATAAAGCTACAGATGTCAGTAGAGTAACGATCGTTATAATTTAAGGTTTCTCTGCAGTCATTCTGTTGATACCAGAAAATCAGAAAATTTTAACACGATTTATACAACTTCTGTTTTTCAATGGAAGCAGGCTCGATACACTTACTTATTCAGTTAATTCCGTTCTACACAGCTATATGACGTTTTCTTTTTAAATGTGTATGGTTTTGATTAAATTTGCCAGTTAAGTGTATTTTTCGGATCGGTAAATATTGCCAAGTATTAGGAATACCAGTTATAACTATACACCAGTCAATTTGTATCATTATCATTAATTACTTCTGCGCTATATCGAGATTTTCTTTTGATTGTTTGTTTCCTAAGAGTAAACTTGATTTTAATATAAAGTAAGTTGGCAATCCAATATGCATTATATGCCCAAAAAAGAAAAGTATTTGACTGATGCAATGCGCTAATGGCTAATCGGTAGTCAGTGCTAATAACAGGGCTTATGTTAAATAAGAGGATAAGCTGGCCAGGTACTCAAGTTTCGTATTGTTGAGTGGATCCTTTAGTAGTATATAAAGAAGAATTCCATTACTACAACTGACGCGATTTAAAACTTTCTAATTAATTTTAATTTAGAGCCAGATTGTAGCATGATGACTACAAAACTGTTAAAATGTTGGCAACATTTTTCGTCTTTGCATGTAAAACCTATAATTTATATTTCATATGCAAAACTAATTAAAAAATCTCAAAGTAATTTTGTTTGCGGATTATAAATATATATAATTATAAGAATTGTCTCCAGAATTTGGAAAAAAATGAAAATGCGACCAAAACTCTGGAAATTGGATTAGGCATGAATTAATTAGTTATATACCAGTAAACAGTCACAGCACCGCTTTTTCTATTTTTTGTAAAATCGCTGGAAAGGCTTTTTCACGGCGTAATTTAGAAGTTAGAACTTGTGAAAACTTTTTTTCGATTTATCTTTAACTGCTATCAATTTCTTAATAAAATTCATTTTTGTAAATCGAAAACCAGTTACATATATTACTAAATTTCCACATCCGGTTACTCTCACAATCTTACCTTTCTCTGAGTGATCTACATCCATAGTAATCTCAACCAAATGGGTTAGTTCATAAGATATTCCCAGAACAAACTTCAGTGGCGGTACAAGAGCACCTTGGACCCCCAAGCAAATATTTAAATGGCCCCCCTTGTAAAAATATTTATATACTTGATTAATTGTATATTTATAATTATATAGTATCTATACAAAGTAAACGTTTAACAAAAAAATAATAACCAAGAGAAATAGAGCGTGCTAACAAACACATTTTATAGCTAACATATCTAACAAAATATCAATTAAAAATCTTCAAGTTGGTATAGGCACAAATACAAAGAAAACTGAACTGAACCACGTCAAAATAGGTAACAAGTACCTACTTAATATTTATTTGTATCATTAATATCTGTAAAACGCCATAAAAATAAATTGATCAGAAATAAAAAATGTTTCTTTCTGGCCTTATTGACAGCAAATTGTTCCACAAGGTTTTTACAACAGGATCCCTATCGTAGACGATGCTTTTTGCTCAATTGGCAAAACCGAAAGATCATGTAACCTATATTGGCTCGTAGAATTTCTTAAATAATGTTTTATTACTTTCAACTTGCCAAATGATCTTTCTATTGTGGCTAATGACACAGGAGAGTCAAGAATAAAACCAATAAAATAATAATCTAGTCAAAATTGCTTTCGAGAACACTATATTTCTGTACGAATAAACTTGTCAAATCTGGAATACTCATGCTATAATTTAAATCCTCTTTTAGTAAAGAAACTGAATGGCGAGATTATTATTGAGGACATCAGAATACTTTTTCTGAAGAAAATCACATCGGACCTGTTCAGCTTCTTGCATTCTTAAAACGTTTATCGATTCTAAAAATTCAGAAATGTTTCTTAGTTTATCAAAGCTCTCAAATCGAGTCTGATCACTGATGACTGATAACTGAGAGTGGGGACTGAGGTTGCACTGCTATCAATCTATACCCATATGAAGTAGAATATATCAAGATATTTAATAAGCGAATGCAGAACTAACCAGGCCCCTCCACAGGGCCCTCGAAGGGCCGGCTTATGCATATCACCGCCACTGGCAAACCTATGAACACCCATCCACTCACAGGCATTTTTTAAATACACTTTAGAGTTTCTGATTCTTAAAACAGCGTTTTGTAGAATTTTTACGATTCTTATTTTTTGCACAACACTTTCACCTACTTGTATACAGGTATGGGTACATATGACAAGTAAAACTCTGTGTATGAATATATTTTAAAATTGTTTATTCTCGTAGTAACAAAATATAAACCCCGAATAAAAATGACTAGTACTAAGTTACATATAATTTTTATGAAAAATTATTGATATTTTCCAAATGTATAATCTTAACAAAATATAATGAGAACATTTTTTATACAAATGTACTCAGTTGCTTACTGAGAGAGTTACAAGACCAGTTGCCTAATTTGGCAGTGGACGAATTATTTGAGTAACTGTTATATATACATATAGATTGTATCTGCGACAGGCGCAGATAGTAAATTTGTGAATTACAGAGCTGCAAAGTATCTACGGGTCAACAAAATAAAACGTTTTGAACTTTCAAATAGCATTTACTTGGAATTCAAAGTTGTAACATAACTATGTAAATTTACAATAATAATAGTAACAGCTCCTCAATTTTCATTAATAATTGAAAAATTATATTTAATCTACTCTAGCCTAAATTTAAACTACAATAATTAGTCAGAATTATAAATTTAAACATTGTATGTCTCTGATTGGCAAATTTTTGATGTACCTAGGATCTACTAATTCGGGAAGAACTGCAGACAAATTGACTCTCCATGTTCGTTTTCCAAAATGCATCGTCGTTGAGAATCAGCTGGGAAACCAAATCCTGTTGCGTATATACTACAAAATAAGAACATTTTCTGTTGGTCACATGTAACTGACACTGGATTTGGTACATGTAATCGTGAGACAGCTTCAATAATATTGGTGAAATTTCACCATCTTTTTGATGGACCGTACAATAAGAAATCGTTTTCTTTTCTACAGTAAGCGCTCCGTAAGGACACTTTATTTCTATCAGCCCGTCGTTTCCAATTAAACCATGGGGAGATGCTGCCAAATACTTTTTTCCGTGTCAATAAACAATCCACATGATTCTACTTTCAACTAGTACAATTCTTCAAACTTGGTAATCGCTTTGGACTCATTCAAAATGCCATATTCAGTAGCATTGCATCTAAATGTTGAAGCATATAAAATGGTTTTGACGGTATTTGCAGTTGAGGTATTCTTTCTCATTTTACATATCTTTCCAAAGTTGCTCGCTGTTAATCTCGTAGCTTTTTCTTTAAACCAAATTGGGTTGTTACTTTGGCCACGTATAGATAGTTCGATATTATGTATGTCAACATTGGAGATACTCGAAATAAACTGTTTTTTTCTAACAATCTAATTCCTCTAAAGGTGTATCGTCTACGTGAACGAGTTCCATAGGGCGGCCGTAGTCGAGATCAGCTTCACAAGTAACGATTTTCTTTTTCTGCTGCGGTATTTTCCGTTTACTACGCATAATGGTACAATATTTAGATGTATATTTACGTATCCCTTTTCCTTTATGTAATTTATACAACGCTAAGTCTAAAAACGCACCTCTTTTATTAAAATCATTTGCTGCCGCATTGCATAGTGCTTCATAAGAGCCTTTCAGTGAATAGTTTATTCTCTTTCCTCCAACCAGTTTGTTTACTATTGACTTAACATTTTAGGCGTGGTTGCTGTCTACATCATGAAACAAGCTAGATGCATGTTGGGCAACCAGATTGTTACATTTCTGAAATTCATAGAACAATGAACTGCTTCTGAACTGTTCGTATAAATTTTGTTCCATAGGTTTAGGACCGCGACAGAAGGATTTATAATTATGGTAATCTTCTTTGCACTGATCGTGGTTTCCAAAAATATGTTTTGGACCATTGCATATATCTTCCCTCAATCTAATGATTTTCATCTTTATAGGTAAGTTTTCGTTTTTTCTAAATTTAACAGCACTTTCAACTGCAGTTCGAAAAAGCATAATGCTCGATTTTAGAAATTGTCGTACTGTGAGGTCGGTTTTTGGAGTTCTTGCTATTTCTCTTATTTTATTGCAATAATTTCGCAAAATCTGGTTTCTACATTCTATTTTTTCTATATAAAAATGTGGTCCATACGGCTTATTATCGCATATTTTTTTATAGACGCTGCTGTCTCCATCTTCTATTATTTTACCATATATCAAGCCGTGTAAACTAATGGAGTGTTTAAAACCTTCTACCAATATCGCTGCTTCTATAGACGTTGAAGTTCTATTCCTATTTTTAAAACGCTTGTATTCAGGTGAACTTGTAGAGGTGGTTTTATATTTTTCGCATACGCGACAGTATTTATGTTTGACTCCCAAATAAATATTTTTTTTTAGTTCGTGCTCCTATTATGCAAGCTACTCCCGACAAAGTTTTCTAATTAGTTTTATAAGAACGTTTGCTCCATGCACCGTCCACAATAACTGTAATTATGGGTATGCCTCATCGTCAACAGAACCTGCTTCTTTCGCTAATCGAGCTTCTTCTTTACCAGCTACTTTTATTTTGTCCCAAGCACATTCTTCATTTTTTTCTTGAACTACAGCATAGGTACGGCATAGGCATAGGCATAGGTATGTGCTGACATACTGGGAATGTTCAGTGCTGAGAAAAGTTCCGTAAATTCACTACAACCCGCTCCTGTAGAAATCATACCTCTAAAAGGTAAAGGTTCAGGGTTATTTCAATTCCCCCAACTGGGGGCGGGCTGCTATAGGGACCTTCCGTCCCTCTTCAGCCAAGAACGGGAATTATAGGATGGGTGAGAGAAAGGAGGGTTGGAGAATGGAAGAGAGGCCAGGAAAGGTGGAGAAGTACTGCCCCGGCATTCGCCTCAGAGAAGGTACTCTGTTGACTCAGGAAAACCACCTAAAAACCTGAATCAAGGCAGGCGGCCGCAGGAATCGAACCCACGACCTCCCGAATGCTAAGTGGACGTGCTACGCACTATGCCACGGAGCTCGGTTCATACCTCTTACTGCAGCGACTTAATGTCGACTTCCATGTCATTTTCCGTACTAAACGTTGACATAAGATTGCACAAATTACATTTCACAGAAAAAACACATCTTAAACCGAATCTTCTTTC
Organism: Agriotes lineatus; assembly: GCA_940337035.1. Taxonomy (NCBI): domain Eukaryota; kingdom Metazoa; phylum Arthropoda; class Insecta; order Coleoptera; family Elateridae; genus Agriotes; species Agriotes lineatus. The sequence continues at coordinate 181,003,489 of OW679195.1, read as the reverse complement.
AGAAATAATGTCCATGTCGAAGCAACTGCAACCAAATCCATCATGCTTCAAGGATTTCTTCTTCCACTAATTTCTTGCGTGTAATTTCTTCATAATGGTTTTTCATATTCTATATGTAATTTTTCATTTTCCAGAAGTTCTGTGTGCTGATTTGTATGGTAATCGATATTTAGCTGTTGAGGTGAGACCAGTTCAACTTTTCTATAAAAGCAAAAGGTTATTGTTATCTTTTCTGAATAAGATCTACATATTATTATTTATTAATTTTTAATTTGGAGTGGCGGCTACATTTTAGAAGATATTATTTTTGTGTTTACAGTGAATCTATGAAATGCTTTAAATAAGCAAATAAATAGAAACTAGGCATAAACGTGCAGAAAAAACAAAAAGGCGACACAAATCTCAAAAAACTGTTTATTACAAAATTTTCAAAACTTCTGGAATCGATTTCAAATGAAACAAAAATGTGTATCAACAATGAAATTTTAATGTATGAGAAATCGATGTGCTTCCTCTCGTATCACTTAACCATAGAGACAGTATACAATGTACATGTATGTACAGAGTGGTTAAAAAAGAGCTACATATTGTTGGCTTTGAAACATTGTGCGAGAGCGGCACTTTATTTCATTCCATAAGGGAAATTCACAGCAAACTAGATGTAGCTCTTTTTAACCACTCTGTACTTATGTAATCGCAATAATATATATCTACTTGTTTATAACTTACTCTTTTTTCCGTTTCTGGCGCTCTTCAAAAGACGCTTCCTGCTTTTCTCCTAGCACTGCATGTCAAATGTCTTTGAGAATGGAGTCCCATGGTAAATTCGCATACAAAAAAATGAGTCACGAAAACAATCACTATTTGCAAAAACCACCAATTTCACAAAACGCAGGGTTACAAATTACTAATACTGCTTGCTTCTCCTTGAGGGAAAATGCGTAACTAGCACTTTTATCTTGCATTTACATTTTGCATCTACGTATTTATCTTTTAAAGTTGAGGGATTACTTGTGACCAGAAAATGTTATCAAGTAAGAAGAGATTAGTACATTCTTTCACAGAAACCTAGTCATTAGAGGTTGTAAGTACGGTGGGTTGTGGTTGAACAAAAATGAAATACAGTTTATGTGCTATTGCGAGACGCCTAAAGTCGGGGTAACTGGCAATCCTTTTAGTTGAAACACACTCGGACACGAAGACCAAAGCTACTGTTGCGAGATTAATAAGAACACTTAAGTACAAACACTTGCATTTATTTTTCTGCCGTTTACAGAACACTTAAGTTTAATAGCGTTGTTTCTTAACTTTACGTATTTACATCTTCTTATTAACTAACTTAATTCTAAGTCCATTCTGACCAAGAAAGCTCGGTGGGCGTTTACAAAGTTCCCAATAACCTATCAGAGCTGGTCTAAATTTTGGCATTTTGGCACGTACACACGGACGTGAAAGTTCATAATAGTTCTATGAATTTTAAAAGTTTGAGGCTTTCCCACGGTGAAATGTGGTTTGCTCGGACCCTTTGGAAATTACCGCTATAAAGGATTAAAATTCTACTAAAAGCATTTGGTCCCAGCTGCAAATAATTTTTATGATCGAGTTGCAACCGTTGCTTCTTCTAATCACGTACCGGTCATATACATCACTAAATATTTCGGTTTATGAAGTAAACCCTGCATAAACTTACTCTAATCTATTCGTGAGATTGGAATATCTCCAGCTTCCCAAACGAAAGGCACGTTTCTAAACATCCGCTTGTTGTAATTTAAATATGGCATTTTTCCTACGAATTTTACCTTAAAATATTATACAGATGGCTTACAGCTAACTAAAGTACAGTATATTCCTACATAGTTCATTTCATTAAAGAACGCAAATCGTAACAGTGCATAGAAGGAGATACCACGACCGCACAAAATTATTGGTGCGGTTTACATGGACTATCTCAGCTTTAATCGACATTCGATGTTCAGATTTCACGGGGCAGGTGTCTAGGTATATGGGGATCTCGCTAGGAGTGGCGATAGCCGCTGCAGCCAAGGTCACAGTGAAAATCATGGAACGTTCGAGCCGAAGCGCTTAAGAGTTTGACTCTCGGCACGGGCGGTTTAGGTTGCGCCCCCCTGAAATAATGCGCGAGCGGTTCCGGGGGGCAGCAGTAGTCGTTAGGAAAATTTAAAAAAGTATCTAGGTGTAGGTGAGTGTGCACTCTATAAAAACAAAACAAAAAGTAAAAACCGACTAAGAAGTGATTCCAAATTACACAATCAGATGGTTTAAAGCCTTAATTGTTTCATGATGGAAATATATTCAAGTATACACAGGTACTGTTATCAAAATTTTTTATTATGTGGAAGTTTCAGCTATGATTTTTTCCACTCTTGGAATTCGGAGAAAACAAATAAAAACATAAAACAAAAACGAACTTAGTACCTCCCGTACCATGTATAATTCAGTCCACCTAAAAGAGCTACTACAACTATTATTCAAGTACCGCTGAAAATGCCTGTCCGCAACTATGTTTTTGAAGAAAACGTAAATAGGCGACCAGGGCGGAGTTACAAAACTCGCCTCTTTGTCCCACATTCTGCGACAAATTTTATAACCACAAAAATTTATTTATACGCATATCGGCGACGGTAGAGGGTCTTGGCTTGTTTCAACACGTAGATTTAAACCGCTCGGTGCTAGCGGATTGTTCCTCTCTCAATGAACAGAAAAACATATTTTGCATTTCCTGGCACCTCACCTCGCATTTAATATTTGGAGTTGCCTCCCACTAACCAGTTAAATATATCGGGTCCTGATGACGAAGCCTTAGCTGCGGGAGTAACTTTCCGAATGCTGATTACCACGATGTAATAACGAGCTGGCTCGTTGGAAAATGCACCTGTAGCACAGCGTCTTTTCTTGGCGAGGAAAAATGTTGTACCTATGTATATGGATTCAGAATTAATTTATCGAGAGTAGTTTGTCCTCTTTCTTTATTCGAGCATAAAAATGTATTATTGATATAAATTACGAAGTTTGGCCATTAAAATATACAAAGCTTGTTTTAAATATGCAAATTTATAGTTAATTTTTTAAAATTTTTATAAAATGTCTTCTGTGTTCCCCATTTGGTTACTAAAAATTATTTTTGTACTAATGGTAATTGCTTTGAGGCTATTTTGGTTAAATGTGTGACAACGTTGCTATTCATACAAAAGTCTGGAAAATCAAAATGTTTACTGATTTCGTCCTTAATTCAGGAATTACACTGATCTATCTGAAGCCACAACACAACAGCGTCAATATTTAAGTACAATTTCATTGGTGGTGGACGTTGAGTGGCACTCATTCGAATGCTGTTGGCATTTGTTATAATTTTATCTAATATTCAGAGAATTTTGTGGAACCTTTGGTATTCCTTGGTTGATTGTTATGGTATTTGGTTCATCTGGAAGATATCATATAATTTATCAAACTGAACAAGTTTAATTTACTCCACTAGTCGTTCTCGTTATAACCCTTTCATCAAGTATACCCAGTATAGCAGAATTTATGGCAAACTACAATCGTGTATTGATGAGCGTAGTCGCCGTCTATGAAAAAATAGGACGACTTTGTAGGACCTTGTAGAGTTTTTCCTGGAGAATGGATTCTCAGCCTCTTCCGAGAATAATTAATTGCAGTGTGACACCCATTTTGTGGGCAATTTAATTAGGTATTCTGTAACTATAATTGTACTCTTAGTTAATAACGAATCATGCGAATTAATTTTTTGTACCTAATTCTATCAGTAAAGCAGAATTTTTGTTTTAAAGTGGTCAAACGAGTACCGCTCAAACTTAAAAACATCAACTACAATCACTTTCAGCGTTTAAAGACTACTAAGAATTCCGCATAAGTTGTTGAAATTCTTACCTCCATTCACTAAAAGTTTGAAGAAGCGCTGCTGTTTCATGCTCTGCCCAAAATAGATTTGCTTCCTCGCATTCGAAGTATGCATCCTAATACTCGCCATTACTCACCTCCTTTTTAAATTTTTACTTTCTGCGCAGTCATATTTTCCCACAATTTCTTACGCACGTGACAAGGGTTGCATTTGTGGGCGCTACTTCTGAAAATGGGCAAGCGGTTGCAAATTCGTTCAGTTTTATCAATCTCGGGCTTTTACTGATGTGAGATTGTTGAGAATAGTTCCTTGGAGCAGCTGGCGCAACAGCTCGATTAGTTTGCAACAGAATGGTCGGTGGCTTTAGCCCGCAATTCGCCTGTTTTACAAATACAGCTGCAGTTTGCTCTCAAAATCAATTAAAATATTTACAAAAATTTGCATATTCACCAGGAGTCACTGCATCAGATTAATTAAACGCCAGATTTGCATGCAAATTCCGACTGATTTATTTACGATCTGGTGAGTTTACTAGCTAATCCAAATTATTATTGAGTCCCATGTGTCCCAATGGAGACAAAAACAGCGCCCCGCTGTTTGTTTTTACTAAACGCTTCCATTAGACGTTTATGCAATTATAGCTATCTGTTTATGAATAGTACTATTTATCTTACAAATCAGAATTGTGGGATAGTAAGATCATAGGGAAAAAACGATAATCTGCAATTTTAAACATATTAGACAGTTGTCTAAGATGAGAATGTAGCCGATGGTAGTTTCATAGACAGGTGACGCAGAACCGGATGAATTAGAAAAAATATGCAGCACCCTTAAGACAACTTCGGCAATTCTCAGTTTTGTCTTGGCTTAAGCTACGCCTCCTCTCTTTTTGTCACTATATATTGTAATAACTCTTCCCTTTAATAATAATAAATAGGTTTAGAATCAAATAATTATCTATGGCAAAAGAAACTAACACTTTACAATTATCAATTTTCAATTGAAATTCACCTGTCAAACTCAGGGCAAATTAAAAGAGTATAACAAAAATTACGACAAATAAATGGTTTACTGCCCTTTTGTTATTTCTATTTGCAATAAATTGGCAACTAGCTCCGTAGACATGAGACAATCTTGGTTCAAGGGTGTGGATTCATAAAATTAAGGGAAAAATGGTATGACAAATAACTTGTTGTATGACAAGTACTCTCAAATATTTCGGGCAAATGCACAATTTCATCTGACATTTAGCTAACCTCTAAGTTTGACTCAACAAACACAATGATCTGCTAGTGCACAAAACAGCGTAAATTAAATTCTAAAACCACCAAAATGGCAAAGACGCTTCAGGTAAATATTCATACTGTGACGTAGCAATTGCTAAGCTCTTTTTGTTTTTAGTGTGACGTCGAACCGACGCTTGACAGCGTTTTGTTTCATATCCGGGACAAAACTTAAAAATTCCGCGTAATTTCGCTACCTAAATTTCTGGAAACTGGACGGCTCTGGACCACTGGAATATGGCTCTCGTAGACACTCTGAACTTCCTAAAGTTCAAAAATAATGGACCTACGGCAACGCTTTCCTTGTGAAATTCTACCTCAATCGGAGGCTTCTCGGACGCTGGATATCGCTCCCCAAGTGACGCCACGGGAATTATGGATTTGTGAATCGCTTGCTGGTTAGGATTTCGACACGTACTGGTCCCTGCATGTCCTCCCTACATGTAACAGGCGCTATGCTTGCTGAGCGAAGCTGCTTGCATACGGAAATAGGCTCCGAAGTCAATCGCACTTGGACGAATTTTTCTGCTGGTTTATCTGCTTCACCTGGATCTTTTAACACCTGGAAAATTACACCCACAGATGCACTGGACACTAATGAATAACTATACACAATTGGTCTAACTAATAACTTTTTTATTTATGATTTTACATGTTTAATTGTGGAGATAAATGTGGCCCCAAAAAACAATTTTCAAGCTTGTTTAACTATTTTTAGTCTGGTGACCTTGCAAATAGATATTCAAATGTTTATAAAGGAAATTAGGATTGATAACATGTTTAACCTTATGGACTACAGTTTTGATGATGTCTTTGCCTAACCACAAATATTGTCTTTTTCTTGGAATAATTGTTGCTACACTGGCTCTGATTTTAAATCACTGTTGTTTATAATGCACTGATACACTTGGAGTTCATTTAACTTCTCAATAATTGTCTTTCGATCTGTTGCCTTCCATTTTCATTGCTCTTTGCAGTTATTATTTTGCTAGCACGGTTTCGTTTACCTTTCAGCTAATCTGCCTTTTGCTGGCTTATACACTTTTACTATATAACGCTCATATCCTTTCTGTATTTAACAAATCATTTTGTATCATTCTATTCACATTGTCTAACATTAATAAGCTCAATTCCGTCAGTTACAAATTAAATTGCATTAGCCCTTCCGAACATTTAGCATATTTGAAACTCTGAATGTAACCCTTCTAAAACCTGCTTTGTTTCATGCTAACTTCTAGCCCTCAAATTATTAGTTATTGCTGCTCACGTCAAGTGCACTTATTAATGTAGTGCTGATTATCTTGCTATAGATATAATATTTAATTATGTGCTCATGTTGACCTTATTCATTTACTTAATTAGGCAATCAGAATTTTAATGGGCAGTAAACCATTACAATATCTATAATTAAGTTAGATAGATTACAATTAGGATTGCCTTTTTATTGTGCTTACGCATAGGTGGTATTAGGACTTAAATATTTCCCGAGGAAAATATATCTAAGTTTGCACACCTGCAAAAAATTATGTGAGCCCTTAGCTATCTACGTTGTAAAAATACTATGCAGATACTGAGCAAATTTAGCTGCGACCTTTGGGTATTCGGAGCAAAGCAACGGAAAATGCCATTTGAGTAAATTACTAGAATCTAAACGCTATACTACTAAACATTTAAAAATTTTAATGATAGTCTTAAAACAAAAGGTAACACTTTCATTTTTGCAGTCCTAATTTAAAATAGCAGAAAACTAAATTTTATATAATACTCAATGTCATGTCAATCACCAGATCAATCGACTTAGGAAACTCATTTTAAGAAACTTGCAAAACTAGGCTTTGCTTCAAAATTCCGTTAATTTACAATTCGCTGAGCTGCTAGCTAATCCAGATTATTATCGAGTCCTATGTGCTCTAATGGGACAAAAAGAATTTGCTGCTATTTATTTTTACTAAACGCTTCAATTAACCGATTAGGGCTTAAGTCTAAGCCGCTTAACGCCTCGTAAATGCAAGGCTTGGAAAGCGCATATTTGTGCACCTTTGTTAGGTTTTCTAGCTCGTGTTGTACCATTTGTAGGCACAGCATGAGTTCGGATTTCGAGCTTCAGCGTCTATATCAAGGGAAAATCGTAGTTCGGGTTGCGCAATATTAAGCATGTTTTGTTGCAATTATTAAAAGTTTTAATTGCAGCCAGCTCATTCGCTTCTTATAGTAGACATTAAATAAAATGGTTAATGGTTTTCAATTCTCAAGTGTTACAAACAACTTATTAAAATGAACCGTAAGCACTCAGAGTCGTGATAATTGTCATTGCTCGCTTTCTATTGTGGTTACATTAAAATATATCTTAAGAATGCAGATCAATGTTTCCAGAATATGCCAAAAAGATTTTACTTAAACGATTTTCAATTACCTATGGGTGCTATTCACAAAATAAGATTTCTAATATTAAATCTGGTTCATTTTGAAGCGCTTAGTGAATCGTATTAGAGTTTAAAATGTGGAGAGATGCAATAGATGACCGAGTCGCGCTACAGCAAGAAAATAATGGAGAAATACAAGTATCAATCTAAGACACAATTGTCTTTGAATGTTACCTAAAAATAAAAATGCGCCGACCTAATATTTCCTTCAAATTGGAGAGCGAAATGGTTTAACTATTTCCGCGACACTTTGAAAACATTGTGTACGTCATGCAGTCGACATAGAAAATAGTTAAGTGCTCAAATAAACAGATGGAAATAAATTTAGGTGGAGAAGATGAGAATGAAAGTGATAGTGATTACTTCGACCAATTAGAAATACTCTATACAAGTGCACAATAGGTAAATATTTCTCAATGGCTTTTTAATTTTGAAAATTTCAAAGGGAGGAATACTGAAAATTTTGATGAAGAACTCAATTTTCTCGTTTCTTCTTTAGCAACCAAAATTATTTTGTTGGATAAAATCCTATAGTAAGAAATATTATGTCATTTAAACCGCAATACCTGTTTAGCTGTTGTATTACCAAATATTAGTTAACCATCTAAATATTAATTAACGTTAAAAACAATATGTGGTTCTAAGTGGAAACACTATGTACAGAGATAAAAACACACGTCTGCGCGTTGCACAGGTTCCAAAATAGCATCACCTTCTAAATCAGAACTTTGTAATGGCAATAAACAAATTTAAAAAATACAAGTTAAAGAAAATCCAATAAAAACAGGATTCAACCCTAATACAATCTACGTGTGCGAGCTGAATCGATTCGCTTATGCATTTAAACATTAATAAAAACTAATCGAAATGACTTTCGAATAATTGTCTGTCAAACACTAAAAAGCTAAGATATTTTTAATAAAACCACAAGGTCAAAATTGCCTGAAGCCGATACTTATTTGAAGCCGGCCTTGTTTAAATTCACATGAAAGCTGCAGACATATTATTTGCAGATGAAAAAAACTTCTTTGCCCTTGAAAAAGTTTGCAGTGGAACGCAATCTTATCGCGTTGGCCCAAACTACTTACGTGGAACTCCTTGCGCACCTTTCAAAACTACACGTCTTCGATTGCATCAATGTTCTGTTGGCTTTGCTATCGTTTGTTTGAGTAATGTCACATCCTGTGACTAATACCTAGACGCCATGCAAATTAGCATCTTTAAATGAACTCTTTGAATATAGCACAATTGTGTACTTACATATTGCACTAGCTACACTACGGCTGAAGCTTTAAATGTGCAGAACTTTCAAATATTGATTTTAATTAAGTATTTTAATTTATAAATTGCCCTCTTTTGTATAATAATGTCAATAATTACTTTTTGAAATAGCTCCTGAACACTCTACAGGGGTGGGTTCTTTTATCTAGTTACTTGTTTCTGAAAAATTGATTTGCTAATATTTCAAATGTGATTTGTATCATAAGTCACAACTTATGTCAACCAAATGTCAAAACAGTTTTAAAATTCTAATGACAAATGCCCAATCTTTTGAATGGTACACAATAATATTAAATAACACAGTAAGTTCTTGTCTCTTAATTAATTTAACCTTCTTAATATCTTTATTTATTTTCTAGTTAAGATTTGATAAGAAATCACCCATCTTGAATATTTTCCTCACACAACGTTCAAGACAGCAACCTATTTTTGATCTGCAACTCGACCCTTTTAAGCAGCTTCCTGCAATGCACTGCTCACAGACAGACCACCAGTCCCAATCATCGTCCAATATTAGCAAACTCAAATTCTTGACAGCAACCAGCCAAGCTCCTCTCAACAATTAACAGATTGTCGTAATTCCATTTTATTTATGTTATACGTCAAATGTAATCTCCAAAATAAAGCTGTCCCAATATGACTCCTCAATTATTCACTTGTATATAACAATTCTTCTATCCATTAGGTTTTACGACATACCAATTATCTTCTTTAGTTAATTCTTCGCTTCTCTTAATTATTTGTTAATATTTCATTTTTATTCACCACGTAGATTTAAACTTTACATTTTTTATATTATCCAAACATTTTCTCAATAAAACAGGGTTATATCCAATATTTTAATTATACCAAAATTGTTTTTCTACATACTTTTTAGTTTATTTTTCAATAATCGGAAACAATTTTCCTAACTACTACATTTTCATTATTTATTTATTTATTATTTATTATTATTTATTATTATCGTTGTAGCCAACAGCTGATGCCAATGACAGGCTACATTTTAAATAATTAACATTAATATAGGCCAGTTTTCAAATGCAAAAATTAAGAGAACAAAAAAATAAACAATGGAAGAAAATAACTTTACAATTTGCTACCAGAGTAAAGTCAATAGCAATGATTGTTGAATAACTTAAAAAAAAAACAAAAAACAAAAAACAAAAAAACCATGATAGCTGGATTAAAACTAAATTATAGAATAAGTTGTAGATTAAAACTAAATTACTAAGCTAAAACTTAAATATGCCTCGCCCCAATATCAGCCTCAACTCTCGGTAAATTTAAAGCATATTTACACATATTTAAAAATTTCTTTATTTTGAGGTTAAAAAAATCAACATATCCACTTACAATATTTGCATATTTACATATTCGATAAATTGGTGAGTTTATTAATGAATTTGTTCGAGATGGTGGAAGATAAAATATTTGATTGCAGCGGGAAACTTGTCTGGGTACAAGAAAACGTAATTTGTGTAATATTGGACTAATATCAGTTTCGTTGTTAAAAACCTTGTGTAAAAATACAAGTGCTGCCAAATAACGCCGTTTCTCTAAAGTTATAATACCTGAATATTTCTTTAATAACTCTGAGTAATGCGAATATAGGGGGTAGTATCCTGTTTCTTTGAAATACAAGTATTTAAGGAATCGTTTCTGCACTCTTTCTATTGCATTTATACCGTGAGCATACATGGGACTCCATATAAGCGAGGCATATTCCAGTTTACTTTTTACAAAATAATTGTATAAAGTTGTGAGGGTATTCCGACTGGAAAACATTTGTGATTGTCTTATTAAAAAGCCAAGGGCTTTGTATGCTGTGTTAACTAAATTTTCTATATGAAAATTAAAAGACAACTTTGAATCATACGTAACGCCCAAATCCCGTATTGTTTCATTTTTTTTAAGTGGTTCCTGATTCATAGTATAATTAAATTGGTAATTTGTACGTTTTTTAGAGAAAGTTACATAAGAACATTTAGTAATATTAAAATAAAGTTGATTTTTTTGACTCCAAAAATATAGATTGTCAATATCTTTTTGTAATTCAATGCAGTCTTGGACTGATTGTATGTTTTTCCATATTTTTAAATCATCCGCAAAAAGTAATGATTTAGAATATTGCAAAACATTGGGTAAATCGTTTATTAGCAACAAAAAGAGTAGAGGACCTAAATTGGCACCCTGGGGAACTCCGGAATTAACAAAATATCTATGTGACTGACAACTATTATATACTACATATTGAATTCTGTCAACAAGATAAGATTCAATTAGATTTACAAGACTATCTGAAAATCCATACATTCTCAATTTCGACAAAAGCACATTATGAGACACTCTGTCAAATGCTTTTGCGAAATCCGTATATATTACATCTGTCTGTAAATTTTCATCTATGGCTTCAGACACATCTTGTGTAAAGTGCAATAGATTTGTTACTGTAGAACGCTTAGGCAAAAAACCATGTTGATTATCGCAGATAAGTGTTTTAACATGATTAAATATTCGAGAGTGAAGTATAGATTCAAAAATTTTTGACACCGCTGGTAGTATAGAAATTGGTCTGTAATTTGTTACATTGGATCTTTGGCCGCTCTTATAAATTGGGCAAATTTTTGCTATCTTCCATGCAGCAGGATATGTAGAAGTAGCAATTATTTTATTGAAAATTATAATAAGGGGGTAGTTTAATATATTGGCACAACCTTTAAATATATAAATTGGTATCAAATCATGTCCAACAGATTTTTTGGGTTTTAGTTTTGTAATTGCCAAAATTATTTCGTCGTTTGTTATTTGCATCATATTTAAAATATCAATCGTGTCCTTAGGTTCACTAGAATTTTGTACATTACTGCTCATATTACTTCCTTTAAAACTATAAACTGATTTAAAATTTTTTGCAAATGCTTCTGTAATTTCTTCATTTGTATTTAGAGTTTTTCCTTCAAATGTCATGGATGGAAGAGCAGATTTTACCCTTTTTTTATTTTTTAAGAACGACCAAAAACAAGCCGGGTTCTGTTGCATATTAGTCTCTAAATTATTAAGGTAATTCTTAAAGCATTCGGCAATATTACATTTTATTTCAGTTCGCAAAAGGTTATATCTCTGAAGATTTAGTGGTGTGTTCTGAAATTTTAGTTTTTTAAGCAGTCTTGATTTAAATTTAATTTTTTTTATTAATTCCGAAGTGAACCAAGGTGGATATAATCTGTTTTTAGGCCTGCTCTTTGGTACAGAAGCGTCCAATGCTTTATAAAATAACTTATAAAATTCACTTACCATAGCATCAACATCGTTGCAATGGTTAATCGAATTCCAGTCAGTATCCCTCAGCTCTCGATAGAGTTTATCGAAATCAGCTTTCTGGTACATATACTGTGGTCCGCCAAAATAAACATCAGTCCTAACAAATATATCCATTTCAAATGTTATGTCTAAAGGCGGATGGTACAAATCTACTTTCACCAGAGAAAAAGTCGATTTTGAAACTTTTATATTCATATTTGACAATACAAGGTCTAAAGCTTTATTATTTTTATTTAATACAAAATTATGTTGAGAAATATTATTAATATTTAAAAAATTCATAAATTCGTTTTCTATCGAACCATTAACTGTGTTGAAAGCAGGATCGTACTTGGGAATGTTAAAATCGCCAAAGATAAGTAAGTTGGAAGAAGCAAGTTGTAAATTTGCCTCTAGGATATCATAAAATATTTTATATGTTGCTGCAGGAGATGATGGTGAAATATAGACCGCGCACAAGTAAACAATCTGTTTATTAAAATGCACTTTCACCCATAAATCTTCTAAGTTGTCGGACTCCAAATCTAGTAGGCGGCGAGACATAAACTTGACTTTTAACGCAATTAGCACTCCCCCTCCATCAGATTTATTTGTGATTCCCAGGTCTCTGTCTCGACGATATATGGTATATCGATCATCAAATATTTCACTGTCGAAAACACTATCATTTAACCAGGTCTCCGTTATAACTATCACATCATAGTCCTCAGCAAGCGCGTTGTTAAATAGTATGTTTAATTTGGTTTTAAGTCCACGTGCATTTTGGTAGTAAATCTTAATTTCATTTTTAGTGGACATCTGCAAAATCATTTACTGTACGTATACGATAAACGCGGCTGTCATCAGTTACTCGCATAAATATATTTCCGTTCCTGGTCCAGAGATGTTTCACCTTCCTTTCAGCTTTTACTTGCCTGGCTTTATAAAACAATTGTTTGTTAAACGGACTCAATGATTCGTTTATATATATAGGAGAATGTTGCTTTACAATAGAGGCTAAAGAGTGATCCAGACTACTAGTCGTTATATTATTTCTAACCCTTCTGCACTTAATTAACTCTTCTTTATCAGTTCTTCGCAAAAATTTAACTATTATAGGCCTAGGTACTTCAGGTCTCTTTATATCGGGTTTTAATCGATGACAAGCATCAATTTTCATTTTATCAAAGTTAAAGTTAAGTGCATTACCGACGTGTTGTAGGGTTAAATAAATATTCTCTTCGTGGGGTTCTGGTACACCATGTATTTCCACACAGTTAATGCGGGAATATTGTTCACTGTCATTTAGTCTGCATTTCAACTCTTCATTCTCTTTTTTTAATATTTTATTTTCGGAATCAATCACTGCTATCTTCTCTTCATTTTGCTTAATAGCGTTATCTTTTTCAGATAGAAGATTTCTTAATTCGCGGATTTCATCGTGACACACGCTTATAGAGTGGGCCATGCTTGTCTGCTCCAATCTCAAAGTTTTTATTTCAGCCAAAATTTCATCTAATTTAGTTTCTTCCTGCGTTTTTGCATTTTTGATCTTAGTACAGCCCGGACAGTCCCATGTTTTCTTTCCCAGACGAATTTCTTCCGCTTCTGTTTGATTAATATTTAAACAAGCAACATGCTGATCTACCCCGCAAGAACTGCAGTTGATATTTGTTTTTGTACGAGGCAACAGCTTGATACCACAGGAACTGCAAAAACTCGACATTGCGGCTGAACGATTCAAGGCCCCTGCAAATACGACTGCAACTCAATAACTACAACAAAGTGTAATATCTAAACGGCTTCACTGATTTAAGTTTTTCTTCCACTCGAAGATTACACTAGCCTAACACTAAAAACCATTTGCAATTTCAAGGTTTTTCAAACGGTGTAAATTACTTAATTTCCGATTGTTTAACGTGTCGGAGAAATACGTGCGCACACTTCACTGGCCTATGATGTGGATTTTATGCCTTCTAGTCTTATCTATTTTGATTTAAACTTACTAAATATTATATTATTTGAAAAATAACATTTGTCATTGATTTTCAAACTGTATTTTATCAAATTTTCTTTTAATTTCAATCTACCTGTAATTTTCAAATAGCTGTGTTTCAGACACAAATCTACCTTATTCCGAAATAAATCCGTACCATTTTCATGTCATTGTAATATCCCTATTTTAACAAATCTTAATTCAAACCATATTAAGCTTGTATCATAACAATATACACGTTGAATATGGCGTTCGTTTCAAACGTTGCAGTTTAACACTGTTTGCAGCACTTATTGGATGCTGGCACTTTTAAACCGCTATCGAGTCGCCAGCACATGCGCCTCTCATTAGAGGCTGCGTGCGACTAAAGATGCTTCGAAGTTGAAATCTCTCTTCAGCTCGCGGGAAGCGTGTATTTCTCCCGGCACCAGTGCAAAATTTAAATCCAAATTAATTATACAGGGCCGTCTTTCCGAATGTTTGTAATTCCAAAATATAATATTAAGTATTAACATATAAGAAAAGTTCACATAAAAATACAAGTTGGCTTTAACCTTGACTATAATATAAACACCACCGGCGAGAAATGTAGCAACACCCGCTTCAACTTTCATAAAGAGCATCATTTTGGTGATAAATTGCAGCATAAAACTGTCTGTAGGCAATGTTCCCGGCTGGATTATGCAAGTAGCAAAATACTTCAACAATGCAGTTCATTCGCATTATTATTACACATATATTATTATTATATAAAGTATGATCAAAAATTAATTTCATCTAGTATGTGGTATGTGCTTTGACCAAAGCAGTCGGTGTCTAAGGTACCTGGTACTCTGCATGCCTAGACCTTGTCCATTAACAAACAAACAAACAAACAAATATGCAGGATGAAGGAAAGAACACGAAAGCTTCAAGATATATAGATACTCTCCAATCAAATTTTAGCCCCATTTCTATACGGTCGCCATAGCGATAGTTCTTATTTACCCACAAAAATGTAAAGTATTAATGCCAAACTAATTAGTGATGAAACAATGGTGATAAAAGCAAAAATGAGATCGTCAATATTTACAATTAGAGTAATGATTTATTCTGATTGAAATCGGTTCTTACTGTAATTTTCCAGTGCTATTCGAAAAGGTATAAATCAAAAAGAGCAACTTAAGAAAGGGATTCTCCCTTTGACAAGATTATTATTTTAGATACTTCATCAACTTCATATTATCCGCCAAGATCGCATGTAATGTACTCGACTTTCGTCTCACTGCAACACGTCGCAGTCTGGCCTTTTAGAATTTTCCAGTTTTTCCTCTAAAATCAAACCCGGAACTGATGGCCCATCAAAGCGGCCATCTGCAGAGAGACGCCTCACAGCAGAAAATTCCCGACATTAAGGGTAATTGAGCTGCTTTAAAACAAAACAACGTTTAGTCGCAAACGGACGAGCAGACATTCAGAAACTTATAATTGTTCCACAAGTTTTCAAGTAGGCACTGCTGAACTTCTGTATTGTTATTGTATAGCTTAGTCTCAAACCAGTGTCTGCCAACTTGTATGTTGCGAGCATTTAAGAAGTTGGAGAGCGTGCCAGTTGTTCTTGCAGAGTAAGTCTCTGTCCTGAACTTTCCGAGCTGTTATTATTTTATATTGCACTGTGAGCAATTTTTACGTTTTGGTCAGTCGTTTTGCTCTACAGTTCAGGTTGATACAACGAGTTCTGCGAATTTTCAGAAGCCCTGGTTGGAGCGGTGGAAAATTGATTTTACCAAGAAATTATAGTTCCATACTCTATTGATTGGTCGCACATTGCTTTGCTGTTTGTTGCGATGTTTCCAATTTCTTGAAGGCAACAGTTTCATTTGAGCGTGATGCTGTTACAGTTGTTATTACTACTGCAGGACCCTATTTTCGAAGTAAACTTCATAAACAGATTGCTTTCATAACCTCTTTGGAGTGTATTGATTTAAAGCTTTTGTCCTATTTATAAGATTATATTCATATTTGAAAATCGGATATGGGTTGTGGCAATAGATGTAGTTCTAATTATCATTTGCAGTTAAATCACAAAAGTCGAAATTAGCAACTGATTAAGTTATTTGTAAGAGTAGAATAAGAACTAATCGTGATACTTCACATTTGAAGAAAACGTCTCGCACGCCTAACATATTTATAATAAATATTGGCCCTTTGTGTTACCTTGTTAGCTCAGTGAACACGAAACTCTCTTAATACCTCAGTTTGTGGCTATAAATTAATCTTCACTATCTGAAAAAAAAGAAGACGTTGGTCTCCCCTGCAGTGTTCTCGCGCTGAAACTAGCTTCAAGCAATGCATAAGAAAAACCACTTTGTTTACACAAATCTATAAACTTTAAAATGCATATAAAAACAGAAAGAAAATTTAAGAAATTTAGGCCTGAATCCTTGAACAACCTGCGTGTGACGTAGCTGGGGCTACTCGCATGTATGTACATAACACACCTGAAACAATATCAAAATAGCATTAAAAGAATTGTCTTTAAAAAACGCAAATGTCAAAAACCTCCTAAAAAGTGTGCAACATTAAAATTGTTCGTGTGCATTAAAAACCGAACGCATTTGCACACATCACCGTATTTTTAAAGCGCTATTTTAATGCGGCCCGACGCGAGTTTTACCATGTGAACTACAAACACTTTCTGGGGATATTAGATTATCTTTGCTCCTCGAAGTTGCCCTGGCTTGCGGCACCCAAACTTGGGATGGCGCAATGCTGAGAATTCCAGATGGCTGGCAGGCCCTCAAGAACTGCTGAATTGATGTCTCCCAAAATGGACGCTTCGAATGTACTTTTGAATATGGCACAAATTGGTGTACTCGCCGGTACACCCGGGAAGTCCGTTTGCGTACTCACAAACGCTTGTTTGCTGCATTTTAACTTGTAGACAGCCATAATTTACTTGATTCTATTTAACTCCTATAATGAAATTCAGTTCAACGCCGGCACTCAAAGGCCGGGAGCTAATGCCCGCTTCTTCATGAAATATGCCCAAGTTGAAATTTCCCTCACCCCGCAAACAGGTTTGGACGTGCGTTCTCGCTGCATAAGCGAATTGAACTTCACAATTCTCTTACAGCCCAGGGTTGGTTTTGCGTACATTTGCTTATATTACATACAATAGTAGATCTAATTTACAATAAAAAACAGAAAAAAAAAACAAATTGTTTTAACTTTAAACACCACGGGCGAAGGCTTCACTATCGAAATCCGAAGGTCCATTGTAATTAAATTTGAAGTTCATATCAGTAGTAGTAAGCTGTACAGCTTCGAGGATAGTCACTTGAAATAACATTTTCTTGTCTGTCAAGGCCACGAGCTACTTTTTGTGGTAGAAGAAGTGACGATATTGTTATGTCGCGTTACAGCACACTTATCGCAGAGGCCTCTTGAGAGCGAAGCGTATTTATGATTACATAGCCTTCGCTTCGTAAACAATCTTTCGCAGGACATTGTGGTGAGCTACCAGATAAGTTAAATCCATCTACTACCTCAACAATTAAAAAACCATCGTTATATGCGATAAAAAATAAGCAAAATAGATAAATGGATAAAAAACATCGTAAAAAAATCAAAACTCATAAACAACCAATGAACCATGAAAAAATCAAAATAGACAAAAACAAAATTATCTCAGTCAAAATAGAAGTACGTCAAGGTGACTCTCGCAAAGTTCTTCACGTTAGCGTTTGATGACGTATTTAAAATGCGTAATTGGAAGAAAAGGGAATACATTTAGGAGAGAGATTAACCGATGATATCGTTTATCTGTCAGAAAACAAAGATTGTTCACAGCGGATGATAACTGATATTCATGAAGAATCCCCGAATGTTGGCTTAAACATGAATTCGGCCAAAACTAAAGTCACGTATCTTGGACAAGCAACAGAAGCAACAAGAAATCAAAGAGAAGAAATCAAGAATATAATACAATAGCATGGGGAGCTTTGAGTTAACTGTTATGAAAATGTCCAAACACCTTAAAATCAGAGTATTCGATCAGTGTATTCTCACAACAATAAATTATACGCAGTAAAGAACTGGGCTGTTACAGGGGTGACGGAATAACAACCACCACCAAAGCTGCTGATGTGGAGGAGAGACTTGCATATCTCAAATGGAGATACAGTAGCCACGTAGTGAGAAGGGACACATCACGGTGGAATCGCAAATGCAATGGAAACCCTACGAGCATAAAAGAGGCAGAAACCGACAACATATACGCTGGTACGACGATTTAAAAAATAGTTGGGTTGACATGGATACGCATCGCACAAGATCAAGAGCGACAGGGAAAAGTAGGGAAGGACTATATTACAAAAATGGATTTAAGCAAGAGATACCTATAGAAAAGGGAGGAGGCAATATGGCGTATTAAAGAGTCAAAATATTATGTTTACATAAACACCATCACTACAGCGTTGTGTCTTCAAGGCAATCCCTTGGAAACAGTACTTAGGTAACTCTGCATAATATTTACTCATCAGTAAAAATATTCTTCTCAGCAGGTTGGTAATTACTGTCACTGAACTTAGGTAAAATGGGGTTATATCCCGTTTCATCCTCTGTGCAATTATGGTAATTTTTAAATTTCTGTTTTCCCATTATTATTATGGTTGATATTATGTACTTGATTTGGTGATTATGATTTAATTAACTTTGTGTAAAATAAAATATTATCTTGAGCTGTATAAATTATAGGAAATACATTCGCTATCATCTTGATTATCGTGGTATCTTTTTTAATAAATTAATTGTAAGCACTTTGTATAATGCTAATTTAACCACTGACATTGCTACAATACTGGATATTATTTAACTAATGGGAATTAAATACAAATATGGCGATCCAACCACACAATTCTCAAAACAAGTTTCCTATTATTCTACAATTATCTATGATTATGTAATTAAATCGTTGCCTAGGTGATAACAATTACAGTAAGTAAATATACGTCACAAACAAAAAAATTCTTAGATGACGCGTCTGCCGGAAGTGCACATACAAACGACACTACGCTTGGAATTCACTAAATTCAATCTTTTAGTATAAGCCTTCCTGACCTGTCCGTTGCTTTTCCAATGGAACCTAGTGCTTAACTCGAGACCCAGTAAGTCCCACTCTTTTTCCGTTGGCCTGCAGATACCAGCCGCTGAACGCCCTGCAGAACAACTCGACCGCTACGAAAAACGCGTCCAATTTAGCCGTTGCCTCAACCTAGGGCTCCAACTGCTTCTCACGAAGGTCGCTGTCTACCTCTAGCTCATGGGGCTCCGATTGCACTGCTCGAACCTCGTACAGAATCACAAATCAGCCGACACTGGATGCACAAATTGAACACCTTTTTATACATCTGCATAGGTGCTACGAATTACTGCAACCTACTACAGTACACCCAATGGATATAGAATTACGAGTTTTAAAACATACTGAATTGGGAAAAGGGTATTTATTCACGTATTAGGAATTATTTATTGGGGAAGCAAAAATTGACACCACTATACAGCTTGGCTTCCTTTTCCCAATTGTTCGTTTTCGATATTACTTTGTTTTACATTATTTCCAGTCCAACTCTGATTACACTTTGTTCAAATCAAGGCTAACACTATTTTTAATACCGTTTTATAAACTATTATCAAGGCCAATGCAATTTTATACAATTTGAAAAAATAAACTAGTATATTTCTGGAAAATTTTATAAAATAATATTTGATATGCTTAAAATGTTATAAATTGTTATTACAATCATAAAGACTTAAAATGTGTTCTTAGCAATATATACATATATTCGATAATAGTAAACCTTTTCTGCATGTATATTATCAACAGGATTCTCTCAGTGTTCTAGAATATTGCAGCCATGAGCTGGAAAATATTGTACATATTCTGTCCTTTTTGGTGGCACAGGATCCTTGTGTACTAACAGCATTGATTCTTTCTCTCTAGGGCGGCCTCAATGATAAACGCATGTATCATTTCAGTGATAGGCTTTGAAAATGGCTTGTTATCGTCAGATGGAGCCATTAAATTGTATTCGTAAACTTCACGCCTGAATAACATTTGCTCTAGGGTAAGCAGTTTTGAAATCCTGCGAGCTACACTTTGTTCATCATAAAATACCCCTTCAAAATTTTCAAAACTGAAACTCTTTAATTTACTTCTTCGTTTTTCTTCTCAAAGGATTTCCACACGTTGGACTAGATTTAATGTCTTCCTGTCCTTTCCTTTCTAAATACTTCTCTAAATGCAACAGCTACTCGACAGCGGAAAATAGTAATCGTTTTTAATTATTGCCATAGCTAGGCATATTAAATAAAGAGCTGCTAGTACACTTGTATTCCTTGTCCAGGATAACTGCGTATGGTTCTCAACATTGCAAAACGAAATTGAATGCCAAAACCTAAATTACGGCAAAACGAGGCCGGCTGCATGTATTTTCCGGGAAAGCTGTATATTCCCATGAAATTGTAGGCATCAAAGCCCCTTTGTGGCTTGCACTGCAAAATGTTCGTGGCTATCTAGAACATGAAGTGCAATTTTATTTTGGCTCGCTGATGGCGGAAAATTGGTTACTGTGCGAGAGCCCTCGACATAAAATGCTAGTTGAAATTAGATATTATTACATAAACTGGCATGCGCGCTAAATATGCAGCGTTATTGTTTATTTATTTGTTATTGTGAAGTCTGCAGGGAATTATTCCTGCAGAAGTTTTGAAATTTCATATTCTTTGGCAATTTTAGATTTCAATTGTTTTAAGCACAAAAACATGATAGTCTGATTTTCATTGTCGACAAACTTTTTATCTGAGCATGTTACGTGGAAATTTACTTGCCAGCGAGACTAATATTTCCATAATTTAACTTTATTTTGAATAATTGGCCTGCCAATGGAGCGTGCTGGCTGTTGCTTATGGAAATTTGATAGCCATAAAGAGCAATTTCGTAAATATCTTTCTGACACGAGAACGCACAATAAAACAGGAATTTGAAGCGCTGTAATTTCGACCTGTGCCAGATTTAATTCAAATTAGAAAATCTAGAATTTACCTTTTCAACGACTAAAGTTATGATGCCATCTCCCTACGAATTGGGCAGCAAAAATTCAATTTCGTTCCAGAAAAAGCAGTTATGCAAATAGCTTCTTCATGTGTAACGTCAAAGTCTAGACGGCTATAATGGCGGCCAATTGCTGATCTAAGGAAGCATTCAAAGAAACCTTCGGCTGTCGCTGCTGTTGTCAATTCCAATTTATTAAAAAGTTTGACCGCGAGATTGAGCCAGTTTGGTAGCTCATCTAAATGTTAATGTGGGCCAAGAGAGCTTTCGAATTCGAATTCTGAAGGAACAATCTTAAATACTGGGGTTGGGCAGGGGTGGCGTCGAGAGAACGGCGGAAAAATCGTGGATTGTGTTGCCTTGGGCAATTCTAAATCTGAAAATGCAGCAGTCAGGTGTTTTGGCAAGTTACTAAGCGACATTCAAAATAAACAGTCTGTAGTTATCTCTTAGTAACACTGGAAATAGAAAATACTGCAGGTACTAAGCCGAAGTCCATTTTTTCAGAGTAATTTATGACCACTGGAAATGTTTTGATCACTACAGTTCGTCACTTATCTTACTTGTAATAATATAGTGATTGTTTCTGATATTTGGGGTAGTATCTACGGATTCCATTTCGCTGTTCTCTTCACATTATTTGTACCTACTTCAACCATTACTCCTCTTTCTCTCTCGTTGCTACATCCCTTCCAGCCGGTGGAACAACCTTAAAATCCACCTTTGCTAATTCGCTTTCTAAAGCATGCTTCTATCACATTACTTTTTTTTTTTAAATTATTTTGAAGGTTTTGTTCCGGATGAAACAATAATTACTACAAGTTAACAAGAAAAGGGGTACAGCTCCCTGAAGTGGGATATAGGGATGGGTCTATTCTGAGAAGTGTAAGTGATTCTGAACTTACTTCGCCGTAGAACGTCAATGATAATAATTTGCCGGATGCAACTAGATTGTAGTGTTGTCTAAAGTAATGTAGCGTTTCTCAATCCAGAAGCGAATGACCTCGTCGATGATGAGGTCATTCCAGCTCTTAATCTTTAATGTACCTACTTTATTTATTTAACAAATTTAAACACAAAATCTACTAATTTAAGAATGTCCTAACGGCGACGCCACGGAATTGCAAGCTATTACTGACAAAATCTATTAGGCTGGTTACAATCCAACTTGCATTATTGGAAATGCCTAACCACTATTATGTCTGCGTAATCTTAAATATTGCAATAGATAAGCTTCAAATGCAAAAAGGGAGAGTTATAACGTCCAAGATCTACAGATTTTTAGAAACTACTAGGAAAGTACAATAAATAAACATAAATAAACGCCATGCAGCTGCGCAATACTGATAGGGAATGAGGTATGTACCAGCTGCTGCGGGAAACGATTTTAGAGCGAACTCCGGCTTCTCATGAAATTCTGCTGGTGACCTGGTGATTTTCTTTTTCAAGACTTGGGGCACGAGCGACGGAGACGATCAAGGGCTAAATTATGGCAGTTTACAGACCACGAACACAATCAAGAGAGCACCCGGACAGCTTTAAAGCAGTGCGAATGCGTGTGGAGTTCTAGGATTCGGTAATTTTTCAATTTTGGTAAACACAACAAGTTCACCAAAATTATCGGCTGCTTTTCACATCACTTGTCTGCCCGGATCGTTCACGAAAGTAACGCCAACCTCTTCCAAAGAAGTAATTGAAAAACGAAATCATCAGCCCAACTGTAGTTTGTCCCCAAGAAGGTGTTATGGGTAGCACGTTTACAAACAGCGACAGCAATCGAAACTAGAATATCAATCGGAGCACGAAATTGGCAGCAACTACCAAAATTTAATTAATCTAACACTTTATTCATTTGTTTTTTTATACGCACCTTTCGTCGCAATTGAATTTAAACAGTCACTTCCTTACCTTATACAATAATTCTATCATCTTCTTGAGTTACCATACGGAGTTATTATCTTATTCAAGTATTTATATTCTCCAGATACGTACGCCACATCGTCTATGAATGTTTACATTATTACGAGCTATGGATGAGGAGTCCTGCGGAGGTTGACACAACCTCAACGTTGCTGGTAACCGCGAAACAGGTTTGTCATAAATCGTACTTGATTTGTCATCAAATAGCACAATAAAACGTTTCTTTGCTAATTGATGAATAATCATGGCAGAATGAGATGGTACACGCGTTACCATTAGTAACCGTTTTAGTACCTCTACCACCGTGAACATGGAGATCAGGCACAACATTCCCAGTACATTCTGATTGAATCTCGAAATCATTAACCACGGCGATCTTCCTGTGCTTGCGTTTATACAAGTTCAATATGTTAGATATGTCGAAAGTAGCCCCAGAGTCGATTACCCACCCAGAAGAATGCTTCTTGGCAAATCGTGCGCTGTCTGAAGAGTCTTCCGATTCGCAGGCTGCCCTTGGTTATGCTGAACAGTTGTCGAGTTATCTCGAAAGCGGTGGCATATCTCAAACGCATTTTTGAGGTTATCCCATGCTTCTTTATCAGTGAACATAGCAGTGTTGTTTTAGAAATGTCGGCCAGTTAGGTGGAGGGCCTTTCGAGCATCGAACTCATGTACCTGGAAGATTTCCAACTGTCATAACTACTCTACCCTTCCAGTTTCTCGATGCTAGAGACCGATGTCATGACAGTCATGAGCAAGGAAGAAGTAGTGCTAGTAGATGTATTGATTGATTGTTTTTGCCGCGGTCGTTGTGTTGTCCAGTATGTCCAGATTATCTTCTATTGACCACCAATCAAATAGAAAACTGTCTTTACATAGAAAACTTTGCTTTTCCTCAGGTAGCTATTAGCATCTTGCCCATAACCTGTTGAGTGAAATAAACTTTCGTTACTGTATAGAAGCACCGGATCTATCAAACGTAAATAATAGAAAGTTGCTAAGAGGCCAATACATAGCTACTTACAGAGGCTAGATTATACTTACTATTATTACTATATTTAGTAATCGCTTTCTATTTAAACAGCGTGTCTGCAGAAGTTTTAAAGTTAACCAGTATGCCTCCAGAGAATGGAGTTCGCCACTTTCTTATATTTTTTATTTCCTTCTTGATTTTGGTAATTTTTTTCGACATAATCTCCTTCGCTTAGTTTCCCTACCATTCATATTTCTATATATAGATTCTTTTGTGCTATTAACTCATTGTCTAATACTAGCCGTGCTATTTAATAGTCGTCATCGTACTATTGATCATCTTGGATTTATTGTTTTTGAGCATTTCTTACTATTTACGCCAAGCTTAGACTCACACTTTAACTGCCTTGTTGTGGGTTATATTAGTATATCACTGTATCTTACTTTTTTTCAATGCGTTGTTTTGATGCCTCTCTGTGTCAATTAAAATTTTGCTTGTGAGCAAGGATTGTATTCATTTCCTTCGGTATACATGCGTACTCGCGCATTCATAGTCTTTACTTGCAAGTACATTTCACTCATCAGGTTATAATAGATTTGGGTAATATTTTACATGTTCGCTACCTTCTGCTTCATCCTCATATACCTACTTAAAGAATTAGAGTAAATTGTCTGTTTTACTTTTTAAAGCTTTTTTCAACTTTCTTCCTTTTGATTGTTTAATTTATCGACTTTTGGTATAGGTATGGTCTTTTTCCTTTTTCTCTAAATAAGAGCAAACTTCTACCCATAAACTGTTTTTCAGTGACTGATTTTCCACTGTCATTACTGCTTAATACACTTCTACCCGTCGTCATCGAGATCATGTTTCTATCTCGATTAGACGGATCATGAGATGAGATATTTTGTTGGTCTAATGATCTTTCTGTTACTTCCCTTAGTCTTAGCTATGTTTTTATTGGTCCTCCCTATCCCAGTACATTTCTAGGAATGCGAGGTACTGAAAACGTTCTGCATAGAATGCTTAGAACCCCCCTATACTACGAGAATTGTGTGATGTCTTTCGTGTTACTTCTATTAGCCTCGGATACGTTTTGTTACCGCACAAATGCATAATCGGGAAATCTACCTAGAATACGCGGCCCTAACTCCGTTGCGATGTACGGTAACAAATGGTTTACCGGCTAAACTGCAGTTAAGAAGGGTAGGTTATTTACGACGTTTGAGTTAGGGCTGTACTCCGGTAACGAGGGGTAAATGATGTACCATAAATGGTGCGTCACCACATTCGGACTAGATCGGGAAAATAAAAGCAATACAGGTGAACGCACTCTGAACGTGGAAGCGAGTGATTCACCTTTCTACCTCTACCTTGGCACAGTTTGTGGCACCGACTACACAGCTGAATTGAATCTACCTTTCGTTATACTTACTTACACCCATCTGGTTTCCTGTACATTAAAAATAAAACACAAAAGATATAAAAACACCAATGAAAAACAACAGATAATTAACAATAAACTCTATTAAAGTAATAAAAATATGTGTAACAATGAACATGGAAATGTTTACTGGTTATAATTCAAAATAATAGGCAAAATGGGTTAGGTAGGTTAAATGGTGACGTTTAAACTACACACAAGTGACAAAAACGATAACAATTGACATAGCTACATTCAAAACAATATTAACCCTCAATTTGGTACAAAAGAACTACGTTACATAAACAAAATTTATCAACAATTACTTAAATAGTGATACAACGACAATAGTTACTTGATTTTACAGTGCAAAACATCAAATCAACAATAAAATTTGACGATAAGGCTAAGAATTCACTTTAAAAACCGTAGTGTCTGTTTGACACATTAAACAACAAAAGCATAGCTTGACGGAACACTTTACTACAGCTTTATGGGCTGTACAAACACTATTAAATCTCAAGCCAATGCCACGAACGGAAACGACAGGAAACTGTTGAAAATGTCATAATCGAGCGAATGCGAGCGGTATAACATCCCCAAGATGAGGGTTGACTTGAAAGAACCCCGGGCAAACAAGCAGACTGCGGTACGGTATGGGGTCTTCGTTCTACTGGTAGGTTTAGCACACGGTTGAGAATTCCAAATGTAATCCACTATAAGTGTTAACGGAGTTGCTTAGCTCCAACGGTACAGAAGACTCGGCTAAATGTTCACCTCTAACCACTATGCACTGAGCTCGAATTGACGGCGACGGGGTAGTTTCACAACTTGCAACAATTTTGACATTACGCGGCCGAAGTCGGCGTCCGCGGACACAACGCCAACACCTCTTAACGGGTTGAACCCCCGGACAATACTCGCATGTGGGAATAGCTTACGTCACCCCAAACAGCAACAAAGCCTCATTTAGAATTAAATTTCGACGAATATAAAGAACTTAAATGCGTTAACATATAAAATAAGCGGAAATAAGTATCGTGCAGAGTAAGGGTTTGAGCCTTTAACACTAAACTAAGAGTTTGGCTTAAGTGAAATCGGGAAGATGCTAATATTTGGGCTCGATAACGCGGAAAGTATTTGCTTCGAGAAATTGTTCTAACAGTTTCTAGTGATGTATAATTCTGCGAATACCGAAAACTGCGGAAATCCTCTGAATAAAAGTCTGAGGCGAAAATCCAAAATTCTTAGAAACACCATCATGAAGATAATATTAACCTTCTTTGAAGATTTAGATATTTCCTTCTGGGGCCTGTTAGTAGAAGAACAATAGAAGTTTTAGACCATAGCGTAGGCGTAGAGGACATAGGACCAATATCTAAAAATAATATCGTTGCTGGTGTTACTTACTCAAAATTATGTTTAGGAACACCCCCAGAGATATCATATTAATCTTTCTTGAATACTTAAAAATATCCTTATGAGGCTTTCTATCGCATGGGAGCACAATAGGTGCTCTAGACCGTAGTGCACAGGACATATGACTATATCAATAAAAATGATAAGATAATTTCTGGTGCTATTTTCTATTGAGATCCCGTTTTCGGCGCTGTAAATTGCTACAGGTCGTCTACAGAAGACATTCATGTGCTTTTCTTATTAAATTAGTGTATGTAACATATTTAAACAACAATTGGCCAATGATCACCCCTTGTGTCACACTATATTTTATAATGCTCTAGCTATATGTTATATGTATATACTCCACAGAATACTTGTTTATACAATTTGTATACACATTGGAGTGCTATATTAATGTACAGACCTGCGGATACGACTGCTTTAAAAGATGAAAATGTATGACTTCGTATAAATTAACTATGGTTTAAGGAAAACAAAATCAGAAGTGGAATTTACGTAGTAAGTAAAATGGCTTGCTATGGGTTTCAATCGGTAGCTGTTCTAAATTGTTCTATTTACCTACATACGAATATGACTGTCAAAGTAAGTCAAGTAGCGAGTGGAAAAGTTTCTCATCGCTGGTCTAGGCCGGGTCTCGGTATTGATTTGTTCTGTGGATTTAATGGCCAAGATCTGCGAGAGTACCTTACGTTAAGTAATTAATAAATGTCCGTGTATTTGCGCAGTGTTCGGTGTTTGAGTGAAACAGCGAAATTTAATCTAGGTTTCTTTTCAGAGTGACAGCTTAGCTGAGTCGGAACCCGCGCCGAAGGACATGACGGCCGTCAATGCGGTGAGTTTGATTAATTGCTATCACCTATCGATATGCGCACTGTTTTTAAAGTCGGAATCGACCCCACAAATCGCACTTTTTATCGCTCTCCATATATTTCCCGGCGAACGTGCGGCAACCATTTTTTACCGCAAGCCCTTGTCACTGATAATTTTATTTTGATGCATTAGTTCTGCTGCCAATAAAACTACCGGGAAGTCGCTTTATGGGATTTATTTTGTAGCCATACAAAGAGATATCAGCGGCGCTTGTTTATGCATCCTATCTACAAAGGCCGTAGCACGACTGCTTAATTAAGGGATGGAAAGAGTTCGCTGAATTGTGCCATGCGGACATAATGCTGTAACTGCAGCCCATTAATTAAGGGAGCGAGTCAATTAAAATGCTGTTATCGAATTAATATTAGTAATTTTAATGATGCTTTGAATACGCAATGCAGGCCCCTATAACGATTAATTAATGTGGAGTGGCTTTAAGGGGGATATCCGCGTTTTCTTTTTTTACCTTTAATTAAGGGGATTGCGCTAAACAACGACTACCCTGAATTTTAATTTCGCTCCTGATCTATACTTAAGGCCCTAAGTGATTTATGGCGAAAGTGTGCCGCTATGAAGTTCTGACACGGATTTTGCCCGGAATTTAATATAGCTAAAAGGCGTTACCTATAATTACCGAGGGTAAATATTAATTAAGTAACATAAGCGGCCCTTTATTGGATATTTTCATTAACCAAACGCACCTGCTTGGATAACATTTTTGTGTTAGTGGATATTACGCTTATTAGATTGCTTTGGAAGAAAAAAAATTACTGATCAATGAAAAATAACCGAAAAACAAAATACCTTCAGTTTATTCTACTGACCTAACTTTTTCCGTTAGTTTTGGTGAGTCGTCGGCCTGTAAATGTATGCATGAGGACCGATCTAAATCCAGGAAAAAATAAATTCCCTTCGAACCCCGAATCTGTTCCTGCAGCTATGTATTATTTAATCATATCAGTTTATAAGTTCTCCTTCTATATTCTACTGCTTCGTACAATAGATATTGTTATGGTATTGCTACAGAGGTTTAAAAGTAAGATTAATAAGATTAAAAGAATACAGTATTAAAAATTATAAAGATAATTAAGATGTGAAATGGATATCAAAATTATTAAGACGTATTTAGAAAAGAAAGGAAATAGAATTTATAATTTAATGAAGCTAATTGGGAAACAGTGGGATTTTAACTTAATTTAATATCTGAAATGAAAATTGAAGTTAATGACAAATACTTTTTCGAAATATACTATTTAACATAGTAGGTATTAGACATATAATAAAGCTTCAATGGTGTGTTGGAAAAAAATGTAAATGTAACTGATGTAATACAATTTGTAGCATTTCAAATTAAGAAATAAACCCTATAAAAGTTTTTTTAAAAGATATTATATTGAATAAAAGGGTTAACATTGGAAATAAAATTGGCGTGATAAAAAAGAATAAAAAGTATAATGTTAAAAGAAGAAGATTAGCGACTTGATGGATGAAGATTAGAATGTGGCGCGAAGACCAATCTAATACAGTTATAATCTACAAAGGCAAATAAAAGTAAGGGAATGCTGAATTTAGTTTATTGTGAAATTACATTGCATCTACTGAATTGGATAACAAGGAATGGTTTACAAAGGAAGTGGTTTATCGACATCATTAGCAAAGTGAGCGTATTTGTGGGGCTTGTCAAGTGACATCTTGTGGTGTGCATCTGGGAAAGGTTCGTGGTGCCGAGTTGTAGCAGGCTTCATACATGTGTTTTGGTTGAACATCAGAGTAAACACGTCTACAGCTGAGGTCGATTTGGATGCATACTGAGGTGGAGGTGTGAATGCTGTTTTAAAAAGGCGAGCTGTTTTCATGTGTTCCTGTTGCGAACTGTTTTTCCTGGGTTCCTGTGTTGATTTGGATCCTGATTCTGGAGGTCTTGTCAGTTGGTTGTCAGTTGAAGTCTTCACCGTGGCTTTGAGTGGAGCAGTTCTTGTAACGTGGTGAGTCGCAGAGCTGGATGCATTGGGTTTTGTAGAAAAGAGTGTTAAGTCCAAGAACAGGTAACAGAATACAGGTATTTAAAATAAGAACTGAACGAAAATAAAGAGTGAAGTGAGTTAATTTTAATTAAGGGAGTACTTACCATTTGAAATTGTGGAATGACAAATGTACCGAGAAAGTATTTGTAATAGATTTTTCAAAACTAGTTTGAAGTGTGAGTTGACAGATGTCTTGAGTTGTTTTATTAAATAAGAACATCAAATTTCAGAATCTAGGCAATCTAGATTATAAATAATCCGACCTGATTTTCAGTCAAGTGTTCTACTGAGGCTAGCAGTAAATAATTTTGATTATCCATAATACATTTAGGGAAAATACATTAATTAAAATTTTATTTTAAAAAAATGACTGAGAATAATAGTAGTTTATTTATTTAGAACGAAAAGTGGCATTTTAATGACGAGAAAGTTGTTTACGTCCGAGGCGTCAGCCGAGGACGGAATTACTTGCGAGGACCTTTAAAAACACTTTTCGTTCGTGGTGAATACAACGGTTTATTTCACACTGCAAGTTTAATGAATTTTAAATGAAAAGTTGTAAATCATTTCAAATGTCATGTCAACAACTGACGTATAATTTTAAAGTACTTGAACTTTAAAATTTTACTTTAAAGTACTAGGACTTTAATGTTCCATTTTTTGTACAATAAATAAGTTTTAAAGTACTTGAACTTTAAAATTGTACTTTAAAGTACTAGGATTTTAATGTTCCATTTTTTGTACCATAAATAATCCGAAAAATGTAATTTTTGTCATCAGTATGAAATAAACTAAAGTAAAGGAGTAAATCAATTATAACGTAACATAGGCGTTACAACGTGGTAGCGTCACCGTAACATAAGTTGGACACACAAAGTGGAGCTAATCAGCTTGACAATATATTGTCATAAGTTATTAACGCTGTTCAACAACTATATCCCATGCAGGAATTCTCATAGTAAATTATTCGTAATTTTCTATTAGAATACATAATGTAATACTGGATGAAGCGGCGCTGTTAAAAATAACGAGCTTTTTACTCGGGCCCTTTAAGATCGGCAGCTACGCGCTAGTTTAATATAAAATATATGAAAGGAGGAAATTGGGGGTGAGTGCAGGCTGGATTGTTCCGTATCAGAAGGCCCCGCCGGGAATATTTTCTTCAAATTCTTCTAGATATTTGAGCTTGCGTAATTTTCAGAATCCTCGCAAGAAGTTTTTAATTTCGCCCGTCCCCAGCCTTCGATACTCTCGGGGCCGCGAGATAAATTCCAAAATATGGCAGTGCGATAAAGTAAAACTAACCGTATACGTTAAACAGAGTATCATGTTCGAAATTTATCGTTATGTTTTGCAGTCGACGCACGCCGACACAAACCGTATAAAAATTTATGGCTACTTTTCTAAGAGACCGCATTCGAGGCATTTCGCAACGGATTTCGGAATCAATCTCCGAGTTTTTTATAAGACTTCTCAGCTAGCCTAGTTTTTCAATATAAATACAGTCGGCCGCTCGATTTTGTAGCCATCCTCCGAGCAACCCTCTCATATAGTGGATATTTACTAAATTATGGCCGCTTCGTGACCTATTTCTGAATAAACTTCATCTGCGTTCTATTCAGAGGGCTCTGAAAACGCTACAGCACCCACGGATCACGGGCGATTTTTAATCCCATACTAGGTTCGCTTTTATTTAGACCGTAATTAGAGTGCATAATTTGAAGACCGGAATGCGCGAGACAGTTTCGAACTTTTCAGAGGTTTACGGCCATAATGTTCGGCTTTATGGTGCATAAAGTTTTACGTCTAAATTTAGAAACACGGAATAAAGCATAAAAATGCCCCGCTCGCGTTTAAGAGTGCGCTTTATGATTATTTTCTTGTTTCTCGAATTAAAAGGTATCATAAAGCGCTAAGGCGCACCCGGCTCGAAGGGCCACTTTTTGATGGCGCGAGTTCATTAAAGGCGGGCTTCCGCCCAATAGCGCCAAAAATGGCGCACCAGCCGCCGGCTATAACGTGATAGATCTGTTTGTAATGTAAGGAAGTCGTTAAAGAGAGGATGTAAACTGTGCTGAAGTTGCACGTTAGCAAGTTTATACAAACGCGGAAATGTAACTATAGCTGCAGATTCTCTGTGCACATGGCTAATATTTTCTATGTTAACTTGAATACACGTCGCAACAACTTCCGGTTCCCATCCATCGGCTGTAACCTGAAAGCAATTTTATGGAGAAACAGTTTTATTGGAAATTAAGCAGCGGCAAGTACTTCTGCTGTAATCACGGAAAAACAGAAACTCTGTCTCGGCTATAAAACAGGCTTATATCTTTTCGGCAACCTAAATTTTAGGGGTGGCCAAACCTCAAGTTTTCATGAAAACCTTAACTAGTCAATGCTATTGGGAAACGATAATCTATAGCAGGGTTTTTCCTTGATGGTTGTACAAACGAGAAGTTTTAAGTCGACGAATCTATAGTAAATTTAAAAAAAAATAGACTAAAAACAGTTGCACATTGACACCTTAAACATCTCAATATAGAAAAAAAGCACTTGGAGAAAAATCCTTTAACAATAACGTCATTGTGATAAAATATTTTTAAATTGAAGGATATCATAGGTACCACATTTTCTTTAACTTCAGATTTCTGCATGGATAAAGGTTGTAAATGGCCTTCTTTCATGATATACTAAGCACAAGCTGAAATATGCAGTTTCAACTAATATATTACTGAAGAAATGAGTTTTGCGTACCTTTAATGAATGCATGTGTTACGTATTTTTTTTTCATGGCACTTTAGTTCTTGAGTGTTCTCAGTGAATAAAAGTGTTATGTCATAGTTTTATACACTTGGCACCTTTACCCACTGTAACAGTCAAGGCGTTATATTGAAGTAGGTATAATACCCCTTTTGTTTCAGTTGATATTCTTATAAGAAGATGATCAGTTTCATGTTTAGTATTCTAGGCATTCTATAGATTCGCGTTCGGGGTTAATTTATATTTTCCTGGCTTATATAGGTCCTTATGCATAAATTTACAGGTTGACAACGCACCAAAAATTTTGTAACACTCTTCGATCTAAGCGTCGTGGATCAGAAACATGATAGCGAGAGAAAGCGGGGCGATCGGCGGGATCTTTTATGTGGGACGATCACACATTCGTTCATAAAGACAAAACATCCAAATTCGACAATCAGACATGCAAACAAGAATAAACAAGCATTACGACATTTAGCAGTACGTGTTTGAAGTTATTATACTTACAGGAGGGTTTGCGCCCCTCCGCAGAGTTCCGACGTAGCGTCTAGTAAAGTATTTCGCTCAGCAACTATCTTCAGGTGCACCGCCGATGATGTGCTTGTAAAATTCTGCAACGCGGATGCTTATCATATCTAGTGCCTATTAGCTGAATGCTAACTACACCAGTGAGCTATAACTCATGTCAGTGTGACATGCATCTGCAGTTGCCAGCCCTGTAGAAAATCGAAATCACAAGGCACTTTTGGGAAATGAGCATCCCATGGCTATCCAGGGGTACTGCCTGAATCACTGATAAGCTAGGGTTGTCCAGATGTGCGCTACCACAGGCACGATAGTACTATCAGCGGTAACTGGTTGAGCACCAACCTAAAAATAAACAATGGACAACGACCCAAACAGCACAACTCTCTACAATCAATATCAGCAGTAAAACTGTCCAATTCAGCTACACCATCGAACTGCATACAACGTTCGCTGCAAAGCTACTCAAGAAATAATATATAATCTACTACAGACCTCATTATTCCATAATTTCGATTAATCTACATAATTATCTCACTTAAAAAACACATCAGAGCCCTTCCATTGTAAAATATCACCCTCTGTGGTTTATCAGATTTCATAATATTCACACATGAACCACTCGGCCAACTGACCGCCAGGCCCCCCGAGATTTTAAAGCTACCCCCGGTTCCTTAAAATAATTTCGGGCTCGATTCGATTTCAAAAATATCTAGAACTTATTATTTAAGCTGTTTTTTCAGAGGCTTGTAATCATTAAAATACTAATAAATGAGAGACTAAATTATTTACAAACACAAAATAAGAGGGTGCTAAAGTAAATACTACAGCATTTTCATTTTGAACTTCCTTAACTTTAATTTTACATTATTATTACAACTAGCACTTGTTTATACACATTTCTACAAACATTTATTAATATGAACAACACATGTATTTTACAAACAAAAAACTGGGTAAAGGGTGAGCTTTAATATTACGATATGTATATTAGTGTTGATATAATCCAATATAATATTCAAACATTGCCAAGAAGTGTAGACAATTTCCGAAAGCCTATGTTATGAAGTTATGTACTTACATATTATATCTAATAAAATAAAACATTTAAATAAATGTTATTTTGCCTGTTAATATAAAATAAGCAACCACGAGAGTCTTACATGAGTAAAAATATCGATAACCAGAATCCAATACAAAGAAAGAGTCAGAGTAATAATGTTAAACACCAATCGCGCAAAATAACTTTTCTGTGACGCACTACCTTTATCCACTTACATTTTCAAAAGCCTACTAGCTTCGATTAAACATTGTTCAATCCCTAAGTAACTTTCATAAAAGAATTCCCGGCACTAATTATACCGGGTGTCTTAAAAAGAATTACATCTAGTAGGTTTTAAATTTTGTTTGCATGAAAATTTCTATGCGCCCTAGATCGTTATTGTTATTGAATTATGGGAAATTCAAACCCTACTAGATGTAATTCATTTTAAGACACCAGGTAGTTTGTATTTTATCTGTTTCGTGCATATAAATGCAGTAAGCAGTGAGCAGTTTCTTCCAAAATTATAAAAAGTAGTTTCAAGATCAAGTCTTACATCAAGCGCAGGGTGAGTTTACTGAAGCAAAATCTATGATAGTATATGTACTAACCTATTTATTCTTCCCTTTGTTACCTAACCTTGCGTAGTTTTCTTCTCTATTTAAAATTACACTGTACATATAATTATACAAATTAAAAGAAATAGGTGTGTGTATTATGGTTTTTATGTATAGTGATATTTTTGTGTCTGGTAAACCTGTGACTCGCTAATAACTGTTCTTCAATATAGCTGACGGCGTATTAAGAATGGTGCAATTATTGCTGCAATAATACATAAACACAAAAATTTCTATTTATTGAGTGCCACGGCTTGTGCAATTAATAAAAATGAGCTGTCAGCACCACACAACTTTCTTTTAATAGTTACTTGTGTAAAGTTTTCATTTTGAGATTTTTGACAATAGTTATAAACAATTATGTAATAATATAGCAGGTTTAAAAATGTTTATTCCCACTACTTCCGGACTTTGAGAAAATGTTTATAAAAATACTGCAGTTTTTCAAATACTATACTTCGTACAAAAAAACTTTGGGTAATATACAATGCGGCTTTAAAGAAAATGATTTCTATTATTAATTCTTGGACTTTTCGGAAAAGTTTTTTAAAAATATACCTAGTTTTGCTATTTCACAAAAAACTACTTCTTCAAAAACAAAAATCTGGTGTGATACACGCACACAACTTTCTTTTACAGTGATCTTATAATTAATCAAAAACTTGTTTTTAACTTCCCGACTACATTATATAAAAAACAAAAAAAAACATTTTAAAGGTATTCAACTGGAAAATCTCACATCAATACACATTAAAAATGTAATAAAAATATAAGGTTTGAAAAAAATCATTAGAGCCTTTTTTGAGAAAAAACTGAGTAAAAAACAAGAGTAAATACCAGCCGGTTAATCGACTTTCTTCGAAAGCTTGCTGTCGCATCTAGATAGTACTCTAAACTTATATATGAAGTTTCAACGTCATATCTCTATGTGATTTTGAGATATTCTGTTTACACACAGACAGAAGATCTGTTGAAAACTCAATTTCGAATTTTTGAGGTTTATCCAATACTTTCTTTATTCTATAAGCAAGTAAAAATTGTAGATAATTGCAAAACGTATCATCTTTTTCTATAAAATGTAATTTTTACGATACAGTTTTTTCAGGAAAAGAGAGAACAACACAAGAGTAAAGTATCACCTCCGGTTACCCGATTTTAATAAAAATTGCTCTGAGATTTATATATATATAATTTATATTAAAAACAAAGATATAAATTTTGAGGCCTATCGATTAAACTATGTGGGCTGTAGAGAGGAGACAGTCTCGCAGACAGACATCACTTCGAAAGCCACTCTTTCTGAATTAGAAGACATGAAAACAGATATTTTCACCAGTTAGTAAATGCGTCATTTTGTGTAACGCCTGGGATTTTGCGGGACGGGCGCAGTCGCACAAGTTACAAAAAATCGCATTTCCTAACGTGTTTTATACAAAAAAATTCTAATTTTGAAATAATCGTTCTTTCAACTTTCAACGATGAAATTATAAATGTCATGT
Source organism: Agriotes lineatus (assembly GCA_940337035.1). Lineage (NCBI taxonomy): Eukaryota > Metazoa > Arthropoda > Insecta > Coleoptera > Elateridae > Agriotes > Agriotes lineatus. Next base: position 180,967,161 of record OW679195.1, on the reverse strand, counting down.
CAAATAATTTTGAATATATTGAGAATCAAATAGGTACGCTATTAATATATAATTGAAAGTAGCGGGCAAAGTAGTTCTACTACAATGAAATGCCGTTCTTTATCAGATGCAGTGACGATTTGGAAACATCTTTTTAACCATTTAAATTTGGTTAGGTGGAGTGGCGACTTACGCGGCGCAGCATAGCGATTTCAGTGTTAAATCTTAAATGTAAAATTTGTAAGGGAAAAATACTGCATCCGCACATAGTATACCGTTTAAAATTGTTCATTTTCCAGAAGTGGGAAACTGGGGTAAATTTAAGCTGTTTTACGAAGATTAAGATACCTCACGCTCATTAAAATATGTCATTGCCGTTTGACGTTTGCATTATTGGGTTATGTTCACATTTAGTGTAATTAGTATTTTTTCCGCAAAAAACTTAGTTCCACTTTAGTTCCAAATTAATTGGAAATTCGAACAGTTATACGAGGATAATTTTTTTCAACCTTTGATTCCGTAGGAATAAAAACAAAACAAAATATACAACATTTATTGCCTAGAAAATAAAGTACATATCTCGGCTATATTTCTACAAAATCGCCATTTTTATTGTGGAATTTCCGATTATTAGCTACCAGTAGAAACATACATTTGAAACCATCCGGAAGAATATTTTGAAAAACTGTACGGAGTCTATAATTTTTGAAAAAAGCCTTTCATCCCCACAAAATGCATGTTGGTCCCTGTATAAAATAAGTTTTTTTCTTCCAGTCAATTTCCGGTTTCTTATTTTTTGCACAGATGCTCTAGACTACACATTAAATAGTTCCATCAAAACTATTTCTTATTAACGCTAGAATTGTGACTACTAACATTTGGACAAATTCCGTCTAAATTATTATGGTTCACATGTATATAATTATCTATCTGAATCTTGGTGTTAATAATTAGGGTCACAGTCACTGTCATCAATATTTGTTTCTATATGACCAGACTTTCTCCTAACCAAATATAATTCTTTGCAATCGCACTGTTTAATGTGGTTTCTTCAAATTAATTTAATGTTCCTTCATCCTTAGTATTGTGTAACCTATCAAATCTCCTGGATAGAACACTTGTTACCTTTCGATACGATCATTTTAAAATTTTCTTTTTGCCATTGCTAATTGTATTCTTCATATCCCGATTTTGGAACTCGTGCTGATTACCGTGATTTTTGTTGAGCTTTTTTTATTGTGTAGTATGCAGCCACTGAATTTTATGCATCAGATATGTTAAAGAGGAATATATCTTTCACATTCCCTTTTTATGCCACAACATCAACCAATCAGTAGGGTTACAATATAGACCAAATGAAAGATCTTGCACTCTTAAAAAGCAATCTAAAATTTAAAGCCGTTGAGCAGCTCTCGCTCTGCCAACAGGCAACTCGGAAGAGTGTTAATCCCAAGGATTTCGGTAAGCAGGAACTTAAGTTGAATTGGAGGGCCGAATTGCTTAATTTGTCTATAAATATCGCCCGTACGGCACACGATGCTATTTTTGTCGTAGAAAACACTCTTATTGAGATAAATGAGAATCAACAGCTGCACCACGCTGTTCTGACTAATGGAAACGCAGGTTGGTTTTATATTGATGGGGGCGATTAAGTTTTAGTTGTAGGACCATTCTGTACACCAACCGGCTGCTATATTTGAAATGTTGACAAATGGATTTGCTACTGCCTGCTTTTCAAGAAGGATATGATGCGGTCAAAATGTGATTTTTTACTTAAGCCGACATTAGACAACTCACCGTACGAATTTGTTAGTGATACTACTTATAAGGGTTTACCTCATTTACTTGACTCATATGATTACGATTGCTTCGTTCAAACGCCTCGCGGTCAAATACTGTGGAATTATAACAAATTGCAAAAGTGTTTATTAAGTTAGTGGTTATTACAAAAATTCATAAAATATTTTACAATTATTGCGACGACATATGTACAGTGTATATGGTGGACACCAATATAATGCTCCTTCGGTATTCTCAAATTATCACGACATTCTCAAAGTTAACGTGGAGAACATCGTGACTACATCACAAACAGGAAAGGAAAAGACCTAGAAATAATTCGGCCAAACGTCAGACCACGTAAAGATAAAGATATAGTGCATACTCTCGTTTTAGGGTAACCAAAAAGAATTTACTTCCAAATACTGTCAAATCCTGATTTAACAGACGGATGCAGTAATCCAACAAGCCAATAGAACCAAACCTTAACTAGTACGGGTGTTTTTAGAAATAAATCCATAATGTTAGGCTCACAATTCAATAATTTTGAACGCTAGCATATCTGCCTTTTCCTCATCGAGATGGCATTGTTAACAGGAACCCTTTATTCTTCACTCAATACACCTAACCACTGAACTAGCCCCACACTTATTTAATAGCTTGATCATTTGAAATATCGAAGAAAATGTTACGCTATTAAACTCACCTTTACCGATAGTTTATTTTTCACACAGTTGGGTCTTCTCATATTATAGCTGTTAGTCACCTTGCTCTCCTTTCCACTAACGATCGATCTCTATAATGCAAAATTGCAGGAATAAAAGACAGGACCATTTTCGATCTGCTTGCACAATGTACAACAATGTAAGTTTACGGAATTTCTTTTAACCCAAGGAAAAAGACGAATTGATAAACTTTAACCTTGGTAAAGTAAGAACAAGACATACATTGAGATTGTTATATCATTATTTTAAGTACAGGTTTTTAATGCAAAAAGGGCAGTGCATCGTACTGATTTATCTATATAGTATATACCTATATGTTATCCTGAATTTATGCCATATAACAGTATAACAAACTCGTAATGTAATCACGAGGGGCTCACAGTAATTGTAGATATAGGTTTAACGAATACCCAAATATTTCAATTTAAAAGTGCGTAGAAAATAAAGTTTGATCAAAAATTATTTTCACGTAGTATGACTATGGAGTAGTTACTAATTTCTGAATGCAACTATAAGTCACTTAACAATCAAATGTCAAGTTTACAGTTAAGTATAAACGTGTTGCATTCATAAATTAGAAACCATTCCATAGCCATACTGGATGAAAATAATTTTTGATCATACTGTACATATCGAACATTATCGCAAAAGAAAGTTATTTTTCACATCACCTTAATATACTCTAACCGTGACCAACTGCTTAAATAACATGTAAATTAATTAATAGCTTATGTCTTAAACTATGACCAAATCGAAGAAACTGCTTAAAACCCATACTCCATTAAACAGACCCGTTAGATAAAAAAAAACAATCCATAAATACTATCTAAGTATAACACAAAACGTCTCCACCATCCTCAAAAAGGCCTCAAGAATGAAAGTGCATTACAAAGCTGCCAAATAGGGATAATCATATAGTTAGTCTAGGTCAGGGGTGGCCAACCTTTATACATCTACGTGCCATTTTTTCTAAAGAAATGTTTAATGAGGCCATGACGTGCCATCAAACAATCTTGACTTAGTGATTAATGAGTAAAAAGTAAAACTAAATACTATCAACTTAAAACTCTGTATTTGCAATCAAAAATATACATTTGGTACTGCAATAGTAACATTATGTTTATTTAAATGAAAGAAAAAATTAGAGCAACTTCTGCTCTTGTAAATTAGATGCTAAATAACTTAGAATAGCTTTATACTTTGTTACTTTTAGCAGAATGCAAGCTGAACTGGAGTCATCTGACAAACGGCTTCTAAGGGAGTTTTTAATGTTATTCATAAAAGAACTTTACGACACCCACCCAAAGTGAGCATCGCATCACGGAATCAGTCCTGAAAAACTGGCACACTTGCCCTGAAATCGGTTCGAAATAGGCTAAAGGCCACGGCTGGAACGCTCAGGGAGTCGGGCGTGAGTCACACGATACGTTCTGGACAAGCGTGTTGCGGCATAATATATATATATAGGGTATGTTAGAATTATGAGGGCGCCACCAAGCCTGTCTTCACCCGACTAACCGGGCCTGGACGGTTAGACGGGAGCGAAGCACGCAAAATACTCCGTCGATAGGATTACTCAAGAGTTGCAAGGTCAAATAACAATTTCGAGATTGCCTTATGCAAGGATTGTAATTAGGTGCCAATCCGACCGCGACTACGCAGCTGTCTCACCCACCTGTACGCTCAAAGCTCCCTCGTCCCGTCGCACAATAATCAGTACACTGAAGGGGGCGCTTATCTGAAACAGAACATACACAAGTCGAAACAAAACAATAGTTCCCTTAACTAACAAATCATGTATTGACTCACGGGTTACAATGGGGCAGCAGAGTGCGTCGCCCTATATCTATAAATAGATTATATCTAAGACCACCAGCTGGCGCGCGCTCTAAACCTAGCGACAGATGTTGAACAGTAATGAACAAATTAGCACTTGCAACATGGACAGTCTGTAATTTGGAATGAATGTACAAATATGCGGGCGCGACGCCTTATGCAGCAAACAGTAATGCAAGCCCTTGTAAAATAGACAGTCTGTAATTCGGAATGAACGCACAAATATTACGACAGTGCCTGTAGGCACAAGAGATGTGACGGGCTCGCTCGCGGCGTCCCAATACAGCTCGTACGCGGGGCTTGATGCTCTCCGCGGGACAGGTACACTCGCGTTCACAGCGGTAATCAGTTCAAAGACACATACCTTAATATGTAGGCGGTTGGGGAGCCTGGTACAGTTGAGTTGCGACAGGCTGCAGTCTTAGGTGGCAGGTACATTCGATGTTCGACGGCTATAGGGATGAGTGGACATCCGCCATACTGGCGACGTGAGACGCGTCAGGACGCGTACAACTGGACGACGAAAAATGGGCCACTTTCGTTCTGCGGGACAGATCCTCGAAGGTCGAGATGAAGGGGACGACCCCTTACTTACGGGAGCAGAAACTGGACTCAAGATGCACCCACGCTACGCCGAAATAATTCGGAGCACGCACAAACACAACACCTCTCGAAGGTGAAACCATTCTCGCAGCGCTCGCTGCCACAGCTCGAGACGGGCAACGGAAAAGAGGGCCTCCACGGCAACAATACTAAAAGGACAGCGGCAGGCGTCCTCGGGCACCTAAGGGGCCGAAGGACGCCGCCTGGATAACACAACCACCAAACGAACGCTTTCTGCAACGGGCTGCGATCAACTGCCCAGAGGGAAGCGCTGCCACAGGTCACATCGGTCGCGTCCCCACGTGACTAAACCTCGGCAGCCAATCGCGAGGCGATAAAATGAAACAAATTAATGCCGGCGACAATGGTAGCACGCCGCAACGGCGTGTTTTCTAGAAGATTCGGAATTCTTGCGAGCGATAGCGCTCGGCTGCCAAAGCGCCATCAGAGGGGCGCTCCAACCGACGAGAAATACTGCGTTTGTGGCTAAATATGTGCAAAATCATGATTCTGGAATTAGGCGATGGAGCCAAATAAGTAACTAAAAGGGTTTAGCATACGGGCACGCTGCGCTAAAGCCTAGGTGGCTATTTAAAATACCAAAATGACCTGACATCATTTCTGAAAATAATTATAGTTTATGGAGATAAATTATATCAATAAAATTTTGAAAATATGTGTTATATGCATGATTTTCACTATTGGAATAATACAAAATTAATAAGTCGTAACATGTTTAAAATTTTAAAACTTTTAAAAATTACAAGACGTTTCGCAATTTATGATTGCATCATCAGTTGTTATTAAAAATATATAGTTTAAAAATTGGTTTACATTTATAAAGATATTATATAGTTGAAATTTGACATTGTGTTGAATTAATTACGACCTTTTTCTAATTATGAAGTTTTCATTTTCGTTTTTATGTTAAAATTGAAAAATTTTATATGGGTAACATGTTGATTCATTTAATTTATTTTCGATCATTTATTAAAATAAATTAAATTAATCAACATGTTACCCATATAAAATTTTTCAATTTTAACATAAAAACAAAAATGAAAACTTCATAATTAGAAAAAAGTCGTAATTAATTCAACACAATGTCAAATTTCAACTATATAATATCGTTATAAATGTAAACCCAATTTTTAAACTATATACTTTTAATAACAACTGATGATGCAACCATAAGTTGCGAAACGTTTTGTAACTTAAAAGTTTTAAAATATTAAACATGTTACTTCTTATTGATTTTTTATTATTCCAATAGTGAAAATCATGCATTAATAATATAACACATATTTTCAAAATTTTATTGACATAATTTATCTTCATAAACTATAATGTTAAATTTCTAAATGTCAATTTTCACAACTTAAATTCTGAAAATAATGACTCGCAGGCATAGGTAGATGAAAGGTAACAAAAGCCAGCTTCTTCAGACAGCTAAATGTGTTTGGAATTGAATTCCACGTTTCCATCAATTTGATGTTGGCATTTTTCCTCATATTACCTGATACAAATAGTATTTCTATTTCATCAAATTCGAACTCTTTCCTTGTTTCGATAAATTTTTGAATCCATATTGAACTAGACTGAAAATCAGTCAGCTGTATTTAAATTTCTTCAGTTTCCAACCAATCAAATTTGGCCAAGTTCAGTTTATCAAGTGAAGTCACATCAGGATACATAATAAACTTGAGTGTTTCTGATAATTCTGTGAACTGAGAAAAGATCGATGAAAATTCTTTGATTGAAGGATTAATTGCCAAATTAAACTATTAAGTGACTTTTGATTGGTCTGGTTTTTCGTGTAAATCTAAATCTCTGGTGATTTTGTTCAAGTTCGGGAAATACTTGTAGTTTTTGGTAACAATATCGTTACTGGAAACTTGCAGTTTAGACTCAAAAGCACGAATGAGATATATCATAACAATAATAAAATTGTTTTATTTGCGCCTTGAAGCTTTATGTTATATTCATTGTTAAATATAAATTGTTTCGAATAGGTACCTAAATTCCTTAATTAATGCCGTGCCCAAATTATTTTGTCGCGTGCCATCAATGGCACGCGTGCCATTGGTTCGCCACCTCTGGTCTAGGTTATACCCCGACACGATCCAAATACACACACGAACCAGTAACCATAATCACGACACAGCGTTTTCATTCAAAGACAAATATCTCCCAATCGGAGTTGCAAGCGAAATTCCACAAAAACTTGGACAGATTCTTTGCTGTCGCCCCCCACCTAGGCTAACGTCAAGATATACGCAACCAATCTGTAACTACCCAAATATTGTATTACTTAATTCGTCTACTTACCAAAATCATACTATTGAGTCAACATTTCTTCACGTGTGCTGAATAGCTTAACTAAAATTATTGTGTTTTACTCATCGAGTTGCGTCCCATACAGTAATCCTGCGCTCTTTTGCTGCAAAAACGTTTTTGTTTGCTTGATCTTGGTTTCGTATCGTGGTGAAACTGGTAGAATTACCCAAAATTTTGAACTTGGGCAAGGTGAGGCGTTTTTATTTAATTTCGCGAGATACACTCGCGTGGGCTTGCGGCGAGCCCGAACAAGAGGTTAATTACGCGGCCAGCACTATGCAAACACTAGAGTTACATTCATTCGCTGAAAGCAGCTGAAACGGGAGCCTAACTTTCGCTGAAACGCCGCTAATGAGGTACTTTATGCGCCGTGTACACACTTATGAACTTAATAAATGATTTCGGGCGGGTAAACTTTAAACGCAATATCTCCAATTACGATTCTTACACACAGCGTAATCGCAAACTGCTCTTAAGAGTGCCGCCTACACATTTAAGAGCTTCCGAATAATACATGAGCTCGCGGTTAATACGAGCTTTAAGCTGCTTGAACGGAGAGCTTGCATTAGTGCTGTGGGAGAGAACAGCTGCGTCTCTTATAAACATAACATTACAGCTTATTTAATTATATACTTATTTGCATACTGCTTAAGTCCGTCTTTCCGAGTCCTAACTTTATATTAGTTAATCTTATATTTTGCTTGAATATCCACTTCCGCAGTAATTGTCTTTACAGCGCAATTCCGCTGCCTGTTTAGCGTGATAGCTGGCCTTGTAAATGCAAACCAAAACACTGTGGAGATACACTTTCCTGCTTGGCATACGCTCTAAATTGTATCATTATTCGAAAGCTTTAATTTCACGCTGCACGTAGTTTACGAAAATTACATAAAAGTAGTATATTTTAGTCTACAAGGCGCAGTAACCATTCAATAGAAAGGGTATAGAGATGTGTATTCTGCCAAACGGTGGAAAATTGCAGCCTTCTGCTGTGGAAAATCAATTAGAGCACGGGGGTACTAGAACATAATGCAAAAAATGGAGACTTGAAGGAGCATCTTCTCTTCATATTCTGTATTTATGTTTTAGTAGCTATATGAAAGCTAAAATCAGATTTCAAAAGAATAGTGATTGCAGTCAGAAATACACAGTCTTAGCGTTCTCCTACATGAAGTTTCTCCCAATCCACTAAGTTTAATAAATAATGTACTACAAGTGTTACGTGCTTCGCTATATAATATCAAATAAGTAATTATATTAAAAAATAGTAATAGATACCTTGTTTAGATTTGCTAGCTCAATAATAGTATATTCTTATTAACATGATATTCTTGGGAGTATGATTGATACATAAAACTATCAATGGGAATCTTAATTAGCTTGGTACTAAAATTACACAGTTTCTTTTCATTGGACAGTGATAATGAGCCACACTACTTTCTGTTCATTCTCATAATGGTAGATAGATTAGTGACGAAATAGAAGCATGTACAACGAGCGGTATGTCTTGCAATTAAAGAACTTGTATAAAGCCTAATAAATGGAATTTATTTGGATAAGGGCGCGTCAGAAATGAGGAAGTTTTGGCTTATGGACTTTTGAATGTGCAGAGGTGGTAATGCATGGATTTGTGAGCGTTATTAAAAGGTGTGAGGTATTTATGAAAATATTTTGTGTTATGGTATATAAAAAGACAATTTCATGTAATAATGTTAAACTTAATTAAGAAAAGTCAAAATTTTAACAGTAACTAGGAATATTATGTAACTGGACTAGGTGCTAGGAGAGTTTTGGATTTAAAAATAACAAATAGTGTGTAATTTTCGATAAAAATAAATGCACACATATTTGAAATATAAGAATAAATTACATAGTATTCAATGGAATAAGATTGAGGAATTTCCTAATAAAAGTGCTATTGAGAATAAAAAGACATGTTGTTAATTACCATATACTAAATACTGAAGTGACAGCATAATAGAACGTGAAGTACATGGAGGAAGTTGCTGTAAACTGGTTCGGGTTCATCAATTGACTGTGGTAGATAGTGTTTCGCGAGAGCGAGAACGAGAGCGAGAAGTGGTCTCTCTCGTTCTCGCTCTCGTAAATCCTGAAAAATTTGTTCTCGATCTCGCTCCAGATTACGAGAGCGAGGACGAGAGTTGTCTACTTCTCGGTCTCGATCTCGGTTTACTCTCGTTCTCGTTAATCGCTGAAAGAGCAGAAAAGACGAAGACTGCAGTGAGGACGATGAAAATAATTCAGGTCGCAAAACCCCCGAAGAAGACTTTGAAGAGGATCAAGCTAATTGCGAGGAATAAATTGACTATAACTAGGGTACCTTTGCTTCTTCTACAGTAATCGCCAAGGTTGGAAAAACCTTTATTAAAATACAAAATCGGAGCAACTTCAGATTAAACTGAAAAATTGCTGCGATACGGTCGAAGTACCTTGTATAAAACTATGTTTGGATATTAAAACCAGATGGAACAGTACGCATGACATGTTGGAAAGCGCACTTAACTTGAAAGAACCCCTAGAATTGCTATATTGCAATGCAGAACAAGTCGAAAAATTCAAACAATTCGATAGTGAGTGGGAGCTTATGGCCACAATTTATAAATACTTGAGACCTTTTAAAAAATGTTCACATATTTTATGTGGGCAGCACTGCCTAACTATGCATTTAACATACTATTGGACAGAATTGATAATATAATAACAGATCTTTCTGAAAAGCAAGGGACTAATGTTGAAGAAGTTATATTATCAGCTTACTTGGCCGTTAAAAACAAATTGATGAAACATTATAATAAGAGTAACTGCATTTATTGTGTAATTTTGATTTTAGATCAAAGTCACAAATTGGAAACATTTAACTTAATGACTTGCGGAAAACAAATGAAGGATTATTCGTATTCTATGTTTGAAAATATTTTTAAAAAGAAATATCAAGTACCTGCTGAAGACAAAAAAACAGAAGTTGCTGGGCAAGAACATAAAACATTAACGAAGAAAACTCATCACGATGATAATCTGGATTTTATGTCCCTATTTTAGAAAACAACTGGAAATTGGAAATTGATGAATATTTAGCACTAAAAAGATCACCAAAAGATCAAAGTATTTTGGCATGCTGGAAAAAATATAGCGATCCTAATTTGACAAGAATGGCCAGAGATCTTCTCACAATAAATGCTACTTCGGCTCCCGTTGAAAGATTGTTTTCGCAAGCTTCACTAATCATCAGAAAACACAGGATTCGGCTTAACGATGACTCAAGTAAATATCTTTTCTGCCTAAATTCTTGGGCTAAATGTGGTCTGAAAGATCGAATTTGGGTTTAATATGTAATATTATCTTGTGTTTATAATTATTTCATTGTTAGTTATTTAATCGTTAATTATTTAATCGTATTATTTTATTTCGTTTTCATGTAACTAATAAAATACTTTAATAGTTATTTACTATACAAGTGGGATAACAGCATCATTAATATACGTGTGTGTAAGTTACAAACGAGTGCGTAGCACGAGTTATGTAAGCACACAAGTATATTAATGATACATTATCACACATGTATTGTACAAAATTTTATCTACGACTGCCTAAAATTGAGAAAAGTGCAATAAGAGAAATGTCAGATCTGTCATTTTCAAAAATATTTTAGTAGGCAAATGTCATGTCATTCATTTGACACTAATGAAGTCATTACACAACTCAGTTGCGTAATGGTTTCATTACGCAACTGAGTTGTTTAATGAGCTTCATTACGTAACTGAAATAGTGTCAAATGAGTGACGTAATGCGTTACTTATCCCACTGGAGTAGATAAAATATCTTTTATCCGCTTTTGTGTTTTTTAAACTGAGAGCGAGAGCGAGAGTTACGACAAAATTCTCGCTCTCGGTCACCCTACCTCTCGTTCTCGTTCTCGGCTTACATTTTCGCTCTCGTTCTCGGTCTCGGTCTCGTTCTCGGTGCGAGAACGAGAGCGAGAGCGAGAAAACTCTCGTTTCTCGCGAAACACTAGTGGTAGAGAACTACCCAATTGCTGTGAACTAATACCGGAGAGAATTTTGAAAAGCTTAGACTAGTATTGTATATATATATTAAAGATTGGAGAGTAACGCGTATGAACGAATTGATATATGATAAATAAAATAAACCATGTAGTGCCTACTTAATAATTACCTGAAATAAGCTGATCAGTGATATCCCTAAGAGCTGCTTAGTTGAAAGAGCTGCCAACGTACACTTTTTTTGAACGAAAATAGTTATTTATGTTATTAGCACGGAAAATTAATTTTACGATGCGATTGAAATGGTCACGGACGAGGACGAGTCTGGGAAATTGAAACGAGTATGGTTGTAATTATTTTACGGACATATGACGTACAACGTGTTATTTCATATTGTATTGTGTTTTTTATTATTTGACGAAAACTTACTGCCTTCATTTCGTTCTTCGAAAATAATCTGGTTGTCTTAGTAAAAGTAAACAATTTGTTTTGTTGTCACTGCCAGAAAAATAATTTTGACATCGGCTAAAATGCATGCTGTAAAAATGATGTCAGCCTTGAAAATGGACCTTCTATTGGACGTGCTATTTCATTGGCTCAAATTACTTCCATAAAGATAAAAATACAGTACAGTATGAAGTAAAAGTAAAAGAAATTTAGAACCATTTTAAATTGATATCCCGACTTGAGTAAATAGCTCCATGTTTTAAAAATTATTATTAAGTTTACTCAACAAACCATAATTGATGTACCAGCTAAATTATTAATATGAATAAGTAAATAACCATAACTATCTTAGATTAGGTCAATCTGACATTTGAAGGAGTACAGATTTGAGCAAACTTATGTGGAAAATAATTTGGAAAATCGTACGACACTCATTAATGACCAATAGAAAAATTAGTTCACGAGCCGTAACCAAGACAATAAAAAAATTTCTTGGAAATTTTTTGTAGGTAGACCAACCTAACTGTGAGGGTTTGTGGCGTTACGATTTTCTTACCGAATCTGCATTCGAGCATTAATTCATATCCGGAAATTATTTATCGTGCATTCAACAACGTCCTAATTTGCCCTCGCGTCCCGCTCGTGCAAATTAATACGACGTTGTTGGACCGCACTCAAAAAATTTCCGGAAAGAATTAATGCTCTTATGAGATTATATGTGATAACAAATAACTGTAACGTAAAGGAAATCTATTCCAATCGCCCACCTAGAAAATCATTGGAATACTTACAATTAGCCTTGCTATAGCATTATTATATACTATACTGTAGTAATGTAGCGACATAGCTAAACTTTGTCATACAATTTTTGATGCCGAAAATATTTGGGAAAGGAGACTACCAGATAATTTAATTATTTTCCTTTAAAGGACTTAATTCAAACATAAATTGAATATCTCTTTGTAGACTTACCGTATATAACGAACATCTTAACATTTATATTCAACGGAAATTGCTATAAATCAGTATTTTTGTATCGTTTGTATTTTTTAACTTACGATATGTTACCAATAAATCTCCGTTTACGACATGTAAAAAGCTTATTGTGATTAGTAGCTCATCGAAGTGGGAGAGTTTCCTAAACTAGCATAAGAAAAGGCGTTTGCTCCCGAAAGACAAATTAATTGTACCTTTGAAGATACGAAAAATACATAGATAAATTCGTGTTAGAGTACCTGTACATAGTTACATAAAGATACTCTAGTAAGTGTCAGAGCCAGTAGATATAGGAGAGTACCGCCACGTCCGCCATGTTTTTCCTTTGTCATATGCGTCACTTTGAGGTTTGTAACACAATTCCGTCAACTTGACATTTATTGGCAATCCGAAATTTTACTTAAAATTGGCAAGACTGTAAGTCTATGTCAAATTCGACGTTAGTAGGTTAGGTTTTGTTTGTTATTTGACACAAACTGATGGAAAACATAACCTGATAACCTCGAATTTGACATAGACTTACAGTCTTGCCAATTTCAAGTAAAAATTTAGACATAACTCAATCAGTCATTGCTGGTGGGAACAAAAATGGCGGCGATGGCGGCATTTTCGCGGATCAAAGAATGGCGGTACTCTCTATATCTACTGGCTCTGGTAAGTGTTAGAGTCCCTATATATAAAGAGTTGGGACATGTAGGCGACTCATTTTGGATCCACAAATCATGAAGTACCTGATTTTTGTTAAATTTAAATTTTATGCAGATCAGGCATACCTATGGACAACAGTTTGGCAACCATTACAAATTAGAATCACATTTTGTGACAGTTGTGACAAATACTTAACAAATATTTTTAATTTGAAAAATATTGTGCAATGACTGGTGGTTCAGCGATTAATTGTAAAAATCGAACAGATCTGGGATATTATTTGCATCTTTTTCTAAGGAATGCGAAAATAAAGCGTATCTGGGTAAATAACAGCAAAATTAAGGATTTTAAGTCAACAAGCCGTTTATTCTCTGAATGTCATTTTTTGGCAGTCGTCTATTGTGATATGTTTTATCGGACTTTTTCCACTGCCGCCGTTTATGTAATAAACATTTTGGGGATCATCAGTGTGGTTGATTAAACGTGGAAAAACGAGACTGCAATACAATGCTATTCCAACATTATTCAATTCAAACCAGATTTAAATAAATGTGAAAATTCTGAAATGGAAGAAAACGAACTAATCGATGTTGAAAGCATCAAACGGCAGATTATTCAGGCCAGTGTTAATCAATACAAAAAGACAATTTTCCTCTGGAAAGGTTGAATTACGTCGCCTCAAATTCTCTAACGTTAGTTGTTGAGCATTACATTCGTATTCATACCACATTTACAGCTGCAACTAAACATCCTACCCCACCCCCACACCTAAGATTATAAGCAGAGGTTTTTCATAACACAAGATTTCAATACCTGTTTATTTCTAATCGCAGTTCACTTAAGTCATCAGAAATACATTTTACCATAACCTGAAAACACTAGGACTAAAAAAGTAAATAAATTCAGCCGGCAAATTTTTCAAGTTTTAATAATTCCACATAAATATTATTTTTCTTACACGTTGCCTCAGATTTCTAAATGAATGCCTTCTGTGATTTGACATGTCAATTAATGTCATTTTGTTTGTCTTACATCTTTCAAATATAAAAAATGAAATATATTATTGCTGAATCATGTGATCCTTGATTTGTGGATCCAATGTCCCAACTCTTTATATATAGGAACTCTAGTAAGTGTCATTTCAGAGCGCCACCTAGTGTTGAAGTCGATGGAAATTTCAGTAGGGGAGCGTGGCCCCGTTTCTGCACCTTTGAAATTTTTTACTTAGCCGCAAAACACGCGGAAGTGCACTGTGCTCTACAATAAAATCAATTCAGGAAATTGTAAAGAACTTAATTAAGATAACATTAATAGTATTGTACTTCAAGCGGGTCAATCTTGCAGATGGGATTCCAAACAAACTAATGAGGTTAGCCGGCAGCCTCGCCTGCAAAAGGATTCCCAGAAAGAACACTGTTGATGTACTGGTGCAGTGTACTGAAGGCGTTACTGTAGTACGAAAGGGGTACGCCCCAGCACTTACTTCATAACTACAACTGCGTATAAATACACGTACAATACAATGGCTGCAACGTATTCTAGCACCCCATAACATACTTAACACTGACTGTAAACACATGCAACTAGAAATAAAAATCTGGTGTGATACACTCACACAACTTCCTTTTACAGTGATCTTATAATTAGTCAAAAATTTCATTTTTAATTTTTAACCATTTGTTAAAAATTTTCAAAAATTACAAATTCTACAAAAACGGTACAAAATCGAGTGTTAGTTGAAGAGACAAATTTTCTCTAGAATTTTAAGGTGAATTCAAAAATGTAATAATATACCGGGTGTTTTATTTAAAATAGGAGTTAATAAAAAAAATAGAAAAAAAAACAAAAGAAACCCACTTTAGAAGTATTCAACTGGAAAATCACCTATCTCACATCAATACACATTAAAAATGTAAGAAAAATTTAAAGTTTAAAAAAAATCGTTAGAGCCGTTTTTGAAAAAATCGAAAAAAACTGAAAAATCACAAGAGTAAACACCTACTTCCGGTTATGCGTTTTTCTTCAAAAGCTTGCTGTCTCATCTACATAGTACACAAAACTTATATATGAAGTTTCAACGCCATACCTGTTTTCGTTTTTGAGATATTCTGTTCACAGACAGACACACAGACAGACAGACAGACACACAGACAGACAGACACACAGACCAATGAAAAAAAATATGTTTTTTGGGATCAGGGGACTCTAAAACGTGAAGATCCGTTGAAAACTTAATTTCGAATTTTTGGGGTGAATCCAATACTTCCTTTATAGTAAAAGGAAGTAATAAACATAAATTCGACTTAACTGGGTGCAGTTCTTGATCAGAGGTTAACTGCGAAAATCAAGTATAATTACATGCCCCCGCGTTCCACAAAATTTAAGTTGAAAGCATCGAAATGTTTTCCGCCAAGTGGAACCAAAATTTGAATGTTTTTTCCAGGATGTTGACGACAAAACTTGCGTTATTCCTACACGCGATATATGGTGTTTTTCCATAGATTGGTTTTTATCTTTTTGCGTAGATCTATATGTGATAAACGGAAAATTTTCATCAGGGTTGCGTGGATATGCGGAAATGGCTGTGATATAAGGCGTTGAATTCTATATGAAATTTCTGCTGTTCGTCAAGACGGGCATTCGAAATTTCAAACGTAGAACCTGCAATTTTGGGATACCTGATATATTGAACTGTTCCGCGCTAATTCCAGCGCCTGAGCTCAACGAAATTAAAATACTACCCCCTTTTTTCCTCTCTTTTGTGCGCCAAACATACTACATTCGTTTTAAAAAATTCTAACAAAACTAAAATTTGTCATGGTTGGCTTTGAAAGCGCTGATGATATGGTAAGCCATCTCAAATCATTGTTCTTTTAACAATGATTCAGCAATAGAGCTATTGAGACTGTCTTAGTACGGGCACCACCTCGGTGAAACAAAGAACGTTGCTCTTGTGAAAGGAAGACACAGTTTTTAAGCATTTCTCTATACCGCTGACTGAGCATTATTTGAGTATGAGTTTCTTCATGTTGAAGCAAATTAGATCTATTTAGCCTTTGAGCCCAAATGGAGCACAAAACAGCAACTTTTTATATGTGAAGTGAGCTTTGGTGTATCATTTGTTGATTTTGATCGCTCCAATAGCTGGAATTTGGTTCATTTACAAATCCTTAGAGGTCGAAATGGGCTTCGAACATCTTCCAGAATATTTTCACAAAACCTTGCTGTAACACAACTGGATGTCTTCAGAATTACATAACTTGGCCGTGCTTCAGCGTTGGTGCCATTTGGTGTTATATTTCCCAATATTTTTATTAACATTGTAGATCTCTTTGTAATTGCAGGACGTTCTAATACAACAGACTTCTTAAATTAGACAGTTTCAGAACATTTGAACGTCTAGAGAATTCACAAAACATGTCTCCAATTAAAGCAGCATCGAATGCGAGTTCTAATGTATTTCTCAGATCCTCCTGTTTTCCAGAAAAGGCAATTTCTGATCCCAAACGCAAATGTAAACATTTGCAACGTCGCATTTCATCCTATAGCGTATTTTGAAATTAGAGAATACGTTTGTGCTGAATATTTGATTCAACGGGAGCTAAAACTCCTGTTCACTATAATTGGGGCCGTCGCGTCGGCTCGAGTGCTTTATTACGAAATCTGTATTTTCGAGTACTTTGATTCAAATTTGAAGAGCTTTCTTAAAAAGCTAGACCCCTCCGCGAGATCTTAAGCAGTTTACTTAATATCGAGAGCTTTCGAGCCGCTCGTTCTGTTTTTAACTTGAAGGGTTTGTAAGCGTTGCCGAAGTATTGGACCGGGCTTTCAGACAGATATGGCAGCTTACAGAAAAGAAATATTAGCTTTGGTTTTATATTGAAATTTAAGTTTAAAATGTGCTCAAGCTTGGAAATCAAAGTTATATCTGCTGGGGCTGAATTTCACTCCCCTGATAGCACAACAGGGGATTTTAAAACAATGAGATGTGGGATTTTAGCAGGAGAGTGTTACACCATTAGTTGGCGAGTTAGCTATAAAATTGGACGATTTTTCCGTTATTATTGTTTCTTCTGAGCAACTCGAAAGCTGTTCTATTCTGGTCTGTGGGACACATTCTAAAAATAAAAAACAGGAATATTTGCATTTAAAATTAACGACCATTTTTTATTTTTAAGCAACCGCGCTGCGACGGTGGAATTCTGCTCCGAAAATTCCCTGAAAACTCATCGCGCTTTCCCCACGCAAGTTTCGACTTAGCGTATTTAATTTCCAACTCCTCAAAATAATCCCGGCAATTAACATGTTAATGTTTTAGAATTGTTATCTTGCGTACATCCTTCAAAGCAAATTACAACGTTACGTCGAACGTCTCAGAACTGCTTATTAGAAGAGAATGGTAAATTAAGGAGGACACACGAGTGCGCTAATTTGCCATCTTTGAAGCCAAGTTGGTGGAGAAATTCGGAATTCGAAAAACTCCATGACGATGCTGAATTTCGCAAGTTGGAGAGACTGAAACTAAAAGTATGTAGTTTCTTACAATTTCATCAACTCATAAACTTTCTAATTAGCATTTCAAGATGTTTGTGAGTCATAAAATATCAGATTTTGCGGGATTAACTCCCTTTGGCTGCACTACATTCACACGGGGCCAGCAATTGCTTAGTTTGAGTATACCAGCACGTTCCCCAATATTTACAAACAACGCTCGCTTTCTAAAACCTTCAAATCAAATTGATATTTTGAGAATTACTACTTGGTCGACTTCCAGAACAATGAAAAATTGTTTGCCCGCGTATTGCTCAGGGACGCTGGTTAGCAAACCTTCACTTTTTAGACGAATAAGAAGCATATTTACATATACAGCTGCTTTGATTAAACATGTTAAACTAAAATTCAAAGCCCATCACAAAATATCAAGGAGCAAATTTTGAAAACACACAAAAATATATTACAATTATAGATAGACTGTTGAAATTAGAACAAGTTGCAATATTACTGAAGACTGCTCCAACTAAGAATACCAAATAAAATTTAATATTTACATTCCATTGCAACAAATTGTATTCAGAGCTTGATTTTGTAGACATTTTAAACAATACAGTTTTGTATCTACCTTATCACTTGTGAAGCAACATTGATCGTAAATACTCAGCGAATTAATGGAACTGGTAGCTTTTCAGTTGTTATATCCCCAGGGCAGTGATAATTAAGAAATAATTTTGGCATAGTTTTTGAAATCACGTTACTTGGTAACTGCTCGACCGGGTTTTGAGTTTTGAGTTGTTTATCAACGTTCTATGGACATTCGGTGAAATGTTTTTGCAATTCTATCTACATTATTAGTCGTGATATACCACACCTTGAAAATTAAATTTTAGAACTATCAACAAGTTTTTACTGCTTATCCTTGGGCTATTATTAACGAAATGTTCTTTTTATATGTTGTTTTCGCATACATGACTAAAAATGGTGGGATTTAATAAAGTTACTATGTAAACAAAGAAAAAATAGAAATCAAGTACAAGGTGTAAAGAGGGTGTGTAATATACAATGTAAGTAGGTCTAAGTAAGGTTTTGTTGAGCGCCAGTGAAGAAGGTCGATCCTTGGGAATATTTTCTGTAAATTTCGAAAAATAGTCCTTATTTTGATGAGTCAATCTAAGTACGAAGGCTGCTGCATATTTTAAGACACGATTGTATTAATTTCTTTGCAATCAAGAATCTCGTTTGAAGTTTGACTGAAACATCACAAAACTGCAAAAAATGAGACACATACAAATGTCTGTAGTATTTAAAGAACTATGTTTATAAAGGTGCAGCATATGCTGTTAGTTTAAAGCTATTTTTCAATATTGGCATTAGTATATAAAGCAAGATTTGAAACAATGTCCACCGACCGCATGATAATTTTAAAATGTATCTAATGATAATATAACGTTGTTATGGTGACTAGTTTGTAATAATATAATTAATTGAAATAAATAAATTAGGTTTTACAAATACAATTTTAATTTTAATATTGCCTCTCTCAGGGCTAATTAAAAAGTATGCTTTGTTTAATTAATTGCAATAATATCGGTATGCTGGCTCCTCATTTATTTTATTCATTGACAACTTATTTAAAATAACGCGCCCGAAAGCTAGAATTTAAGACTGCAATATCTGCAGTGGTTGGGTTGTAGTACAGTAGAAATCTTACCATAGTAGGGCAAATGCTCAATTTCAACGAATGTTAGTTAACCTCAAATATTGAATGTAAAAAGAGCTGTTTCCAATCACAAAAATCCAGCGTAATTTGAATGCAAATCGACCAATAATTAATCTGTTCACCTCAGGTAAATAGTAACAATGCAATTTAACGAATCAAGTTGTTTAGCTAACCTTGTATTTGTTTCTCTCACGTCATAGTGACGCCAACTCGCATCTATTTCTTGCTCGCTCGCCAAATCCACTTCCGGTTTATGCAAAATGCGGTGGCGCTAAGCTCTAAATTTCCCCCTGTTCCTCCTTCCAGTTGTTGTGCCTTGCTCTGCACTTATCGTAGCTCCCAGCTTCCTCGAATCGGACTAGAAAGTTGATCTCGGACGGGATCACGTTTAAAAGGGACGCCAACCTTGTACCTGCCTTCTGGAACGGTTTAAGGGACGACTGCCTTCTTCTAAACCACAAACAAGGGCTCCTCTAGACGCCGCACACTGCTTTCCTCTACCTGCAGTTCCAAAGCTTGCCTAAACTTAGCTTCGAAAACTATCTCAAATAGGCGAAGCTTCAGGTCCAATTTTATCTAGGACTGCACTTTGGAACTTTAGGAAATCAAGCATAGCTGGCCTCGATACAATGGTGAATAAATAAAACTCAACAACTGGCACAAATTATAAACTTGTATGTACGGAATCAATTCAAAACCGGTAGCCAATATTACAAACAAGCTTTCGACTTGGCTTTCCTAAAAAACAACAATAATTTACCATCTGGGTCTGCATAGCAACAAATTAACAATTGTTTTAACTATTAAATTGTTTTCTTAAATGTCATTCTGGAACACACTAAAAGCACTTTGGATGCATTTTCTGACTTTTAATTTAATAAACACTGATTCACAAGTTATTAGCACATCCTTGTAGTTTTTTTGAATTCTCAGGTTGCTTTTAAAATGCTCTTTGCAGCCTTGTGCCTTTTTACATTGCTTATTAACCCTTTAGCTGCTGTATGAATTGTTGGCATTACGATATGAATAAAGAACGCTGCATAAAACTTCTGTCACGCTTCTAAACACCTCTGTACTTAATCAAAATCATTATCGAATCTTTACGTTGCACAATTAACTTGTCAGTCATCATAAATTAGCTTCATTTGCCATGGCCACCACAAATATTGAAAAATAAGCTGAACGCAACCCTGACGATACTGTCTTATTCAATCGCTATCATCTGTTAATTAAATTACAGTTATTGCTAATCATGTCTTATATAATTATCGCTGTTTACTAGTGACTTATTGTTGCAATAAATAGAATACCAATTTTGGACCTATTTGAATCTTTCTTTAGTTTTCGTACGTTAGAAATGCAACCACAATTGCTGTAAGCATCATACCATTATATGTAATATTAGTACAGAGGCATATATGTCTAAAGGTCAACAAAAGAGAAACAGAAATCTTTTAAAATGTGATAAGAAGTATGCTATTTCAAGTTTCATGCAATAGTCAAATGCTACTTCTAATGTAATTAAGACAAAATGTTGAAAGTGCTGCATCGAATCTACGAAGAGACGTTCTACTTGCAATATCATAAATTAAATCTGCACCTTACTTTTGACTTAAATCAAAGGCTTTAGAATGAATTTTATCTAATAAAGAGGTCTTAACATTTACTGCTCGTGGTAGATTAAAAACAATTGAAAGAAGGTACTATACTTACTACTTAAAAGCTCACAAATGGTTATAACGTTTAGGTGAGGCACGTTTTGTATGTTACTTATTTACCAATAACTGTCTCCAAGAGACGCCACGCAAACCGCTCGCTTGTCGCTTTGCACCGGCACTTGCTTAAAGCATCGCATCAGCAAAACGATCAGCAAGCTCTCAATGAGAGCATCTTGGAAGAGATTCTCACTGTTAAGGCCAAGTGTGTGTCAGTATATAAAAAGGTTGGCTTTTGCTATTGATTTGATTCGGTATTGTTTATGTTATTTGCCTGCGTTTTTGTGTCTTGTACTATTGTTTCCCGCTAAACGGCTCTGCTGACTTTTTTCTCTGAATAAAGAAGTTTGGTGGGTGGAGGATTGGACTTTATTCTGTCACCTCGTGATAAATAAATTATGCACGTATTTTGCATATTAGTGTATCTATCTCTCTAAATGCAATTGCAAGGTTTGAATTTTTAATTTGATTGTTGAAACTTTTCATAGGATTAAGTAACAAAATAGTGTGAACTTATGGCTTCATTTGTCACGTCAAATGCTTTTAAATATTTGCAATACTTTGCTAATAACATTTTCTTGGTTCTTTATTAAAGGACATACGATTTTTATTCTTCGTTTGCTTCCAATCCATAAGTTTGTCCACTGCGATCTCCTCATCTCTTATAGTGGTATCGTCTTCTCGAAGGCATGTATCTCGTTATTTTTACAATTCGCCAATGTTCATCCTTATTATGTGTTGGTTTCATTGCGATTCTGTTTCACATCGAGTATCTAATGTGTGTTACCTCGTATTTATCTAAGATGTTTTCATTTTTATTCTGTTGTTTCTGATAGTATTATTGAATTTTTTGCTTTGTTTAATTACTATTCTCTATACAGATGCTTTTGTTTCAGCTCATAAATACGTATTTATCACAATATTTTCATTTGGGCACCCAACTTTTTCTTTTTAACTTTCGGCACTTGTTTCTCGACCCTTCTTAATATATTTTCGTTGATATGTAATCGTATACTTAAATATTATAGTTTTATTAGACACTTTATCGTCGATACCAAGTTGGTATTGGAGGAAGATTGTAGCTTGTTCTCGTTTTCAAGTACCACTATTGTTGTCAAATGACAGCGAGACAAATCTAGTTTCGATGTCAGTCGTCCAAAAATGAATAAACTACGAAGTAAATAGCAAACACTAATTAATAATAGTCACACGTAAACAAGTCCAGAAATGGAAAAACAACCAAAACAACGCTGCGCTACTGCCTATGGATTGAACTGAATTGAGAGCGAGCCTAATTTCTCGAACCCTTATATACACTGCTGCCCATTGTCTGTTCCATGGGAATTTAGTAATCTCATATTTCCCTAGACAATGACTGATCACGTGTTGGACATTCCTCGTGGAATTACCGCGAGCTGCTTCGAAGGCCCTAGATCTCAAATTTTGATATCATTTGAAGGAATACGATGGTCTGTTAGCTACTTCAACGTTGTAGCTACAATCCACTGCACTTGTTTGTTCCATTGTTATTTTGTTTATCTCGTTATTGTGTTCGGTTTCGCCTTACATATGTATATCTACTTCTGGTTGTTTCTGTGTAGTTATTGTTATTGTTTATTTCCTGTTTTAATGTCATTAACCTGATCTCCTAAGGTTTGCTTCCAAAATTTTCTCCAACATTATTCTTTTCTCTATTTTGCCATGTAATATCAGAAGCAGCAAAGAGGCTCAAAACATAGCTAAAGCAGGAATTAGTGGTCGTAATTTATAGAAAATATACATTAATTTACCCCCCAAACGCGAACAATGTAAGGGTTTTCAGATTATACTATATTGAAATAATTAGTAAAAATAATACTGCAAACTGGGATTTCCAGGCTTGCGTCTTCTCTGCCCGTAGAGTTAACGTATATCTTGCTAATCCCTTAGCTGCCCGTTTAAGCGAATCCAGTTATATCCGTCCGCCGAATTTTTGCCCTTAAAGGGCGCATAAGACATTAACCCTACCCTTGAATTTTTAATAATCCCTAATGCGAGCACACTTGCCGCCATAAAACCCATTTGCGAAGTTTACGCTAAGAACTTCTGGCGGGTACTAAAAATTCCACCAAGGGCGCACTTGCACCACTGATTACCCCGCCACTCCAGCCAGTGCATTTTCGAAGCTGAAAGGGCGCATTTCGAATGCGTGTAGCACAATCACCCCATCTGTACGTAAATGTGTCGGTAGCTGCTTCTGAAAATTCCTATATAAGGGTTGACATTCACATTTGACTCCTTTTCACACTCGACAGGATACGCGTATCCTGGCGGCTGCAGAGCGGGGAATTGAAATCTCACTAAGGTTATTCCATGAGCGCGCTGACATCATACATTTACGGTATGAAAGTCGCAATGATCTGACAAAAATAGAGCACCGCCCAATCGATACTCCGAGAACTTGCACCCAAGGGCTTCCGCCCTTCAGGTGCAGCCGGGCTTCCGGTCGTCCGCGTTTCGCAACTCTGTGGCCCCCTCTGTTTCGAGCGATTACTTTCGGTCAACTGAGAGATAATCTGGTTACAAGGGTCTCACGCTCTCCGTGCCACGGCAAAGAACTTGATGCAAATTCGCGAAAAGTAAGTGGGTTATCACCTAGTACGGAATTCTTGTGCCCGCTAAACCTGTGATCTCTTTACGGAGTTGATACCATCAGCGGTAATAAAGTGGACTCAGAGCTAGAAATCTGTAAAAGTCTTTTGTGAAAGTAACTCCCAGTTACGCTTTTCCTCTCTGTGTCCTTCGTGTTACTCTAGGCCGGTACACAAGGCAAGGTTGAATTTATATAGATTTTTTTTAGAAACTGTACTTGAATCATCAACCAGAAATAATACTCTAGCTATAGACTAATTTTGCTACAAATGCCGAGAATACATACGTGGAGCAAACCCTATATCAGTGAAGAGCTAAATATAAGATATTTTCAACGGCGCGGCGTTACAGCTTTCTTTGACGAATATTTAAAATCGAAAAGTTGTTACCAAAATCTTGGAACATGTCAAACCAGGTTTGAATTCCTTTTTAAAAAGTGGTAAAATAGATGTTCAGTTCTTAGGCTGGCTTTCCTTTCGTTTATGAAGCCCGATGCTGTACTTACTCACCTCATGTATGGATAAGGACGGAGGGTACGACCTTGTGACTTCCAGCACTAGTTATGTAAATATGTCAGGGAAGGTCCCTTTTTGTTTGAAATCAGCCATCACTTAGAATAAGATTTTAATAAACTGAATTGCACAGGAGAAGATTCCCATTTAAAGCAACCTGCTGATAAAGATGAAAAGTTTCAGTAATTTTTTCTCTTTGTTGTATATGCTGTTGTATTATATAACTAGTTAATATGTGCTTATCAAAACAAACATACAAAAAGATTGGGATGAGGACATTTATTGTACAAGTAATGTGGCAAAAGTGATTTCGGAGTATTGCACAGTAATTCTCTTATCCTAAATTTACAAACTGTGAATGCTATCTGTTACGAGTAAACTTGAAATCTGATTTCAACTTACACTTTTAAATGATTAAGTTATTTATTACAAAACTATATTGACAGATTTTACAAGTGACAAGCCATTACCTATATAAAAAACAACTCGTATCTATAACAATATCACTAGCAGTTCTTTCACTATCAATCACTAGATTAGAAAGGAAGACCTTTGCCAACCCACTGAAAAATTGGGATTCAGAAAAGAATTTCGAACAGCAAACCACCTCACCTGTAAGGCATAAGACTCCTAATAGAAAATACTAGTAAAAGAGGAAGACTTTAACAGCATAGAAAAATAAGCAGCCCAGACCTCATATGAAGCTATATGCATAACGACTACAATGAAAATCCAGCTACACGATTGTACAAACCCAGTAACAAACGGAAGGGAAATCCAAACAAGATAAGCAATGTCTCCAACTTTTTTTACATTGGCGTTGGATGATATCTTCAGTAATATAACTTCGAAGAACCTTTAAGCTACTACTTAAGATTTACAGAGGAGGCCGTTTTAACAATTTGGAAGAAATGGAGCAGGACCTACCTGCCACCTTTTAGAAATATGGTCTAGACGAATTTAAACAAAACGAAAAATTATGACAAGCTACCAACATAAAGAAGAGAAATAACAATTGACGATAAGGCTATCAAAAATAGAAAACTAAATATAATTAAGGTAAGAAGTAAGGCAGTTAAAAGAACATGAAGAGGCTGAAATATAAAGAAGGGTATGCTTGGGGGTTCAGCTTTCGGAAACATTAGCCACATAATCGAATTAGTAATAGGTACCTCAACACTCAAAGGCCAGAGTCCTTAATATATAATACAAAAACATAATATTCACTAAAGCCATTATGAATACCATGGGAGTAGCACAGAGAGCGCAAAAATAACAGGAATAACTCGAAGTAAGAGAAAAACAAAAGGTATGGCCAAGACAAACGTCAACAGTTGAGAATATAGGAATGAAAATGACTAAGAAGTGGAAACAGGCAGGATGGGAAGAGTAAGAAGATTTCTGACAGAAGCAATAAGGGCAAGATTGGTAGAGAAAGGCTAGAAGAAGGGAAGAACAAAAAGAAGATGTGTTTAAAACTTGGAACTGCTTATACTCGTATTTAGATGTGTCGTTTATATATTGAGATCCTTAGCCCTTTATAAAATACTTTTACCACTTTCCTCGTTAAAAACTGCAAGATATTCTAGTAGACGAAAATAATTCTCAACTACTTAAATTAGGTAAAATTAAATTTATTGGATCTAAGAGGACAGCTTGTATATCTAAGGTTTTAGATTGACAACACCCCGAGATTGCATGCATCAAATAAAAAAAAATCAGGATTTGGTCCATTCTCACAATGAGGTGATTCAGTAAATTATTGCAAAGTAAACACTGTCTTCCTCATAAAATTAACATATATTTAACATACGCTACATGTTTCGGTTTGATTAATTGCTTATCTTATTCCATTTATCGGTTTTTGTGGCTTTGATAAGAATTTAAAGTTCTCACCTTGGCTGACCGTTGTAGATAAACAAATATTTTATTTCATTTAACATGTCGGTCACGTTGTCTTATGTCTGTTTTAATTTTAATTGTTTGTTTATTTCTGACCACTTTTGATATTAGGTGAGGTGTTTGCTCTTTAGTTTTTTCCCGTATTTTTATAAGCTTTATCTTTTAGCCTGAAGATGGTTTAATATATAAGCCGAAAAATGTAGCGTATGTTAAATATATGTTAATTTTATGAGGAAGACAGTGTTTACTTTGCAATAATTTGCATCAAATCAAGCGAAAAATACAACTGACGCGTACTGCAATAGCGCAACTAACAAAAATATGGAGAGTTCGAAATGTCGCAAAAAACAACGAAGACTGGTTTCATCTTTGGTCTTTTATATATTCATTTAGTCAACCATTTTATGGGTGACGTTTTTCCGACATATCTAATGTCAACAGGAAGAGATTGATCATACAAGGTAAGCTCGAGGGGAAGAAACGACGTGGTATATCACTGTTAACGATGCCATTAAAAATAATTACGTTTGATAATGTAGATAACAACACACTGTCAAGATATTAATGATCAAGAGGAAGAAGTAGCTGTTGTAACCTAAAGAACACATTAAATTTTTTTCGCAATATGAGATAGGAAAAACCAAATAGTAGAATATCAAGCTACAAAGCGTCGTTCTCGCTGTCTTAGTATCACACAACCGGTTATGTTGATTTGATCTAGTTTGAAATTTTCGGACACCCGCCACTGATTTTAGACTTGTGAAGGGGAGGACACGTTGGATTTCCTCGCCACAAAGCTGAGGCATGGAACGCGCAAGAGAGACGAAATAACAAGCGTACAGTTATGTTGTGTTGTAATAGTGATCGCTTAGCGCGATTTGTAGTTGCCCTTTGAAAGTATCTTTCTCTTACGGCCCTCGTGGCAAACCTACGAATTCTGGCGAATCAAGCTCTTCCCTAGCATTACGCTATTTTTGAAGATTTTGATGAAGACTTAATCACGTGTCGTTTAGAGTATCAAAGGATTTCATTGTCAATCGATATGGGATCCACAAACGTTTTCTTGTATTTTTACTTTAGTCAACATCGCTCCTGCTTGTCAAGCGGCTTCCAACGCCCAGCCTTTCGAACCGGGTGTTACCCGAACTTTTTGCATGCGCATTGTTGCTCATTTTGTATACAATATTTACACCGCTTATCAACCACTTCACGGAACTAAATTTTAAATCGTTAGAGAGAGTCTATAAAAAGTATAGAGTCAAAGTTAAAGGTTAATAAATCTTATTAGAGTTCATAGAACCATTAACACAAAGCATAATTTACCATCCATCAAATTATTCTCCAGACTCGGAAAACTACTTATCAAGTCGAGTTTTCTAGGGCATGTTCCAGAAATGGCCCTAATTGAAACTTGGCCAAATTTGGCGCGAGTGGCGCGTGCTGCCCGGAATAAATATTAATGCCGGAAAAACATCGTGCGGAGGGACTCCCTAAATCAGCATTTCGTATGCACGGAAAGCGAAAATAGTTTCAAAACGGAAGCAATACAATTACAGAGTACGAGCTCCGTTATCTGCCTATTTTATATTAGATTACCCCCGGAGCGTTATCTGCTGCAGCCTATACACGGCGAAGATAATGTAATGGGCGATAGCGAAGATGGACGCTGACGCAGGCCATAATAAGGATTCCGGACGAGTCCAGGACGTTGTCAGGACAATCTCTGATTACCCTAAGCCATACTATTACGTAAAATTGCTGCCGGAGCGCACCTGCGACTGCTTTGTCATGTAAGACTTTGCGGAAATAATAGAAAACGGGCGGAGCGAAAACAATGTCGCCTAGGACGGAATAATCGAATCTCGGCTAAATACAGATCTGGAACGCATAAAAGCTGAGACCTAAATATCATAAGCGCTCGACTGGATCGAAATGGTGTTTTCGGCGAACAAAGTAATACGTGCACGGATATGGCCTGAGAAATTGCAAATATTTTGTAGTATACTATGCTGTCAGTGTCACAATATAGTACGGCGGTATATCAATTGTATCAGATACTTAAATTTCCTTAAAAAATTCCTTGCAATTATACTTCGAAGTGTAATATATACTGTCAGTAAGAACTTATAATTGCATGACCCATAATATACGACCTCTTAAGAGATATTGCTTTTTTTTTGATGACACGAAATAGTGAGCGACTACACTATTTCATATTGGTATCATCACATCAAAAGCGATGCAAGAGAAATATTCATCCCTTCACTCCTGTTTATTTGTTCTCCAACAATTCCTGCCGCACCTTTGACGCAACCACATTGACATCAAATCCAATTTTTTAGAAGCTGTTGTACAAGTGGAAAAATTGCATATATTGACGTGGTTAACACCAAGTCCTAAAAATTAAACTTCTAAACTTCAATGTTATTTAGAACAGTAGCAAGCGCCTAAAAGTGGGTGCAGCTCGAGCAACTTTAATCGAAATTGCCGTTACTGTAATGTTATTGTTGGTAGCTTCAGCTAAACAAGAGCGCTGTTTTCATTAGTCAGTCGTGAACCCTGTATGTTTTTGCTCGTCATTATCATAATACGCGAATATAGCGTGCGCGGTTTTATATCGAGCATACATTCCAACACAGCACGTTTGAAACTCGTTAAGAGCCGACCAAATTACACGTGCTACGAAAATTCCGGAATGAATTAGGGGTCGCGGATAATTCCTCGTGAGAAATAAGGGTTGCAGGTTAGCGCTACGGAATTTTTTCCAGAAATTTTACTTTGATATTTGCTTCATTCAAGAGAAGGTGAAGAAAGTAATACTAAAGTATGATAAACTGCAAAACGCCATCTTAAATTTATTACATAGAGAATAATAAAAAAGAGTACGTAATAAACTTAGAAATCGATTAACTCATAAAGTACAGTAAATCTTTATAAGCAACAAAAGTACAAAATACGGGGCGCCAGACTCAGAACCTAATGTAAGTAACCTCGTAGAGTCACCCGAAATGGCCAATTTACGACATGAAATTTACTGGAGAGAAAGGAACACAGTAAATAGTAGCAAGAAGAAAATGCATATACGTTTTTAGTATCAAATAGGCATATATGCAAGTTGATTTCACCTTGTGTGTGCACTACAATTATATTCGGATGCAAGTTAGTAGCAATAGAAAAAGTGTATTGATAGCTACACTTTAACCTATGCATTAAGCTATGAAAAGATCTAAGATTTAGAAACCTGAAGTTGATGGTTTAAGGAAATATTACCCCAAAGATCTGAACGGGATTGAAGAACAATGACGACCCACCAAACTACGGGAAGATGAAACTAATATTGCAAATCGGCGTTGGGCGTTCAGTAATTTTAAGCAGACAGACAAAGCGTTGCCCCTAGCAACGAGTAACTTTAGTAAAAATTGTCATACCCTGTAAAAACAGTTAAAAAGACTATTTCAGTTATTAGAGTGCGCATCGACAGCAGATTCATAAAGAAGAAATGATACAATTTTTATCTTTCATGGTGCTTTAGATTAGTTCTTGCACTAGAATTCTGTTATCTAAGGTAAGTCCTATCTTTGCACCCTTGAAAGTGGTGGCTTTTGCAATAGCTTATGACAACATTTCCATAACTGACGCGACAGCGAACAACTGTTTGAAATGATCTGTTGCAAAAGCGCATTTAATAATACCTGTAATCCCTACCCCGGGAAAATGTAACTGACAGCCAAAATTTGAGCCAAACACATACGAAGCGCAAACCAGTCATCTGCATAAAACTGAAATACAGATGTGAACGTGAAAGTGACAAGCGCATGCAATTGGGGTAGGATCAAGGTTGTCACGAACACTAAAATTAAATCTAACGAGTCGCTTTGTGCAGTTGTTATTAAGCTGTAGTATTAATCGTACAATTGCATGTGCGGAAGGTTACATACAATTATCTCGCTAATAATAAAAAAAAAGATTGGAGCGTTGAACTCATTATTACGACCCATTAGTTGAGCTGTGGTGAAAATTGGGTTACGTTTTTGTAGTAGTAATTACTATGCATCTCAGTATTTCGAATAATAAATGTTAAATTAGAAGGAAATGAATCTCAATACAACAAACATGACAGGATGGCGACGACCACAATTGCTTTTACATTTTCCTTATTGCTGTGTTAATTTCTCTTTCTATGACGGTAAGTGAGAAGTATTACTTAAACAACGCACGTATAATCCTGGTAAGTGAAAATTACGAGGTCAGTCGTTGCTAGGCGCGTAAGTGTTGCTAAGCGTGTAAATGCTACCTACGCATCCAGGTCAATAGTCTTTGAAATCTTTATTGAAAAAACTAGACGTCGAGGATACAAAATGTATTACCTACATGGAGGCGTTGGACTAGTCATGGATGTGTTTGCTAGTGTCTCATTCCCCACGAAAATTGTACCTGTTCTAACAATTAATAAAATCTTTCATCGAACGCACAGTGCGCGACGCGCATTTTTAAAAAATCTCCGCCTCTGAATGCTTTGCAGCCGCGGGCACATGTGATGTAAATGGAGAAGGTAAACAAGATATCCGCCATTACGCTAATGAAAGCTTATTTTGCGCTGTGTTCTCTGGTGTTTTGTACAGCATTACAGCGTAATCTATGTAACGGCGTGCTTTCTTTTTAACAAGCTGCCATTTTAAGCTTACACTCGGTACTTGCTACTTGTTTGACAACGTCAGCCTGATCGATACGAGGCAACGCGTTTACGCTATCCATAATTCCGCCGTTTTAAATTCACTTTGATTCTTTGTCCGCTTGATTAATTGAAATTTATGAACTAACTGTTATTATTCCCCTAATTAAAACGCCGGGTTACGTGATTTGTCAACACGTTTTAATGGATTTCCGCGCAGCGTCCCCCTCGTGAATTTGTGCTTTCCAGCCCTTTCTGGCCTGAAAATAAACTTCTGCTTTAATCTGCCATTTCCAGTATTATAAGAGGTCTAATAATTTGTCATGAGACTATTGACTTGTTTTACAGACTTTGTTAAACCATAGAAAGGGTACTCAAATATAGAACATTTTTAACTAAAAGGTTTCTGCTTATATGGCCTTCATTTAACCCACTGTTCAGTATAAGCAGCCCATACTTCTACCTGGTTAACATACATTTATTTCTTTCATCGACTGTGGCCGCTGAACGCTCTAATAGGCGGAAGTACAAAAACAGACCAATGATAGTCTTGCAACACTCCAATATAACCAGAACAGCTAGCGGTGAATACGCAAAATAGTCCCGTAATTAATAGCGTTCAACGGGGCAACTTAGCTACTCCAGAGGAGATGTGGGTTTGACACTAAAAAGATTCAAACCAAATAAGGTCCTCATTATCTTGATTATTTAACACGTCGCGAATCTAAGTTAGAGAAAGGAGATATGTCAAAAATAAATTGATCAGACGCAGACTCTTTGATAAGCTATAACCTGTTATAGAAAGAGAAAGGCATAGACGCTGCGCAATTATGGTGATATTTACTTGCAATACATGCAGACAAATAACATAATAGGGCAATTCCTCGTACCGGAATAAAAATATTGAATATATAATATCCAAAGATAAGGTACGTAATTAATTGACATGAACTCAATACGAAACTCACGACGTGTAGGCGTAACGCTCACAGCGTATGTATTTCAACTTAAAATGTGAGTTTAGGCCACAAGTAATCAAAGCGCAAGGCACATATGAAATACACATGTAAATTAGTAAATTCAGCATAAACAGGAAAATTTTAATATCAACAATTCGTAAGCTTATTCGCACGAATAGATTTTCAATTTCAGCAAAAATATTTAGTTAGAGTAAAGAAAAGATGTCGAATCCAACGTCGATCAGAGAAGTTGATGTGGTTTCAACCTCTCATATTTGAGAATGGAACGACACCAACATAGGCAAAAAGAAGAGACTACGAAAACGTATTCAAGAAGGGGCAAAAATCTATAATACCAACCCAAATTCTTAAACTAACAACCCAAATCCATGAAATAACAGGCCTTGAAACAATAAGACGCGACTGGCGTACAAAGGCGGAAAATCTCACTTCAGCTGCAAATCGGCTTAACGGACCAAGTCCCAAGTAGAGTAATAAAGTCATCTAAAATGGGATGAAAAATGCTTAAGAACAAATTGTCAAAATGTGGTTCGCGACAGAACTCACCAGAATTTCTATCTCCATTAGATCCACCAGATGGTGTTTTTCCCAGATTTAATTTAACTAACCAGCAATAAGAATTGGAAAACATCGGAGATGCAGCCATTGAAGATGCACGGTTTAAATGATTAACAATGTAATGATGATCTTTATCTAGCTTGTTGGCCACTTTTAATACAGTGCTAATACTTGACAACACTCTTTAATAATTGGTTTAATTTTGGGCAGTTCCTATATATTCTAAAGTAGATTAGTAGCGGCCTCTCGTTTCTTTCATCCGCATGTTTTGTTGGTTTCTTTTCCCGCTTGTTTCTACCCTTTTTCTTTCTCCCTGGTAGGTTTTTCTAGCAATAACGATCGCGATACTCTATGGCGATCCATTGTCTTCTTATACTTCTCATCGAACATGTTCTCTTATTTTTGCTTTTAGTATACTCTTATTGTATTTCTTGAGATAATCCCTTCGGCTACCACCTTCGAATTACTTCGGATTTGTCTCTCTGCGCGTTCTGTGCCGCCATTGCATTCACGCTGAGTTACTTTGCTGTAGACGGAACCCCAATACTGAACGTGTTCTTCTTTTTCTTGCTCGCCTTTGTCCTCTATTGGTATCAACGACTTCAATTTCTTGTCGTGGCTAGCTGATTTCTTGAACTGCCAATACATGAATATTATATCTGTTCATTTGTTGTTCTACGACTTGGAGGCACATTGTAGGCTCCAGATGGCTATGTGTATATCGTGTAATAGGTCACAAGTATTCTTTAATTGTAGTGGAAGAAAGTAATTAGGGCTGCAAGTACGAAATGGAGTGATTAATCGTTCTACTAGTAATAACTATTTATAGCAGTTACGAAATTAATTAAATAACACGTTTTACAACACGTGCGTTCCAAAATATCAACTGAATAGCAATCTATTTAAATTGTGACTAAGTGAATCCAGAAAATACTGGAGTTTCATCTAAAAAGAGTACGCGGTCTAAGCCGAAATTCCTTTTTAACAAGAATAATTCTGATAACCGCGACAGCCTATATATATATAAATTAATCCAGTTACTGAATGATAAACACATGTGCACAACGTTTTTGGCAATGGTGTCATTCGATAGCTGCCAAAATTGGAAATGATTATGAATACCTATAGTTTATCGCAGTTATTACACATGTTGAACGTGTGGGATCCCAAATCTAACAAACACTAATTTAAGATTAAAAGAACAAAAAGTGAAAAAAGATATTTTCTAGTAAATGTATTTAACCCTACAAAATTTGAGTTGCTTCCACAGATATTTTTTCGATGTCAGCATGAAAAATTATATTATGGGAACTACCAAAGATTACATAATTTTATTTTATGTTTTATTTTATTTTATCCTGCACTCCGCCAACAGCCGTTAGGCCAATTATAGGCGTCACTGTACATTTTATGGGGACTTCCAACCCCACTAACGACTGTCATGATGTTATTATGACAACCGGGAACAACTTTTTTCCGTGATAGCCGTACCACGAGGTGCCGGGAGAAGCATCCGTGGAACTCCCATCCAAGTTCTGACCAGAGAGGGCGTTGCTTAACTCTGCTGATCGAACGTGGACGCTTGTTCAAGCTACACCACCCGGGACCTGATTTGCATGCAGATATACGAGTATTAAACTATATTTTTAATCGTTTCAACGGCCCTAATCAGTTACAAAATGATTCATTCATAATCTTTCAGTGTCGAGAACAATTCCTACCGTCTGGGAAGTGCAACAGAGGTAATGGGGCGCATGCGGCTTACATTACGCCTTCCCTCATCCAACCACACAGCAATATAACCTTAAAGCGAACTTAGCTAATAAGATAATTCACAATTATAATTATTAGCTATCAGCTAAACCATTTTTAGAAGGATTTTACTAATGGATAGGTACAGTAAAATATACCACATTAAAATTCAACACGGCAGTAATATACTGTACGAAAGGTCTCAGATGAAATGGAATTCTATGGTAAAGTTTTGAAAAGACAAACAAATCTGTAAACGGCTTTACCCAGAACTTCCCTCGTCGATATTGTGGCACTAGATAATTTTAAAAATCAAATTAATTAGGAGTAAAAATATCAGGTTTCTAATAAATTTTCAAATAAAAAAAATGTATCCCACTGGGATTTGAACCCGCCGCATCTGCATAGCGCTCATAACCACACCGGCATATAAATAGTAGCTGCATCCACAGTTGAACTGCGCCACCGGGGCTATTACAAATGGGTGCGGCGCGCGCCTCTATTTAAGGGAATGCTGTTATTGTTGAAACGTTTTTACTCTTTTGTGACATTATCCTGTATCGGTTGAGTCTTATTTTCGGCAAATGTAAAGCCTGACCTATGTGAAAGTTATTACTTTTTTACCAATTATTTCAAAATTAACACAAAAATAAACAACATTTTATTTTTTTAAGGTGCTTACCCTGTATATATTTGTATGAAATTGTACCGGTTTCATTTGAAGTAGATATATTATAATGTGTATGCAAACTATCATCTTCCTCCAACAAATAGTTTTTGAGCTGTACTGCCAACAGACAGACAGACACACAGACAGACGAAATTAAGAAACCTCTTTTTCGTCATCTAGGGACGTTTAAACGTGAAGATCTGAAGAACTCTCGGAAGGTGATTTTTTCGTGATTACAATACTTCCTTCGTCTTTCAGACTAGGGAAGTAAAAATTGATTCCAAAATTCTCAGAATTACTTGTATCATAAGAAAAATCCGATGGAGATGGCAAAAATTTCAAGTAAGTGCATAAGTTAATTTGTTTCCAATAAACAATGGAATTCTGTTAAACCCCAGGTTGTTTGTTAAGGCTTGGGAGAAGGGAATTATCCTCCTACTCGCGATTTATCCATATTACATTTCCACCGATTTCAATACGCTTGCCTGCTATATTTACATAAAATAATAATTTACGCGCTTACAAATATTTCCATGTTAGTTTCTGCTTAATATTCTCTGTGCTGCTGATTTAGTTGTTAACGCAATTATTGGAGCATTTGCTGAAGAAGCGTTTAGAATTTAAGACCATTTTTTTATTGTCCTTACGGTATAATTGATTATAATAGAAAAGCAGTTGACAATGAAAACCTCTCCAAGAAAGCACGAAAATTTGTAACTATTAGGTTGCTTTGGCATACTTGCATCATCCGCTTTGAGTTCTAGAAAATGTGAGGTCTAAAGGGACAGAAAGCCGAATCTCGACATAAACAAAGAACCGACAGAAGATTTGTGGAAGCGGATTAATATGTTTGCTGGTCGAATTTAAAAGTCATTTATATCGCCGGTTTTTCTTTTTTTATAAATCTAGGGTGCTTTGCATACATTTGAAGCAGTCATAAATTTAAGGAGAGCTACCGTGGAGGCTGTCAAGAATAAAAATGAAATACGTGGCCGGAATAATTTGAAAATTTTCATAATTGAAAATAAAAATATTTGTTCGGGAAACTGCGTAGGCTGTCTGAAAATTATTTATGCGTGAGTTCCGACTTGTGAACAGAGACAGCGCTGAGAGAAGTTGTTGTTGAAGTTTCCATATTTCAATACGTCGCACCTATAGGGATATACATAACTAGACAGCAAAATATGAATGGGGAGTAAACCTAAATTTAGTTTCAGTGAATGTAGCATCTATAGAACTACATAGAATATCCAACAATGATACCAAACTAGAAATTCATTGACTGTTCAAATCTCTATTATTTAAGATAGTGAATAGAAACTACAAGTACATCTTATTAAATGTTATTTGAATCTTAGTTCGGTAAAAACAAACCACCACCACAAGAAAAACTATATTATAGTCCTTATAATATATCGTGTTTTAATCTAACATTCGTTGAAAAGCTTTTAACTATAATTTTTCCATTCGTGATCTAGCAGTGAAATTTAATTGAAATTGTCATTAATTTTAATGGACTGAAATACAAAGCAGTGTGACGCCAAGTTGTACTTTAAAAGTAAGAGAATGGTCGACTCTCTGTTATTTACGTGGCAATATATTCCTCTTCTTTTTGTAACCTTTCTTTGCAGCTTTTATACTTTAAATTAACTCCCGTAATTAGTCTTTTATTATTTGATTTTTCTATATGTATATAGTTGAGCTTAGGTACTTCGTTTCCACATTTATTTCGGTGACGCCGTGGAGAGCGGCTGAATAAATGGCCATCACGAACTCTCTCTATCGTTTAAAAGCTGGTTCAGTTCATCTGTTCGTGGTAGTGTGCTATTTGTTGCGATTCTAAGTTATTAAAACCATTCTATCTAACTGTGGGTTCTTTCCCATTTTATCAGTTTAGATTTTGTGACGTCTTGTATATTGCACTTCCTATTAGCCGGAGAATATTTTCGATTATAGTGCTTGGTATTATAATTTTGTCCTTCTTCCTTTTTGATTTGCCTTACCTATAGTATGTTAAGAGAGTGAGCACAGACTAACACCGATGTAGATTACCATAGATGTGGATTTACATCCGACCAAAACTGCAACCGACTTAATTTACTACTGACTTTAAGAATTTTGTGGCAAGTATGTGAAATGCCACCCAACTGAAATACCACCGACTTGGTTTACCACCGAGTAGGATTACCACCAATGTACCACATCTTTGTGGAGCTATCACCGACGTAAACAACGAATGCGGTCGCCGCATATGACTACGTCGCTTGAATGGATAAAATGTTTTACAATGGCCCTAGACGCTGATTAACAAATGGACTTAACGCTTATCGCTTCGGCAACTTTTTACGTTCTTATTATTACAGCAGTAGTCTACTCGGTGGTTATCTTGAGTCGCATGTAAACTCAGTCGGTGGTAATCCACATTTTGACAAACATTAAGATAACACAAAATCGGAACACACTTTACTTGGTGGTACTGGATACCACTCTGTTTTCAAGAAAAAGTTTGCAGTTCAAACAAGTCTTTAGCAGTTTTACCGGTGCGTTAGTTCCATTAGACAGATTCATATACTGCATCGTTAAGAAATCAAACGGTAGCTGCAAATTAATGTTTGAAAATAATCCCTTTTCTCAAATAGAACTACGACTATAATACTACTCTACATTCTCAATTACTCATTTGATATAATTTTTATGTCTTGTAATTTAAATTGACAAAAAACAGCTTAACCAACCTGCTCAGCCTATGCAACTGGATATTTTAATTCCTTTTCTAAATTTTTATAGTATGAGATTTCACTCAAGAACTGCCGTAAGTATGTCAAATTATTCTATCGAATGTTTGGGAGATCTCTAAAAAAACATGCAAGTCTCTTGACTAATTGTGATATGGTGTAGGGGGTTTCTGTAGCTGGTGCAACCCATTCTCGAACAGGCTTATTTTGTCCTCTAATATATTAGTGAAGAATTTTCTGGCAACGGTTAATTTCCATCACAATCAAATAGTTTATTTGGCTAAATTGTGGTATATACACTTGTCGACCTAGTTTTTTGTATATTCTTCAATCTTTTGTATTATTGTGTGTTAACTCACGTTTAACATTTTTATTTCTTCCATCGTGTTAGAGGTAAATTTCCATTTAGGACACATAGTAAACTTAAAGGCGTTCGGTTGTTCATTAGGAGGTCGTAAACTGATATAAAAGGTGTTTGCTCGCGATAGCCAAATAATTATCCCATAAAGATTTGGGGATATTTTAGATTGAATACCGGAGATGTATTTGCAGCAAAACAACCTCGTCAGTACTCAACTTTGAGATTCGCAGCCTACCATGTTTCGTAATATTTGAAATAGCTTATTTGACTTCAAAATAAGCGAAACTGCACTACGATTTACATAATTAAATAATACAGTAAAGTTAAGGACTCTCTTAAGATAAAAGTCGTAAAAATACACTTTAGCGTGTCAGCCAAGCAACTGCAACTGCAATAAAAAAAAGGGTATCCAAAATAACGCTGAAGAATTCTATCTGATTTTCATGACGTTAGATGGCTACATTCACGGAACAGGTAACACATCACCCGCAACCTCTTTATTCGATTGTATCTGGCCAAATACTGATCTCTCTTCTCTTCTCCTTTCTGCGCTCAAAACGCATAGTAGCGAGAATTTTCGCGCACTTCCATCATTTGTCTAATTCTTTTATTTGTTATTTTTTTTTTTCTCGATACACGACACGATCTTCGTAGAGTATCTATCTTAACTGTAATCATTTTTTTATCGTTTACCGTCATCTTCCGCACTTCAGGTCCGTATAGTAGTTACTTTTTCTATGCACTATTCTTTACTGCGTTATAGATTTCGTAGTAATATGCTTATGCCACCATATTCCGATCAATATTTGTATAGCTCCTGTTTTGTTCGTTGTCATTTCTACAGTGTATCTGCTCAGTATTTGTATTTGTCACACCTCCAGCGCTATAGCTATTTTCTGGTTCCAAGTCTATTACTTTTCATCTCATATATATTTATATATAATCCACATTTACATTGTTCCGTATTTATTCTTATCATATATTCCAGGTTCATTTTATCTTGTAAAACTGTAAATGTATGGGTGTCATTTACTTCTAATTCCATACCGCCTTTTTTTCATTGCTTTAGTGCTTACTCTACAACT
The DNA here is from genome assembly GCA_940337035.1 of Agriotes lineatus. Lineage (NCBI taxonomy): Eukaryota > Metazoa > Arthropoda > Insecta > Coleoptera > Elateridae > Agriotes > Agriotes lineatus. Next base: position 180,928,002 of record OW679195.1, on the reverse strand, counting down.
ATGTTAAGATTGTTGGAGAAATTGAACATCCGTGTGTGAGTTCCTTGATTCTTGTGATGCCTGATGGCCTATTTTAATCTTCGCTTTAGATCAATTGCTTAGTTCTTGTAGTGCCTTCATTTTGGTGTGATTTGCCCTTGTTCTCATAGGTGAGGTCATTGAAGAGTTCCTACCTTGTTTCCTCTCTATTTTTGTACTAACTTTCTTGTTTTCTGTATTCTTCTGCGATATTAATTTTAAGAAACCCTGACAATTTAGTTATGAAGATATTTCTAATTAATCAAAATGGTGATCAGAAAGTGTCCCATTTTCTGCTAGAATAATTAGCGAATCGTCAACTGATACTCTTAATTCTATTCCCGACAGAACCACAATCAACATTAGCCATATCGGTCGATATAGTGTACCTTATACTGAAATAAAAGAGTGGAAGCGCCAGCATTACCGCAAATGTGAGTTCCATTCCATCGGATTAAATTTCTGTGGCCCTCGGCCTCGCCTATTTTGGGAACCTAAAATATCATTCCGACCAAACGCTGCAGTTACGAGCAAACATTATCTGCTTATTTTCGTTGATTCGATGATGTCAATAAACGGATATATCGCGCACAGGTAGCAACCGTGGATGACGGATGACCCACTTCCTGCGCTCCGACAAATATTGCTCTTTATTTAATACTCCGGGGCTGAAAAAGCGAGATTTCCGCCTCCTCGCGCGCATAATTAAACGCTCAAGCAATGCAATTTTTCAATCGGCACATTTTAACAAGAGGTGTTTAGTTCGCCCCGGTTGTCATTAATTTCGACCTGTTTAATTAAACCTAAAATTGCCGATAAAGCAAATTTAGATTACGCTAATTGACTTTTATTGGATAGCTGACATCTTGGAAATTAATTTTCGTGTGGCATAAAAGTTGGAGCAAACTGCCATCGTAGGCTTCAGCTTCTGCTATGAGCAGCGCTTTTTCTAGTTGCAGGCTGCTACATTATTTTTAACCAGGACAAATGGATTATTATGCGCTAGAAGTGGCTTAGACAACACCAGCAATACCAGCAACTTCTTCACCACCTGATTTTAATATCCGTTTCCTCCGCTTTTCGTAAGACCGCGCCCTGGCGAGACGCTGATTTTTATTTTTAAAACAGATTATATCACCGCGAGGAAGTACTTTTCTTAAGAAGGATGCACACCGACGGATAATTTGTCTTCGTTGTCTGCTCTCAGGCCCGGATTTACTTTGATTTACACTCTGGATGTTACAGGTTAAGTACTGTTTCTCTTCACTGTTTTTCATGCTCCCAAGCAATAAAAATACAGTCTCTGAAAGGATTCCTCTGGTATCGGAATTTATGCGCTTGGATTAACTCGAGAACCTCTTGAGCGGGACTTTCTGACGCAAACGACGTTTTATACAAATTAGTACAGTTTTGTTGATGACTAAAGAAATTATTGGTTTTTCTGTTTAAGGAGATGGATTCTATATTGTTATGTGTTACTTGTTACTTCATACAGGTAGTAGTAGAGTACTAGTTACAGTATGAATATTGGAAAATAGTATTTCTGCAACCTCATTTTATTGCGTCTGAAATAAAATAAATGTTTGCACATACGCACAAATTACACGGTAGAATTTATTATTAATGTGCTTTTACTAGACCTTTAGCGATTTCTGTAGTAAATCTTTCGATAATACTGAGAGTTTAGAATAATTATAACTCTTCTAAATAGGTGTACGCAAATTGAGAGCAAAGCTATGTTATTCTGTTAATAATTTTAAGCTTGTTAGTAGCTTCCAGCAAATAATGCCAGAGATTTTAGGCCTAAAAGCAAGAATGGCGTCGTTGTTTAGCGCAAAATAAAGCGAATTCCTAATTAAAACGATAACAGTAAGGTAATCGAGGCAGAATCGCGTGGAATTCCGTTATAACTGCAATTTTCCCAGCATTTCGTAATATAGTTTCAGAAATGTATTTTCTGGATGTCAATGAACCCAATGTAGGCTTAACGGATCATCAAATTAAACCCAAAAATCTTTATTGTCTTAAATATTCAGTCTCAATTTTTTTTAAAGTTTCATTTTTTCAAATTGTTGATAAATCAAGGCTTACCACGTTTTTTATAAATTTTACATTACAATTAGCTAACTACAGTGCAATTCAAAAAAGTGTCAAAATATCATTTCAACGATTTAAAATAAGAATGGCAGAAAAACACCCCGTATGTGTACAAGTACATTCAAATTTCGAAGCCACTGCATAGCTTCAGCGGTTCTTCTTAGTTTCCGTGTACCTTCATCCAGCTTAAGGCATGGTAGTCATTTACGAGTAGGAAATGTTCTGACGCATGTAACACTGCAGTTGTGCTGCACTTCCAGCCCAACCGCTGGGGAGTCAAATTGTAACAAGGCGTCTGCGACGCCACTACTTATTAATGACGTTTGTCCTCCCTTATTGCTAGCTTAATAGCAACCAGAACTCTCTTACCGTATTTACCTCAGTCGGGGTTAAAAAAATCCCCTGTTGAAGTAAAACAGAAGTTGACCTATACTCGTGGTAAGCTGAAAATATTTTCTAGAAATGTTTATTGAAACAAAAAAACAATTTTTAGACGCAAAGCAACAGAAAATAGCATATTTTTCTGAAAAGTTCAATGCCAGGTAATAGTAAACCTAAATACTAAATCACGAAGTGAATAGGTCTTTGTATCCCGTCTTTATTTCAACAATAATTATATCCATACGCCAAAGCTGTCTTTACTGCCCATTTATATTAACACTGTTTAAACCATCCCCGAAAGCTGTTCTTATGACTTGCTCATATTACTGGGCCACAGCGCATAGGTACGTCACCGCGTTGACATATAATATTAAATCACTTTAACAACTGCTTCAACGAGCCTTGGTGGTGACTGTGTATTTGCTCAGTGGGTACCCAACACAAGAAACCGCGCCTAAATGCCGCTTAGCACGCTATGATTCACTTGATACCAGCCTCGATTGCGATTTTTGTACCACTAATTAGAGTACAAATTCACCAACCTACAGTGATGACTAACGAATGCCTGTTAACTTGAATTTTAGCAGACATTCGCGGCGATGTTTTCGTTATTGCGCCATTCGACGACGCTGGTGTGTCTTTTTGACTGCACTGTCTGCAGTACTTCTACTCGCTCTCTGCCGCTTACCGGCAGCTATTTCACCGCTTCTCTTCGATTGTAGTCTCCAGGAATCGTAGGAGCTTAACTTTTGGAGGGCGCTGTGTGCAGCTTCAAAACTGGCTTAACCCTCCTTCACTTATGCAGGCGTAGCGAAGCCACTCCCGTCAGCCAAAGCCAAGCCGACACTATCCTGTTGAGATACCAGCTCAGAACGACGTTTTTCACCAAAACTGATTGTTTTGGACACCTGCACGCAACAGGCGCACATACACAAACGCGCAAAATCAGCGAAATATAAACTCTACGAATAAACAGTAAATTATATATGTGTACAAGTCGGCTGCTGATCGAAATTGTATTCCAAATACACTCAGGTGAGCCAGATAGAGTTTTCGTTTCAATCACCGCAATCGGTATTTCTCGAATTCCTCTTCTTGCCCAGTCGGTTCAGCTGACACCTTAGAAACATTGCAAGTTCAAATCATGTAAGCTTTTAATTAGTCATATCCTCAAAAATTACTTTTTTGTTATATTTTAATTTCCTTCCGTATTCACCAAGTTCTTTTATGATATGATATTTTCTTCGTAAGTGTGGTGGAGTTATGTTTGATAGCACCGAAAGTAACGGAACCCGGCTCATTTAACGTATTGGGTCCGTCCTCCATGTTCTGGTGTTGTGTAGTAATAGCTAAGTTGTCTGCGTATGCAAATGTCTAGGAGACTGTGTTAAGAATGTCGCTTATGAAAACATTGAAGGATAGTGGCGCAAACATAAAACCTTGTGGTAGAACATTATTTAAAGTTCGAATTTTGCTAGTTCTTCTATTAGCAAAAACCGGAGTTCTTCGGCTACTGAGTACTAGGCAGTGGCGTAACTACCGAGGGGGCAAAGGGGGCAGCGGCCCCCGGGCCCTAAACTTCAGGGGCCCCAACTCGGTTCCGTATAAAGTTTCAATGAGTCCGGGAAAAACACTCGCTATTGTTCATTTTGCTTTGATGCATCTGTTTATGAATTTAAAAAAATAATTGAAAAATGATAACCAAAAATGCTTTGGCAAGAATGGGACTTACACTTTGCAATTAAGGGGCCCGGTGAAGATCACGGTCCCCGGGCCCAGAATTTGAAGTTACGCCACTGGTACTAGGGTCTCCAGTCCCGGGATTCTATCACAAAAACCTAGTCCCGGGACCACAGCCAGAACAGGCGAAGTACCGGGACCATGTCAACATGCGTGCGTATACTCGATATCAAAGAATTAGGACGGGTATTCATCGGCGTCCGGCGTACTGCTCATGCCTCTTGCACATTTTGCATTATTTGCGTTTTGCGTAGGCAGGAGAGATATTATTTTCGGTAGGTTAGAATTAAACCTGTGTGTTGTTTCAGCCACATTTGCATATATTCGTCGATTTATGTAATTATCTGTGTTTTTTTTTTGTTGGATTTAGATATGTGCGAAGAAGCTGAATAATTTATATTTTTGAGTTTTAAGTGTGTTCGTTATTTGTCTGCTAAAGCGTTAGAATGAATTCCGATTCGCAACCTACCTTCCTTCTACACTAAAAAAAACGATTTGAAGTCAATATGGCGACAATTTTATATATTGAAGATAAAACAATTGGCGAAATGTAAAGTTGGTCCTACAAAATTATCATAATCAGAGGCAGATTGACGAAAGGATTACACAAACACTTTGCAGTTCAAACAAAAGCAAAAGATGCACAGCGACCGACATTTTTAGTACCAGAAGAAAGCAATGAGGTTGTAGACGAGCACCGATGCAAATTATCAGCACAGATACTTTATTTAACTTAAAACACTGGTTTTTCTTTGGATATTGCATCGGAAATTTCACCTGAACACTATTTCCCTTTCGGGGCCATTTTCGGGATTTTCGGGACTAGTCCCGGGACTTGAAATTTAGCTCGTAAGTCCCGAAAACGCTTTTGGTCCCGGGACTTGGAAACCCTACTGAGTACTGAGTGTGTTGTATATTAAGTTTAATTGCTTGTTTCTTCCACGGCCTATCGTAGGGTATGTCCGCAAGAGCTAGGGCTATTTTAAAACACCTCTAAAAGCCAACTTCGTTGTAGCTTGTGAAAGGCTAGACCTGTAATAGCGACTCTGCTTCTTCTGAAGGTACAAAGTCGTTAATGGTTGCTGCTATCTTATAGCACAGCACTTTATCTAGAAATTATATAGAGAGAGATGTGAATCAGTAACAAACTGGACTTGCAACGCTATTTCCAGGTTTCAGGGTTGCCAATACTTTTAAAACTACCGTATTTTTTATCGTAATCAGGAATCCTACGAACTAAATTAGTAGTTACATCTGTGCATTCCTTTCTAGGTTTTTTATCAATCCCAGAAGTACATTATCCAAGTTTGGGGATTTTCTTCAATTTCTAACTCTCTGAGAAGGGTTTTGAGACGTTATTACAGGTTTCGTGATCGTATGCCAGATGTATTGAGCTATATGTAACTTCACCATTTAGTATTTTGAGTTGGTTTGGCCACCGCTTGGGAAATCTACCTATTACTCGTATTCCATTAATTTCATTTTCGATTTCCAACCTTTCCATGCCATGGTTGCTTCTCACTATGTATCCAAAATACCTGAGATATGCTTTAACGCTTTTTTGATAAACGTACCTACACGCTTTTCAATCTTAAATTGGGCTATGTATTTTTCCTGAGTCCAGTTTTATAGTGGTGAATCTGGTCAGCGTTATACGACGTCATATATCAGGTTCAGCATCCTTAGTATTTGTAACTAGTGACCCGAGATAATTAAACTTACAACTTGGAAAGTTAAGACTTAAGACAAACGGATTTAAACCTGTATATGGAGTGCAATTTTGTGTGTTTACAAAATGTAGACAATCAGCAAAATAGAATTGCGCCATTTGACTTATGGTGTTATAGAAAAACTCTGAAAGTAAATTGATTGCAAAAAAAATGAAGAGGCGTTACCACCAGCAAACCAAGAAAGGAAAATTTGGAACTTGTTACACTACATGGGGTTTGCCCCTCACAAGTTACTTTAAATTTTAACAAAACGTCTCGTACATCATAATATTGAAATTATATTTTTATTAGGTTGGCTAGCCTCTCGATACCCTAGTTTGCGGCTTATGAAAGATCACCATATGCCAAAACTGGAATCTAGTCATCCTATAATGTTGGTCGGGCTGAAACTGACCTTAAACAATGTACGAGAAAAGCCTACTTGTTAACATCATCTACTGACTGCAAAACACATATTTAAAAAAATAAAAAGAGAAGATAATTAAACATAAATCAAATAGTACAAAACAACTTTAAATCATCAAGTAACCTACATGTAAGATAGCTGTGGCTACTAGCTTGCAGGTTTGCACAAATGCATAAAACATCAATATAAACGTATCAAAACTCCCCACAACCCGCTGCAGTTTAAGACTTACGTTTTCTGCTGCACTCGCAAATTCCATTTCAGAACGCGTTTATTATATAAAACCGAATTTACGAACATTTGCTTACACGCAATACAATATTAAATCTAATAATATAACATAGAAGGAAATACTACTTGGCTTTTGCATTTAAGCATAAAAATAAACATTATAGGCGAGGGATCCGTTACAAACTAAATAAAAGAAAGAAAAAATCGATTAATAGGGCATCTGTCACGATCAGAAGATATATTGAAATTAATATTAGAAATCAGATTGGTGAAAGAAACCGCAGGGGATGTCCCCGTTTTAAAAAAGCAGGGGGGGCTAACTAAAACATAAGATACAAAATCGTTTAAAATGATGGACCATTTCAGATCAGTCGGCGGATTGAAACCAGACAGGAAGAGAATTATGAAGATACCGCTAACCCTAACTTGGAGTATTTCCAGCTGAAGAAAGGAGAGTGTTGGTAGTATGCTCATGCACATCATGTATAACTATTACTTGTCTTGTATACAGCATTGTTTCTTGCTTAAGTACTTGTTACTCATTTTCGAAAATCGCTCTTTTGAATAATTTCTCTCGATAGCTATCCTGTTTGTGTAGATCTATTAACGTTGTTCGAGGTGTTTGTCTGTACCGAAGTCCTCAATAATAAATAAAAATTATTGGGAAGCGTGAAGCAAACACATTATTACATTCCTATTATTTTACTCCGTGTGATTCATATTCTCCCCCTTATACCGTATATTCCAAACAATAATTTCAGAAATTTGTACCGCAGATATAATCCAATTTTCTCATGATATTGCAAACGCGTTGAAACCTCTATGTTAAGATTATCGCCATCCGCAGCCATGTCGTTGAATAATTTCTAATACACGCCGATTGAATCGCTACTGGGTTATAATCGGGGTGTAGTGATTGTAAATTACAGCAGCAAAGCAAAATGGAAACGCGAAGCCAGTATAGTTCCTTAACCTATCGATTATACCGGCGCGAATCTAATTGTAATTAGCGGCATAACGCCCTCTACATAACAGGCTCTTTGCAAATATTCACTGAGTACAGCGTGTGATCAGATTTTCCAGGTATCAAATGCACGAGTTCGATTAGCACCGCATTTCCAATTTTATATTTGCACGGCTTCGTTTTAGCTACGTTATTATATTTTGCCGCAGTTCTGCTATTTCGCAATATGAGCCGCTTCAGAGTGAATACCATATTTGAAGCTAAAAGGTCAGTCCCTAAATAGTAGCAATTTTTCTGTGAAAACGTTTTATGTGCTGCAAATAGATCCAGAGAAGCTTTCATAGGCAGTTCTTATTGTTTTACATTATTTAGAATAAGGAATAAGGACCCTATCCTTGAAGAGGTGGGGGTGGTTAAAAATATCCGGAGTGTTTTATTTTCTAAAGCGTAATGTAGAAACTTTGATTAAAAAAGTAAGCGGCATCGATTAAAAATAAACGGGATCTTTTAATTGGGAAATATTAAGTTCAGTGGAGTTGATTAATTATTAGCAGTCGCTCACCGTGAGCGAAGCAGCTGTCCGCGGTGGAACAGGCGTCTGAACATTTCAAAGTTCCGAACTTTAAGTTGCTTACATCACGTAAAATATTTCTTATGATGTTTTCTGTAAATAATCTAGTGGCTGTAGATGTTTAGAGATTGTCCGGGGCCCAACTTTTAACCGCCCATTTGGAGACAGCGCTGCTTCATTCTTTGGGATCGTTTGTTATTATTATTCTTACAAAATTGTTATGAGAGAACTATCATGCCCAATTTCCAACAATAAACCTTCTACCAAGTAATTTGTGTGATTTTTATTAAAAAAATCGAAAAGCAATCATGCTTATCATTGTGTTGTTGAAGGTAGGCAGGTCAGCGGTGAAGAGTAAGTATAGCATTGGACCCAGAACACTACCTTGGGGTACACCTGCGTTTATTTGTTCAATCTGGGATACATCATTACCAATCTTAGTTTGAAAGCTTTGATTAGTGAGGTACGAATGAAATATGAGTTAAAACGCATGTGGCAAAGTTTTATTTATTTTGTATAGTAGCCCTCTATGCCATACTTTATCGAAAGCTTGTCTAGCGTCTAACATCACAGCAGTACAGAATATTTTATTTCTAAGTGCAGTTTGTATGGAATATGTTATACGGTGGCATTGTTGGATTGTTAAATGATTATGTCGAAAACCGAATTGGTGGTTGGGCAACCATTCATCTTGCAGCGAGTTTTCATTTAATCGCCTTAGAAGTAGTTTTTCCAACAGCTTGGATTGTGACTTTCCATATCGATTGGTCGTGAGTTGATAATGTTTGCAAGTATTCTTGGAATGTTTCGTAGCAAGTTGGTTTTAACTTATGTTTAAGCTTGTTGTTTAATTGGTTAAATTTACGTTTATCTTCTATATTATGTGTGCGCTGCCATATTGCCCTTGCCCTTTTTTTCTCTTTTCTCCATTATCTCGTATGGGATATCGGGGCTATTTGTTTTAATGTTGGTAGGTTGTGGGGTGGCACTCCATCCTGCTGATTGTATAGTAGTAGGTATGTGGCTTGTTCAATTTCATCTGTAGTCTTTAGACTTATATTTATATTCAAATGCTCGTCAATATGATGTTGAAATAAGTCCCAGTTGGTTTTTCTATTGCTGAGTGTGACAGTTGGCTCTTTGTAGATAATGGTTGAGCTTATGGTCGCTATTATTGGAGAATGATCGGACATTATGTCATAATTAGATATAATATTCATGTAATTAGTTCCAAGTCCTTTGGTAATAAAAAGGTTCAGGAGGTCAGGGATTTTGTTCTGGTCAGTTGGCCAATAAGTTGGACTTCCCATAATTGTTATCTATTAATACTTCCGCAAAGAAAACGAAAACAGGGCAGTCCACAAACAACATGGAGACGAACAGTGCTTAAGGAATCAGAGCAAGGTGGAAAGAGCTGGAGGGAGCACTTGCACAAAACAGAGTTTGTTGGCGAAACTTTGTTTCAGCCCCATGCTCCAGTTAGGAGTTTTTGGGAATTATTATTATATTATAATACTTTATACAACACCCTACCTTTTGTTGTGGTTAGGCGTGAACCCCAGTGTGTATGCTTGGCGTTAAAATCTCCGCCTATTATGAATTTCTGTCCAAGGGAGTCAAAAAATTGTTGCAACATTTGTTTTGTCAAGTTGTGTCTGGGTGGGGGGGGGGGGGCAATAGATAGCTGACATATTTATTGGAGTTGGAAGCTTTTTGACTTGAATTATCGTAGCTTGCAGGAAGTCAGTTTTGTATGCTAGTAGTTCGTGATGTACAATTGAATAATTATAGCTGAGCCACCGTGTGCAGTTCCGTCGGAATTTGTGGAATTTTAATAAAGGATCTGTCACTGAAGTGTGATTCTGACACAAGTAGGATGTCTATATTATGGAGTTCTAGAAACATTTCTATTTCGAGTTTTTAATGTATTATTCCGTTGGCGTTCCATTCTGCAATTCGTAGAAAGTTAGCCATTATTGGATTAATTTGTTGATAGCTGTAGTCAGCATGTTTAAAATCATACTGTTTTCCTGAAGAAGCTGGTTGAACTGATTTTTAAATGCATTCAGAAATTGTTGAAGGCTTAGGTCTTGATTTTGGACTGGGCTTTGTTTTAAGTTATGTGCATAGGATGGTCTTGACGCGGAAGGTTGGTTGGGTAAGTGTTGATTATTTTGTTGATTTGGTAATAGTGGAAAGTTGTGTTCTATTATTTGAAAGGGTTTACTGGCTGGCGGTTGTTTGTATGGATTGTATTTTTTCTGTAGTTCTTGATATACAGTGCAGCCTTTATAATTTTCTGGGTGAGATTTCTCACACAATATACATGTAGCAAGAGTGCTTCTTGGTTTGGTGCAAGTTTTCGTATCGTGACGTCCGGCGCATTTGGCGCAAGCATACGGTCTATTACAGTATGCTCTTGTATGACCATAATTTTGGCACCTTGTGTATTGAACTATTCCAGTATTTTCCCTTGGATGTTCAAAGAGGACATATTTATTGTCTATGGCTCGGACATTATAAATATCTTTGTTCAAGGTCTATAAAGAATATGGGTAACGGTTCATTATTATGTTTGCTTTTAAGGTTAAGTATATTTCTTACTTTGTAGCCTTTTAGTTTGAGAGCGTTTTTAATTTCTTCGATAGGTGTTGTATGATGGATAACAAATCTGGTGTGATACGCGCACACAGCTTCGTTTTACAGTGATCTTATAATTAGCCAAAAAATTTATTTTTAATGTATAAGCATTTGTCAAAAAATGTCAAAAATTACAAATTCTACAGACACCAGGCAAAATAGAAAGTTAGTTGAAAAGAGAAGTTTTCTCTAAAGTTTTAAGCGGCATTCAAAAATAATAATATACCGGGTGTTCTATTTGAAATAGGAGTTAATTAAAAAAAAATACAAAAGAAACCCATTTAGAAGTATGCAACTGGAAAATCACCTATCTAACATCACTACACATTAAAAATGTAATAAAAATGTAAAGTTTGAAAAAAATCGTTGGAGCCATATTTGAAAAAATTAAAAAAAAACTGAAAATCACAAGAGTAAACTCCATACTTCCAGTTATGCGATTTTCTTCAAAAGCTTGCTGTCGCATCTAGATAGTGCACAAAACATAGTTTCAACGTCATACCTCTTTTCATTTTTGAGATATTCTGTTCACATACACACTAGGGTGGTTCTACGTTATACTTAGTGGAAAAAACTTTTTCGAATTTGTTTGGTCGCACCCCCTAAAGTCGTTCTAATGCCGAAAAAACAAACGTATATAAAATTTGAACCCAATCGAATAATATTAACACGTGCCACCGAGCCCCGGAAGTTTCCAAATTGCAGATTTTAACTTAATTAACTTATTATCAATTAATATCTCGCAAACATTAAGTCGTATCGAAATTTTGATAATGACATAAATAAAAGGAAATTTTATTTGCTACTAATTTAGTTATATGCAATTTTTTTGTAAACTTGTTGGAATTTAAAAAATATGCTTTAAGTATTAAAAATAGGTAAAAATTCTTGAAAAATTGCTTTTTTATATTAATAACTAAAAATATAATATAATTAAGCAAATATATTTATTTACAAATTAAATAAAACGAACAATATTAAATAATTACTGAAGTTACATAAATTGAAAGAATTATATTTACAAACTTACGAATAAAACAAATATACCAAGTTACCTATATGTAAAATAATTAAATGCATATCACAATAATTACTTTTTTTTTTAAGGAAACTTTACTGGAATCCGGATATTGACGCCGATAATCACTAACAACTTGTAGCAAGTACTGTTTTTGGTCTTCTTTCTTGGTAATTAAGCTATTATATTTTTCGACCAGTTTAATACTTCTTTCCGCAATATCATTTGTGACGTGAAGTAAACAATTACATATACTTACTTAAATTTTCCATTTCTTCGTAAGTTCATTTTCTTCTTGCATCTTCTCTTTCCAGTCGTTATGCAGTTCTCTTCTCTTGTTGATGTAACCTGATATCAGCACAAGCATACTACCTAGTCGCCCTTTTTGCCTTTGAAGAAGCAAAAACTGTTTATCTTCTTCTACATCTATTAATTCTAGAGCGTTAGCATGTGCGATATCGAACAGGTCGTCAAATTTTTCATAAAATTGTTACTCCTCCCTTTTATGAATCCGTTCTTTTATTTCCTTGTTTTAGCAGACTCCTTCATTCAGAGTATAATAATTCTAGCTTTTGTACAGAATGATGTTTTTCCTTAGCTGAAATCCGTGCTTTTTACCAAAACACTATTCCTTGAATAATTAATTTTGCACTTTTATGTAAATTCAATTTAACTATACGCATATTAAAAAAAGTACTTGTAAAACTTGTTCGTTTGAGAGCAATTTACTACCAATAATTTAATGTGCATCATTTCCTATTATAAGTGCTTAGTCTTTTTCACGTAGAACCTTTGACGTTGAGGCCATTTTATGCTTTAAAATTTTAAAATGTATATCCTCCCTCTAAACATCTGGTTTGTATTGACAAACAAAGAAACTGTGTTCGACAGTCTGACTCGTTTTTTGTTTAAATAACTGATTCTAAAAATATTTCAATATACTTAAAATAGGTAAAAAACAATATTATTGACTTTTAAACATTTATATATCATAAGATCTATTTACTTGTATTATCAAAAATCGCCTAAAATTGAATAATGGATTGCAATTTACTTCAAAATTGTAATACTTCTACGTTTTCAAATTAAAAATAGAAAGAAAAAAAATCGAATTATTAAGGTTTTTCTAACACTTGACGCATTTTTTTAACATCTGGTAGGTTTGCGGACAAGTTGCATATAATATATATATAATATATAATATAAAATAAAATTTCCTTTTATTTATATTATTATCAAAATTTCGATAGAACTTCCGGTTCGTCAGATATTAATTGATAACAAGTGAATTCAATTAAAATCTGCAATTCGGAAACTTCCAACGCTCGGTGGCACGTGTTAATATTGTTCGATTGGGCTAAAAAATTTTATGAGTTAGTTTTTTTGGCATTGGAACGAATGTAGGGGGTGCGACTAACAAAATTCCGAGGTTGCAAAATTAGAACCACCCTAATACACACAGACACATACACGGACTGACAGACAGAGCAATAAATAAAAACATGTTTTTTGGGTTCAGGGGGCTCTAAAATGTGAAGATCTGTTGAAAACTCAGTTTCGAATTTTTGGAGTCAATCCAATACTTCTTTTATTGTAAAAGGAAGTAACAAGCAGCTTTGACAAGACACTACACTGAGGACATTCCAGCAATAAGTAAATACGAGATAGTAATAGAACCAATACAAATGGGAGGGACAAAATTCTGCAACACTTGGAAACTATTTAATATTTGCTTGGATACAGGAAATACACCCGAAATATGAAAAAATGACAATATAGTTTTAATATGCAAAAAAAGGAGACAAAAGAAATTTAAAGAATTACAAACCGATTTGGTTGTTGTCACACATACAGTGTGTTCACGGATTGAGTTCGGGTAAGGTTTAAATGAAAATTTTTTCGTGTTAGATGCTAATATTCTAGGAATCGCTCCTGTCTGTTCTCCAACCACGATTCTGAGAATATCAATCAAATTAATTAATATACAAGATGCTTTTAGAATTGATTTAAAAAAATAGTTAATTGCAAACTACCTTTATTAGAAGAGATAACAAAAAAAAGTATTTAAAAACGTAGTTTAGAATTAAAGGTAATGGCAGACTCAATTTTCAGACAAATCGGCCTACTTTGATTTTTAATTTGTTTTTGCTTGGATTTTTTATACCAACAGACTTTAAATCGGAACTGTAGAAGGCACTTTAAGTAGTTCCTGATCTAATATGTAAAAGAAAAACAATGGAGTGTCTCCTACAGCCACGATGAAAGGTATGTTGGTATAAAAATTAAACAAAAAATAAATTAAAATCAAAGTAGGCCGATTTGTCTGAAATTTAAGAGTCTGCTAAAGAGAGTCAAATAAATCCGGCCTAATCCTCCCACAACCAGATATTGAGTTTCATTAAAATTTACCTTTTACCCTGCCTTCTGATATGCCTCTGTCACTTTTCTTATCATATATTTTGCAGCATATTCATCATTTGCCATAATAACCTGGTGGTCAGCAAACAACAGCGTATGTAAGAAGACTCCATTTATGTCAATGCCCATTCCTTTAAATTTGCTTTGTCATTCCAGCAAAATCTCTTGTAAATATATTTTAAAGAGGGTTAGGGAAAGGCAGCAACCCTGTCTCAACCCTTTAGTTGCTTTAAACCGTTGTGATATTCTATTTCCAACTTTGACTACTCTTTCTTGGTCTCTGTATAGATTTTTAATAGTACCTACATAATAAATGTTTATTCTACTTTTATTTAGGATTTGATATAGTGTCTTTAAAGGGACTGTATCATACGCTTTTTCTAGATCTATTAATATTATGTGCGTTTCTTTATTTCTAAGTTTTCTTTTACTTGACGTATAGTAGATATATTTTCCAGGCAGAATTGCCCGACTGAAAACCACTCTCCAATGGCTATTTCGTTCGCTATTCGTGTTTTAATTATTTTCTCATGCAGCCTTCCTACTGTAGCTGTCACGATAATGCTCCTATAGTTCCTACAATCCGAATTCGCTTCTTTTTTTATGTATGGAACTAATATAAGCCATCTTCCATTCGTTTGGAATTTTGTCATCTTCTCTCAAACACTTACGAAACATGGTTTTTAATCGATCTATTCCAACTTTGGGAGCATGCTGTAAAGGTTCAGTAGTGATGATCGTTTATATTTCTTCTTCTATTAGTTCCTCTACTTGTTCTCCATCAATTCGTCTCTCATAAGTTTCATTTGTTATATCTTTATATTGATCTGTATTTTCACTTAGCATTGTGTTATAGTATTGTTGCCATTCTTTCATCTTTATTATCTGTACATTTGCATTACATGTGTCGTCTTTTCTGTTTTAATTATTTCCCACGCTTCCTGCGTGTGATTTCCGTCTATATATCGATTTATATCCGCACATTTATTGTCCCACCAGTCACTTTTAGCCCTTTTCACTTCCTTTTTAGCTTCTCTGTTTACTCTCACCTATAATGTTCTATCCTCTTGGTCTTGCGTCGTCAACGACCGTTATTTTACGACTACTTTACTTTCTTCGTCTAGTGCTTCGTATGCCGCCAAATGTTCATAAATTTTTTCTACTGTTTCCTTTATTTTTTGTTTTAATTTGTTTGCTAATCTTAGCTTATACAGGAATTTTATCGAGTCCTGCTTGAGTATTTCTAGGCGATATTTGTTTTTTCGCAGCACTACGGGAGTAATTTTAAATTTATTGTCGATTGATACGATGAAATAATATGATTATTTTGGCCTTGATAATATTCTCAGTCGTCGAAAAAATAGTATGTATATTTCGAGCTAAAAATGCTCTTACCGCTTTTGCATGCGCAGCTCTTAATATATAATATACTATTGTGGTATTTGACAGCCTTCATTGTCCTCCTCTAAATTTTTCTGTTTACGAAATTGAAACCATAAGTTAGCTACTAACAAGTGATGGTCTCTACCGCATTCTATACCCTTGTATACTCTAACGTTTGTCATTGTAATATTCAAAGTCTGTCTTCGTATGGCCTAGTATACAATTGAACTAAATTTCCGCGTAGGTTGTATCCACCTATATTTAGGAATGTCTCTGTGTTCATAATATCTATTCATTATCTACAGTTCAAATGTTTGGCACGGATCTATTAGCCTTACTGTATTGCTCTTTATAATTTCTTCACCAAAGAGGCCTACCACTTGACTATCCTTCTGATTTTTCACTCTGGCATTCAAATTAGTATTACTATTTCTTTTCGGTGGCTTATTTTACTTAGAAATGTCGTCATTTCTGTTTCAAAATTATCCTTTACGTCCCTGTCTGCGTCATTTGTTGCTGCGTATCTGCGACAATCACAAAGGTATGGCCCCATATTTGTAATTTCGTTACAATAGTTCGTTTAATTATTTCCTCCCAGTTTTAAATGAACCTTTTAAATGGATTGTGGAGCACAATAGCAATAACCACGCCACTATTTGCTCGTTTGTTTTTTCATTTTCACTATATAAATACTCCTATATCGATCTTATATTTCTCTAATTGTTCAAACACTTCCCGTTATTACGAGATTAATCCCTGTATGTTCCATGTTACACATCTCAAAGCCCTGCTTCGTTGCCGTTTTCGTCTCTTGTTTGTTCCGTCCGTTATCCGAGGAATCGATTTAGGATTTTTTACAACTTGAAGTATTACAAGTGGTGGGCCGGAAACCCAATGGCCGAACCCCTTGTGGAGTACTGGGTAATAATGAATTCACTGAAAAGATGTAGAATTTATTATAGATACATACAACTAATCCAGAATATACATAACCCTCACGTCCAGATCAAAAACAAATCCATATTGGGATTAAGTTTCGGCTTAGACCGCGTAGTTTTTGTAGATAAACATCCAGCATCAGTTGGCTTAATGTTCCTAACACCTTGTGAGCTCAAGCAAGGGTTTGTGGAGCGGTTATGTTCTTTGGTGGCTCGTGAACTCTTACAAGCCCCACATGATTTGGTCCGTGTTATTAGAGTACCTTATTAACAAGGATATTTAGGATATTTGGCTGTTTTACTGTTTGTGAACCCATGTAGTCGAACGTTTCGCAAAACATTGCAGCTTGCATCATCAGAGTCAAAGTTGCTCTCAGAGCCAAATAATGTGTGGCTTGTAAGAGTTCACAAGAACATAATCACTACAGCGAAGAATATTTCCAAAATTCCTGTTTACCTCTTTCCGAGATCTAACCTTATATTGGTACAAGTTAAAACTCATTTACTACCTTCAACTACCGTACAGGGATGGCACAGCTAGCTAGGGAATAAACGTGGCCTTAAGCTTAAGAGCAGGTGCTCGCTTGCGATAGTCAGATCAGGAAGACCTAGGAAAGATGTTTTATTATTGTTTAATATGCACTATGCTGAGTTAACAGACGGTGAGTTATTGAAAATATATTATCATGGAAAACTGTATGCACAGTTTGGGCAAATAAGCATGGTCAACACTCGGAGTTTGACTTACCTTGCCTTTATTTTCTGTGAAAACCTTATTTCTTAAAAAACGCGTACTGCATTTTGCTTTACAAGAATAACAATACTATTATATTAAAGTTAGCTTTGAACAAAATAGGAAATAATGGTACGAAATTAAAGAGAAGACAATTTTGGGGGAAGGAATAAGTTGCCAGCGGTCGATTTGGGCAAAGCCGATACGAGATAGTTGAGATGAAACCAGGAGGTAACCAGTGGCGGTGTCGGTTAATTTTAACCCAACATAGCAATATAGCGAAGAAATGTAAAAAGCGTAAAAATCATTGTGCTAAGCATGCCCCATGATCTGAGGTCTACGATTTTTTAAAATAAGTAGGTAGTTTTTTTGCTTTGTTTTCAGGAAATCGTTAGAATATAACGCTCTCATAACTTATCTTAGCATGTTACGAATTCCTCGCTATCATACTTGTTTTTTATTCCTCTTCTTTTATATAGTTTCTTTGCCTGTTCTCTTTCAAGTCTTTTATGAGGCCTTTGCAAATAGTCAGGAGCATTCATCCCATTATTTTAGAGGAGGACATACTCAGCTTTAAATTACTTAATATTTGTATTATTCGAATGCTTTAAGGTCGATCTACGTTTGTAGCTATTCCGATCGTTTTGCCTTTATTTGATAATCTTAATGATATCATGTTAATATATGTTAATGTATCATGTTCTTACTCCGTCTGTTCTAGCATTTTTTTTATAATGCTTTGAATGTAGCAATAAATCAAGATAATCCTGTTGTACAACACGTTAGTAAGAAATAGTGGCGCGGCAAGACTGCGTAATTTCTTAAGTAAATATTTTGATGTTGATTCTTCAAGAAAGAGATAAACACATACGTGAATCATATTACATAGCTTGTTAGTATTTTTACTACATTAAAAATTAAATTTCTTCATCATGAAATAACCATATTGACTTAGTATGTAGGCATACACAATTGTTACTCTTTAGAAACTTAATAATGTGGTGAATACTACTAAACTAATTTAAGACCTTGTAACCATTGGGGAAATGAATTTCCGGAAACTGCGGTTTTCATTTATTCTTCTTATCAACTTTCTCATTCATAAACGTTGTAGGTTTACTTAATCATCTCTTTGTGTGTGATTCTGGCGACAGTTGGGCCCCACACGACATTTTAACAACTTCGGGCACGATTCTAGTTCGTGAATGTCATATTTGGTAAGCTGTTCAGCTTTGAAATTGCTTTCTGTGGACGCATCGCCGTTGTTGAGCGCAGCTAACTGTGCCACAGGTCCTGGATGTTACATTTGCTTTGTTAATTGCCTTGGTCCTATAGCAATTTCTGATTTCTTAAAAGAACAGCAATGGAGCAGACTTAATCAAAATAGATGAATTATTCATAACAACTTGCTTGATGAAAAGTCTACGAGTGCCTAAACTACATGATTAAATACATAGACAGGTGTCAGAGAGATAAAATTTGTTAATTAAAAGACTAGAGCCTTGATTCGTAAGCTAATTCCCGTCAAAGTTTACTAAAATTAGAAAGTAGACATAATTTGGACGAAAGAACTGATAGACTTATGTTGGTAGTATAAACGTGAAAAATGGTTACTAGGCTACGTAAATAGCTTCATTCCCCGTTATGTTAGCATATCGATTTTAAAGTTTTGATTTAACATTTTTTCAAACGACGTATCTGTAATATCGTGTAAATCCGTACAAGTTTGGCCGACAGGAGCACGACACCTATCAAATCAGCCAATTTATTGGCGCAAACTACAGGTTGGTATGTATCTGTACTTTTACACTAAGGAAGAGGATATTGATTTTTGGACACGGTGGACGTCGAGCATGAAAAAGGCCATTGCCTTCAGAAAAACGAAAAAGAACATTTTGGGGAATGAGAACACTCTACCTAGGTTACATAAGAATGGGACGAACCGAGGTTTACAATTATTAACAATACTAGCCACTCATATGTAAGACGATTTCCATTTAAAGAGGTTTCATGATGACAATGCTCCTTGTCAGACAACATAAAACATATAGTCCTGGTAGCATACCAATAACGCGAAGAGATTGAGCTGGCCTCTTCAATCTTCACTCCTTAATCCAATCGAAAATGTGTGGCATAAGATATCTTACACCATACACAAGAAGAAGTCAACGATAAAGTATGAGCTAGTACAAATTATAAATGATGCTTGGCTTCGTTTGAGTTTCCGAGAAAGAATTGGGGAAACTAGTAACTGTTGATACACCTTGAATAAAAAATTTAAGTTTTTAGAACTTCTATATATTTAATTAGCAAATCACTATAAAGCCATGTTTTTCGTTAGTACTCTGCATAGTCTCATTACATATCGAAAAGATACGTTTGTTCGATTAAAGCATAACGGAAAATGTTATCTGTAGCCTTTGCTCAGGTAGCTCTACTTCCAAAATTGCATGAAACTCCTGAAGTATACAGAGGTGCACTTATTCAGTAATCCATAACAGCAAGTCTCATCTTTATTACTGATGCTCTCCGTGATAAAATCGCAGCAATATCGGAAGTAAATTAAAGACTTCCAACTTCGAAACCAGAAAATAGTCACGTGGCAACAGTATCGAGAAAGGAATGTCAATTGCTAATCCCAAATACTGCATAGGCAACCTGATATACACAACGACGTTTAAAGTTGCCCAATGTGCTATAAAACTGGAAAAATTCGCTTTCGGGTAGCATAATTATGTTTGTTCTGCCCCACTTACTTCTATATCGTCAATATCCTAAAGTGAACCACAACTTAGAAACTATTTATTTGTTGAAATTATCTCTACAACCCTTTGTTAGAAAATTTAAATCCAAAATTAAACAATCGTGACCACATGGGCACGTTTGAGGAGTCAGCTAGCTAAACAGTGGAGACGGAGTGTGGTTCGTAATAAAAAGTTATCGTAATTAATCAATATAAAAAAAACGCAATGAGTCTTTGTACAACAAATGTGCTCAGATAAGAACGAGAACTCATAAACTCAAAACTTAACCAAAAACACAATCAGCTGAAATGCATTATCATAACCGGGCCATAACTCAATTTGCAGTAACAAAACACACATGTCTATGATGAAACATATAATAGTCAACAATATAACACATGGATACAAACGTTAAGTGCGTCGGATAAATATAGGTACTAAAAATATAACAGTCAGATGTATAAATAAAATAATAATTACGTTAAATCAATAAACCAATTCGTCTTTTAAAGTCTAACAGTAAGTGACATTACTAAAGCAAGTTAAACTTTAATGATGCCAACGGAGGCATCCGCACAACGCAAGATGCAAAAGTACTAGAACAAACGTCAAATAATCACACAATTCGCAAAGTGACACCTGATAAATCCTTAAGGGTTCAGTCGAGACCCCACATAATCCGCATAGCAATAAAATCAAAAATCGAAGACATAGCTACGTACACTACAGAACTTCCTGGACGAATTCCTACTTCATGGGCAGACAAAAGCAAAGAGCTAGCTCTCCGTAGGCAATATTACTGCTCTAAGCACCCAGCAAACCTTATGCCAAAAATGCGGTCAACGCCGGCGCCGCCTCGCGGACGGGCCAAGCGGCAGCTTAACCCTTAACTGGTAACGTGCCGTCTGTGAGACTGCAAGCAAATTTTAATCTCAAATTTTCAGCAAAAGAGTACCGCTTTTCGGCAAATGATCTGATCTAATCTTTCTCCTCTTGGTACCCCACCTATCGCACAATTATTGGTAAATTTGGGTAACTAACGCTGGAGATGTGTTTTATTTTTAGTTCAGTACAGTCTGTGAGACGGCACGTTACGGTTTACGTGAGAATTTTTTTCCATTGGTAGGCATGGTAGGCCTTGTGCATTACAATATTTCTTTAAGTTTTTTTTTACAAATGCATTGTTTTACTTATTATTAATCGTAAAATAAATAAAATAAGTTTTTTTTTGTTATCTTGGTCTGGTAAAAAGTACATTACCAATTTGTGTTCAAGTTGCAAATTACCTTATTATTTTTTCTTTACATTAAGTTTTCGGTTATTTTAAATAAAATTATTACTAAAATATATATGCCTAACAAACCTCTATATATATATATTTAAAAAATAATTAAAACAGTTTAATTTTTTTCTCCTCAAAGGTGACGGTTTACGTGAGAATTTTTTGCCACTTGTATGCATGGCAGGCCCTGTGAATTACAATATATCTTTAATTTTTTTACAAATGCATTGTTTTACTTATTATTAATCGTAAAATAAATAAAATTACTTTTGATCAAAAGTTTTCCTTTGTTATCTTGGTCTGGTAAAAAGTACATTACCAATTTGTGTTCAAGTTGCAAATTACCTTATTATTTTTTCTTTACATTAAGTTTTCGGTTATTTTAAATAAAATTATTACTAACAAATATATGCCTAACAAACCTCTATATATATATTTAAACAAATAATTAAAACAGTATAATTTTTTTCGCTTTAAAGGTGTGCCAGTCTCACAGACTGCACGTTACCAGTTGTGCTCCAAAATTTCACGTTACCAGTTAAGGGTTAAGGAGCGATCCAACTAAATGCTGACAGCACTTGCACGAGCACAAAGCAGCATCAAGACAGACAACTAGAAAAACCCCGAAACGTTAAATCAATTCTGCTGTATAAGAAGGTAGGACCAAATGACTAAGTGCTTTCCCTTAACGCTCGAAATCGGGCTAAACGAAGGTCAGCATTTAAAGGTTACTAGATGTCGGGACCAAAATAGCAGGGGCGACTGACCGTGATAAAAGCCCACAAAATCTGCACTGTATTAAAGGCGTAACTCAAAATTGGTAAGCTAAATAGAAGAATCCAACCAGGTGGTCCTATTATGCATAAAACGATTAAAAACAATCAGTTTTACCTTTAGATTAGCTTTACTTATTGAACAAAAGGCAATTTCTGCAATACCCGTAGGCGCAATAAAAAACTCGAACTATGAATATTCATAGTATACCTAAAATGCAATCTTCTCAGGCATGAGAGAAAAACCTCTGCAAATTTAGAAACACTTTCAAAGAGTGCTAACTAAAATTTGGACTCCTGTCATTCACGACATAAAACATCACAGCTACGCCACTGCAGCCGGTAACGCGCCACCGATTCCATGCCCCCTGCTTTTAGACGACCAATCAGCGTTACGCCGTACCACCACCAACCAACACAATTATTACAGTTATCCTTGTTTGAGTTCACAAGGAGTAAGCCATATAAAGCCAAACGTTTCTGGGCGTTTATCTGGAAAGACGACACTGTCTAACACGAAATGTAATATTAATATTGACAATTTGAGTACCCACTAATCGATTTTTTTTCGATAAGTAAACCTATATTTCCTATAGACTTTTTAACAACTCAAAATAAGCGAATTTCTCCTCCTCGACGTAGAATTCAGGAGCACACTGTAGGAGGAGGAAGACGGAAATGCTCTGTGAATCCAGAAGTTATGTTGTAAGCATGGTTAATGGGCACCTTAACGACATCCACACTCCAAATTTATTGGGCACGCTTAAAAATTAACCAGTTCGAAACTTGGTCCGGCGCGGGAGGCAGTTGTAGTTGTTAATTATTAGCGAATTAGCCCGGCGAGCGTGTTTTCTGAAATTTTGATGCGCGCCAGCGCGGGCATTTGCATGGCCCAGCAGCGTTTGAAATATTGACAGAGGCGAGTTTTTCGCCGCTGAGAGCGATAGCAAGTGATTGAACATCCTATACATTTCGGAATGACACAATAGAACATCACTGCCAGCAGCAATTTTTATTCCATTAATCATATCCCGGATTAAGCGATTACAGAATTCGTCGTCGATATTTTTTCAGAATTTATGTTTGACGTATCGAACTGACGGGTCGTGATATATGCGTTTTAGCTTCAGTTTATACGTGCTACGAGGAATACATAACGATTAGCTCCGTTAGCGATTGGACGAAACTCACACGATAATGTCGGGGTTTATCTGACGCGGAGCGCTCATAAATTCCACCTGATGGCTCTTTTTATAACCTAGGTGTTTTATTTATAATTCCGCTCCCTCGGAGCGCGTCTTTTTGTTGTTAAATTAATTCGCGGGTCTAGGGAAACGGCATGCATAAAACCAACAGCATTGCAGCGCGAGATAACGTTGGAACGAATCGAGCACCTTGTCTTGAATTAAGCCCCTCATCGGGTTTTTCAAAAGTCTGTTAATAATAATATTAATAATAAAATAACGCTCGTAATTAAAATACGAACAAAAGACGGAATTTATTATAAAAACAGAACACGCGTTGTTCTTTCCTTTAACGCTTTCACGGTATTTACTAATAACTTGACCGTGCTATTTTTAGTGACTCGAAAACGGTTTATTTCGTACAGTAATACCAAAAATCCCCTGCATTTAAATCCGGCAGAATGTAACGATCTGACCTTGTACGGTGTTGATAATCAGCGAAACCATAAACAAGTGCAGGCAGTAAGAGGTTGATTGCTAGCCAGCTCACACATCAGTTCTAGCCCCCATGGATACCTCCAACAAACTCACCTCAGTGCTCCCGAAAAGGGTAACGGATCGCAAATTGTCACGATGATAACACCAAAACGATAGTTTCTATACTTCTTTGCTTCGCACTGACGATAATAGATTTCCCAATACACGTTTTCATGTTGACAACTCAGATTGTATCGATTGATCTTGGGGTTGTAAATAGATATTTTAAATAGAATCTTCACATTAAAGCAGTCCAATTATATTCCATTCAAAGGTCGCACAAGTTAAGAGGGTTTTTAGACCATCCCTACTTTCACGTTGGAAAATATGTTCACACACAAATGACTAAATTTTGCTTTGGAAATTTAATAAATAATGATACCCAAGTCTTCCATAAGCAGTTACAGTATAAAATTTAATTGAAAGCGCTTAATTGTCCATATTTAACGTGATGTCCATATTTAAATTTTAGTAGCAATACATACTGTAATAGCATTTTTGAAATACTATTTAATTTGTGAAACTGGCATTTTCACCATTTCCTACTTCATCTGCTGGATACTATTTAACAGTTAATATTTTCCTCGTTTTCCCAATTTAAACCGATGCATTTACGCAAGCATTTTTGAATTCCGTGAGAGTTCCCCGTATAGGTTCACGATTTCCGCACATCTTTCTACAACAACCGGGTCATGGCTTACTTGCCCTCTGTAGAACCAAACAGTTGCTATTTCCATTTGTTCTTAGAATTGTAATTTTACCTAAATCGCGCTTATTATTTCAGTTTTGTTGCATCAATTTTGAACAGTTTTATTCATAGCATATCTTTTTATCAATTTGTTTTTAAAATAGGAAACAGGAAATTTTGGAAATAAGACACGGAAGATTCATAAAAATGGATGATTGTTTAGTTGTTAAAAATTAAGACGAATTATATTAACAATAAATAACCCCCATTGATGGCATAATTCAGCAAGTCGCACGATTCATAATGAAGCGAGCAACGTAAGAGCGGAAGTTGTGACCCCAGGTACCCACGAAGTACTGTAAAATATCTCTGACCTGCACTCTCTCACTAACCACTCTCACGTACATACTAGCCAATGGGGTTGTAGACAGGCCAGGATAGATCCGGTATGTCAAAGTGTGCAGTGTGCGAGTTGCAATCGAGCAGTTGAAAGATACCGAGAGGGACTCGAATCTTATTGAATATTACCAAATGGCCTGAAATAAATCCCCACACGCTAGATCAGTGTGGGGCAATAAACGTTTCAGTACCTAAGATTTCATGCATTCCAAGATGTAAGTTGCTTCTGAAACACCACGGAATCTTGGTGCAACCAGACCTACGCAATATTGCTGAAAATTCCCAGAAATACTGTGACAACCAACGAAAATAATCAAATAATAATTATTGTAGCACTACTTAAAGTTAAGCAATCAGCAACTTCGCAAGGTTGTTCGTGGGCGACGTTAGAATTTACAGTCAACACCAGATTTGTTTCGTATCACGTAACTTTCTACTTTCAAAGCATATTTTTGAAACTGAATTTTCTCAATGCCGTCGAGAAAGGCAAGGCCACAAAGTATAAATTATGGAGCGCGAAGGCAGCTGTCCAGGGGACGTCGTCGGCGAGGTAATCAGAATTACAAAGCTCCAATCAACATTCCGGGAAAACAAACAGTGACCCGCTCCTTAAGTAAATAAAAGCATCGGAGCAGATACGTAGCGAAAATAAACAAGATGAAAAACGAGATGTCACTGATATATGTTTTGTATCAGCACGAATCAGCATGGTTATCGATTTCGCGGTAACTCTTTCAGGACTACTGCGCCGTTTCCAGGGATGAGACGCAGCTGCAGAGAGGTCTCAGATGGCTGTGAAAATGAGAATGATGGGGAGTCGGTCAACATCGTAAACTGTTTCTTAAACAGTTGATTGCTTAGCGGAGCGAAAAGTGTTTGGACTAGTTCCATTTGCTTTCTGCTTTTTGCGTGAACGTAACGAACCTGCCGCTAATCCAGCCCCCGAAAAACAAGGCGAATTTAGTTTCATTAAGCACCACGGCTCACTCTCGGTTCGGAACGCAAACCGATTTTTTTCCATTTATTTTTGTCCACTTTACACACACTCATAAGACATTTGGGACTTATTGTGAAAATCGTCCGCTGTGATTATTCCAAAATTGTAGAGGAAAAACCAAGATGGCCATATTTTCCCCCAACCCAATGAAATACAGATTTTTTCTGGTTTTTACTAACAGAAAAAAACACGCAATCACCATGTTTTAACCTGGGATTAACAATATGATTATCATAAAGAAAAAGTCGAACTACCGAACAAATGATATCAAAAGAGAAAACGAAAGAAGTGGCTCTTCGTTTTTAGCTCTTGTACTTGTTAGGTTACTTGTTCTGCGAGGCTCTGCTGTTTTGCAAATATCGTTAACGTCATGATCACAAAACTATTTATAAATAAACCAATCGTGTATAAATTAATATTGGGTCAGTTATATATTTTTATTGCGTGTTTCACAGTTGCGACTGTATTTGGCTGCTGAGCTTGCACATTGGCCAGATCGCGCGTCGTTTATTCTTATTTCATTCACCTTTGTTTCATTCAGGAAGTGTGTTTTATGGTTTAATGTATTGTTCTAGTACTTAACTCACACAGATTTCGAGGTTATATTTTGGTTTTAACGCAAAGGCAGTCCGTAACTTAGTTAATGATAGAAATACCGAAAAAAACACACTGGTTTAATTTTAAAACCCAGTATACAACCTACAAATTAACGTAAACCAATTGAAGCAATGGCCTCCTAGTTTTACGTAATGATACACGACTTTGGTTTTGTAAATGGATCATCCCGTATATTTTGAGATATTTGAAATCATGGCTAGAAATACTCTATGATAGCATGCTTAAACTAAAATTTTTGACGTTATTATTTGTTTAATGAAAAAAATCATTTACGTGAAGTAGGCCATGAAGTGGCGTCGCTGGCAGAGGGCGTTTGCTGGTTCCCGAATGGGCGCAGGTAACTTTATGAAAAAGGTGAGAGCCGTGTAGCTGAAGGTGGTGCTGTTGCAGTCATTCAGGGTCAGAATCCTGAGGCTAGAGTTTGTTGGGGTTCTTGGTTTTCAGACTGCGTAGCCCATTGGTTTAGTTGATGTGGTAAACGAGTACACAGGTATCTAAAATGAGCATTCTTTTATCACATGTCGGTTAAGAAATACAAAAAGATCAGACTTACCTGATTAAATAGATTGTAATTGGTTGCTTTATTTAGTATTAAGTGCAGGTGAGGTTATTTTAAAGTATAAATACAGCTTCACTTGAAATAATGCGAGGATATCATTTCATAAGCAAGTTTGCGTTGGATCTAAATAACTTAATAAAGTTATTGTTTTACCCAAGTGTTAAAACCCAACTCTAATTAGAGTTATTCATGTTCTACCAAGCAAGGCAGCCGAAATAAAGATTTAATGGTTAACCTAGAGGGTAGAATACTTGCCTATTTAAATAAAATTGTATTTAATATTTATATGTACAAGCAATTTTTAAGCAGCTACAAAAATATAAATTGATATAAAAATATAATAATACCTACGTCCATTCATGGCAATATGTTCATGTTGTTTTTTTTGTACATTTTAATCGACCCTTTAATATCAGAAATATTTATCCTTCTTTTGGAGATTAAAATCTGGTGTATAAAGTTTGGAAACCTCGGATATATGTAATATTATCTTCCAGGCGTTCCAGTTTTAATTAAAGCACAACCTGGCAAAATCAACAAAAGTTATTGGCGGCTACCCCGCCGAACCCGTTCATAATTGTGTAAATATTGGTGGAAGTAATAATATGTAGGACCTCTCATAAATATAAATGATTCCAGCCAAGTGTATTCCGATGGTATTATGTTTGTTGGAGCGGAAGTATTCCCTAATTCGTCGTTTAGTAACAGCGACTGTAGTTCCAGGAGAGGTCCTTGAGTAAACCATATTCTGCCGACCGTTTTTCTGCGAAAGCAATCAGGATTAAGCTGTTTTTGGCTTCCCAGCAAACTGGAAATCGATGCGGCCCATTGATCATTCTTCACGTCAAGCGCGACTGATTCTTATTACAAGAAGTTTTCAGTGTCTGCTCGAGGAGTGCTGATCGGCTCTTTGTGCGCCGCACAATCGCATTCGAGCGATTTGGAAATGAGGCCTGGTTATTAAATATTTAAATTCGGGAGCGAGACTGCTCGAAAATAGCATATCGCGACACAATGCGGTCTTGAAAACCTGTCCGGATGATAAATTCATGGGCGACAGTGCTGGGGAGCAATACCGTTGATGTATTATGAAAACCTGCGCCCCCGGCAGTCCCTGAAATGGAATTCGCCCCCTGCCGCCCCCTGCAGCCGAATGCTGGACCCACTTGCAAACCGAAGTAGTTAGTTGCCTTGATTGTAATCTCTTAATGCTTAGAAAGAAGTTTCATCTAACTTATTTTTTTTATACCAACTTCACAGTATTGTTTTTTGAATTTGAATTTCTCGTAGCTTCACTAACTGACAATCGTGGTAGAGGTGGGTGGTCCTAGTGAAATATCGGGAAAAATATCAATAAAAGTAAGTAACCAATTTATCTACTATATCCAATAATATATTAAAGACATCGTACACATTGACACGTTGAATATATTGACTGAAACGAATATATCGACTAAGTCGACTATATAGACTACATCGAAGATATCGACTAAACCTAATATGTTGACTATATCCATTACCGATGTATCAAATATCGCGATTATATGGAATGTATTGTGTATGTTAGGCTCATACGCCGAACTCGCCCAATTGACGAAAGAAAAAATCTTAAGTCTTACGGAATATCTAAATATGATGGTTGATCGAAATCAGTTCCCATTTCCGCAACATACCATCAAAGTTTTATCAAATCGCGAATTGGCTATTCCACTATTGCTCCAGTGACGGTTACTTACTATGTACGGCAACTGTTCATGTGCATTTACAGAATTCGCGGATTGTTTAGTGTCGCTTTAGCATACCTTCACAATAAATGATAAAAGTAAAATACAGACATTATTGATTAAAACCAAAAAAACAAAGAGTAAGTGGCTATTTGTTTACTTTTTTGTAGGTTATGCTAGACAGGCCCAGACTTGGTATTTAAACCGATCTGGGCAAGTGACTCCAAACCGGCCCTTTCAAAAATGCATTTTCCTCGAAAGCAATCAGACCCAGTTATTAGACATGAAATACTATATATATTTTTGTAGTTTTCAAGTAATACAAAAGACATAAAACACACCATAATAGTAAACTTTTACTGCGCATACGTGTAACTAAGCATGAAGTAAAATATGAACAAATAAAGTATTAAGATTAGTGTAAAATACCACATTACAATACATTTTTCAGGGTTTTATGCTTACCTGTCAGTTTATACACAATATCATCATTTCCAATAGACATGAGAACATCGTTTTCGAAAGGCGTTAGCATGAAATCCTCCAAATGATCTTAAGATAAACAGTTTCTTACTCTATTTAAAATACATTAATTTAAAAAAGAATCTTTCACCTGTAACTTGTGAAACATAAATACATTGATCGTCAAAAAGCGTTTGTCAGTTTCAATAAGTAATAAAAATCCATACACTTCTAGAATCAAAGGAGGATTTGTAGTTGTGTTTCAATGTTTGACATTCTCTGAAAGTGATAGTTTGGTGTGCTATTCTCTCGTCAAAGATTGTCGGGCCTTTTTTTCGAGGAAACTGGTGAGACGACAACGGGCTACGTAGAGAGTATCACGCGACGCGCACGAACTTTTCAGTGCTCGTGTCAAAAATTTAATATTTCAAGTAGTAATAATAATTAAATATTAAATCTAATTAGTCACAAGTATAGTGAAAGGTGGTTATCAGCGGTTATAGTTTGTACGATTGTGAGGAAGTTATAATTATGTCAAAAAGCTGTGCATTCTGTTTAAACAAACTCGCCAGTTCTAGCACAAGGCACAATCAACATGTGCAGTGCACAATATGTAAAGATATTTGGCACATAAAATGTGTGGGTACACTTTTAAATGAAAGTGATAAGGTAGGAAACTGGAAATGTAAGAAATGTATTACTATCTCCGATAATGGAGATATAAATGAACCTACTTTAAAGGATCTTTTATGTGCAATTAATTCGCTAACTGTGAAGTGCGACAACATGTGCGAATCATTAGAATCCTGCCACGCAAAAATTAATGAAACTAACGGTATGATAAGGGAACAAGACAAGAAAATTCAAGCGTGTATGGAACGAATGGATGAGTTATCTAGAACACAGGTATCACTGCAAAAGGAAAATATAAACTTGAAAATAAAAATAAACAATTTGGAGCAATATACTAGAATGAATAGTGTGGAGATCTCAGGTGTACCAGAACCGGACGGTGAGATCATGTTGGCTACCGTAAAAATTATAGGAGATGCACTAGGTTTTCCAATCGAACGCTCGATGATCGACGCATGCCATAGACTAAAGGCTGATTTGCGTAAACCGGGTGAACCGCGAAATATAATTTTAAAATTTGTGAGCCGCCTAGACAAAGAGGAATTTTTAAAAACACGAAGGGTTAAACGCAATTTTAATACAAGATCGCTTTCTCAACTTCTTCCGCGACTGGCGATGGATCCACCAAAGCCTATATACATCAATGAATCACTAACAGCCGAGAATAAACAACTTTTTTGGAAATGCAGGGAATTCAAGAGAGCCAATAACATTAAACACCTATGGATTAGAAATGGAAAAATTTATATGAGAAAAGAAGATAACAGCCAAGTTTATATTATATCTACACCCAACGATTTGAATGATGTGCACTAATAGTAGCAGCTCTTATTTAAAAATTCTTTATCAAAACGTTAGAGGGTTAAACACAAAAGCAAAAAAAATTAAGTTAAATGTTATCTCTAGTAATTATGATATTATTTTGTTAACTGAAACTGGGTTAAGTGATTTTGTGTATGACGGTGAGTTATTTCCATCTACGTATACTGTATACAGAAGGGACAGGGATTGTGCTTTGGTCAACAAATCAGGTGGAGGCGGTGTACTGATAGCAGTAAAATCGAACCTGAACAGTCAAAGATGTCTTTTTGATACGGTATGTGAGGACATATGGGTTAAGTTAAGTATGAACTCGTTTGCTTTATATTTATGTTGCGTGTATATTCCGCCCAATTCTTCTTTTCAATTATATCGATCCTTTTATGATGAATGTGAATTAAATTTTATTGGCAATAATAGGAATTTGTTTATTGCAGGCGATTTTAATTTGCCTAGGTTAAATAGAGCACATAATATTTGTAACTTAACTGAAAAAGAATCTGAGTATTTTAATTTCTTAAATTTATTATCTTTAGAGCAATATAACACAATATTAAATGCTAATGGTGTATATCTGGATCTCATATTAACAAATGTAGTAAGCAACAATTTCACTGTTGAGCTGGGAACCCCGCTTGTACCAGAAGATGCCCACCATCCTACATTATATTGTGAATTAGAATGCATCAGTAAATTTGTGGGCAGCTCTGATACATTCGGCGGCGAACAGTACAACTACCGGAAAGCCGACTTTTTAAAGTTGTATCATGGTATTCGCAATACAGATTGGAATTTTGAAGATGTTACTGATGTTGACACTGCAGTAGAAATCTTTTACAATGTATTGTATAATGTATTGGACGAAGCGGTCCCCAAAACTAAAAATATAAAGCGACGTTACCCCTGTTGGTTTACACCGGACATTATCAGAGATATTAAACGAAAAGACAGGTTTAGGAAACTGTACAGAAAAACTAAAATCGAAAATTACCGTTTAAATTTTGTTTATTTGAGAGTAAAAGTTAAAGTTGACACTGCCAATGCATATAAAAACTATATAAAAGACGTGGAAGATAATTTAAATGTTCAACCTGACACATTTTGGTCTTTTTTGAAATCGATTCGGAGAAACAACAGCAGTGAAGTCGTAACGCAATATAACGGTATAAGTTTGGAACGGAATACCTCTGAAGCAGATTCATTTGCAAATTATTTTCAATCCGTGTACTCGAAAGAAAAAGCAGCCTACAATTTGACTGACATTCAGCAGTCGTTTCCATTAATAAATAATAGTTTGCATATTACTGATATTACTCCAGATGACATTTTACTAGCTATTAAAAATCTTAAGCCTAAGAAATCTGTGGGACCGGACAAAGTACCGGCATATATATTCAAGGCTTGTGCGGAATATTTTGTAAAACCACTACAATTTATTTACAATTTAATAATAAATACTGCAACCTTTCCCAGCCAGTGGAGGATAACGAAAGTATGCCCCATATTTAAGAGCGGTAGTAAAAATGACGTAATCAATTACAGGCCAGTATCTCTTGTTTCAGTTCCCTGCAAGATATTTGAGTCCATAATATATAAATATCTATACAGTTTTATTAAACCTCATATCAGTACCTCCCAACATGGTTTTGTACCGCGTAGGTCAACGATAACTAATCTATTACTTTTTACAGAATATATTTCAGAGAGCATCAGTAAAAATTTACAAGCAGACGTAATCTACACTGACTTCGAAAAAGCATTCGATCGGGTTAATCACGATGTACTTTTGAAAAAACTTTATGATTACGGAGTTGGTGAAAATTTATTATTGTTATTTATATCTTATTTAAAACACAGACATCAATATGTAGTTTACAACGGTAAAACATCTTCGAAATTCGAAACTTTATCAGGCGTGCCTCAAGGCAGCAATTTGGGGCCTTTATTGTTTTTAATACTTATTAATGATCTACCACAAAATGTGATTAACTCGGAATGTCAACTATTTGCTGATGATTTTAAGATATATAAAGGGATTACCTGTTTAAAAGATTGCCTTTTGTTACAGGAAGATATCGATCGAGTGTATACTTGGACGGTAAAAAACAAGCTTACATTTAACATAAAAAAATGCGTGATTGTTAATTTTTCAAAAAGAGTTGACTTACATCAATATCACTACAAAATCGGAAATGTGTTATTGGAAACAAGGCAAGGAATAAAGGATTTAGGAGTATACTTTGATAACAAACTGAATTTTAACTCTCATGTTAACCAGTGTGTCAAAAAAGCATATAAACAACTTGGATTTATACTAAGAAATTCCGCTTGCTTCCGAAACATCAACACTTACAAAAGGCTATATAATACCTTTGTCAGATGTCATCTGGAGTACGCGTCGGTTGTTTGGTCACCGTTTTATAATTTCTATATTAATGCGATTGAGAAAGTTCAAAAAAGGTTTCTTAGATTTTTATATTATAAAATGTATGGCCAATATACGTATCTCATACCAACTTCTGAATTACGTGCAGAATTTAATATACTGTCATTAGAAAGACGACGTAAATTACTTTCGGCAATAATTGTTTACAAGATTTTGCATAATTTAATAGACTGTTCCAGTCTTCTAGGATTTTTCAAATTTAATGTTCCGCATTATCCCAGTAGAAACAGATCTGTATTTTACATTAGTACTTGCAGAACTAACTTTTCGATGAATTCGCCTATTTATAAACTAAGTACTATATCTAATAACTTTAGCCATTTGGATATATTTGCAATGAGTCTGACTTCATATAAAAAAGGTTTAATATTGGAACTTATTAGATAGGGCAGGGTGTTTGGTGAGTGTCGGGATGGGATGGTGCGGTGCCGTCGTCTGGTTGTGCAGCATCAGCGTGTATTGTACGCTGTTAATGGGGGACCCGATGCCGGTGTTGTGCTTCTGTCGTGGCACTACACTGACACTTCGTTTAGACTTAACTTTTATTCGCAACTGCGACTATGCTGATTCCGCATTTATTTTGTTTTTTTTTTATAAATTAATTGTGTGTGTCTTTTAATATGATTACTACATATTACTATTACATTATCTCTATTTTTGCATTTTCTTATATGTATATATGTAATATTGCAACCTTTATTTGGTAGTAACTGTTGGTTGCATAAATAAATAAATAAAATAAATAAATAAATAAATAAACGCTTACATCCCAAAGGTATACGTATACAGCCATGCCTCAAAGATTTTCACTGTCACACATTGAGGAGGAGATAGTAAATGGGGATTGGTTTCAACAGTATGGTGCTACCAGCCAGACCGCAAGAATTAGTATAAATGTCTTACGACAGTCGATTCCCAAATAAATTGATTTATTGCTATGGTGACCTTCATTGACCTTCGAGATCTTCGGACATCACCACCTCTAAATTATTTTTGTGGTTACTTGAAGAGAAGAGTATTTACAAGAAACCCAAGATATCTGGAGGAGCTCAAAAGATTTATTCGAGAATAAATTGAAGCTATATCGCAGAATAGGCTGCAACGTGTGATGAGCGATTTCGTCCGTCATTTAGAAGGGTGCATTCTACACGAGGGAGTCATTTAAACACCATTTTTCATAAGAAAATCTCCTATTCCTAGTCTTTGAGAAATACTTATCATGTAATTTAAGCAAATACATTTTCATTATAAATATATATAGAAAATATATAGAAAACAGCATGTTAGGCCTGCAGGCCTGAAGATTTAATTCGTTTTTTCCGATAAAATAGAAAGGATTAATAAATATTTATAAGCTTTTTCTAGATTAGCATGTAATAGCTATTTATATATCTAGGGAGCAAAGGTATTCATTTCCTCCCGCGTGTGAATTTAATTCCCGACGCGTTAGCGGAGGGCATTAAACACACAAGGGAGGAAATTAACCTTTGCTCCAGTGATATATATGATTTTTTCTTCGAACGCATGTTCTATTGCGCGAAATTTCAAAAATTTTGCTTTATTAAATAATTACCGTGACTCTAGATTTTTGTAGTGACATTTTGTCTAATTTCCAAATCAGCATAACGTTGTAAAGCTTTGGTGTGATATCCATGGTGACATAAACACAAATGCGGGAGCAAATAAATATTGGCTCCCGCCGGGAGCAAATAGAAATTGGCTCCCGCTGGTGGAAAATTGACAGTTTTGTTTCCTAAAACTAGGGCGCAAAAGCCGACTTTCTATACAGTGAGTAGAAAAAATATATTTTTTCAGAACATAGTAGCAACAAACTACATTTTTTGTAGAATTTGTGATCAACAGTACTGTTTTCTGCTTCATCCTATACAGGTTGTTCTTTGGTATACTTCTCTGAAATGCTGATGGCAAGTTACTCCACTTTGAACAAACATCTAAAAGTTCCATTTGCATATTATCTTGCGTCACTTCAGGATAAAACTTCATCATAGCATATTAAATACATCGAATATCTTGCCTGCAGCGAATATATAGTAGATATTGACTACGTTCAATATATTGTCTGCAACGAATACATGGACTACATCGAGTATATAAAATATATCGAATATATCGACTATGTCAAATATATGGACTATGTCGACGATATCGATTATATTCAATATATTAACTACGTCGAATATCTCGAATGCTTCAGATATATCTACTACATCGAATATATTCGATTGCATCGAATATGTTTTATACACGCAATATTTTGACTAAGTAGAATATACTGACTCCATCGGACATATCGAATATATCGACTACATCGAATATAGTGACCACAAGGTGATAACAAAATAGCACATTATATCATTGCTACTCTTTTCTTAAACGTTCATAGAGTTCTTTCTTAGAAATTTTGTTCCATTACTGGGCTCCCATTCTATTACTATCGGCAGAATAAAATATACTTTTTCAGAAAAAATATGGCAACATTGTTTAGGTAGTGGGCTGTTGCTATTTTTTTTTCATTAACTCACTTTGCAATCTGTTGCAATATAATATGAAACATGGTTTATCATGTAGCACAGTTTGTTTGCAATGTAAAAAGATAGCCTTTTTTACAAAAATAAACTTGCAAAAGAAAAGAAAGTGGAAGTTAGTTTTTTAAGTTATCTTAAAAATAAATTGATAATGTGTCTTGAAATGCTTATTTACTACTCTAATATAACAGAATTCACTAGTTTTAGTCTTCATTTTGATATTTAATTCGAAATCCCTTTAACTTGTAAGAAAAATGTGAACATCATCCAGTCGACGTATATGCATAGTTTGTTAAGCTATAGTTTTCGTTATTGTTTCGCGTTGTATCTGCCAGTTTATGCCAAATGCAGGAATATTAATCTTCTACCATGGAAACAGGTCCAGTTAGTGTTCATTTTGGAGTAATTGTTCAATTTAACACATCATTTATTTATTTATTCATACATGTTGTTCATGTTGATTATCATCTTTTATGTTTTACTGATACTGCATTAATGTATAAAATTGATAATTTACAGCTAGTGTCCCAGACTGTTTCAAAATGATGAAAATATAAAGTATTTTGGGATATTGGGGTCATAAATTATATACTTATGTCTACCGCAAATATAAAAAAAAATGCAGCCACAACTGCTAAACTTGAAGGACAGCAACTTTGTACTTGAGATGAAAATCTTCAATTGCTATTCAAATTTATTATTAGTTGGCGAAGGCCTGCAACGTAGCGCATAGATAATGCACTAGTTTTTCACCACTCTATATATCAAATATATCGACTTTATAGAATATATAGATTAAACCCAATAGTCTACTATATCGATTATCGCTATATCGAATGCTTCGATTATATCGAATGTATTGAACACATTGAATATACTGATTACGTCGAATACATCGACTGTATCGAATATATCGACTACATCGAATATCTCCATTGCACGACTGTATTGTATATCCAATACACTGACTACGTCGAATATATTGACTGCATCGAATATATCGACTACATCCAATATAGAACCTATATCCAGGTTGGGTAATTGTCACAATGTCCCATTGATAATCTATGAACTAAAAAGCATGGTATTGAATGTTAACAAATTTTAAGCTTTCAGTAGTATAATTACGGATATATCTTGTCGATGTAAAGCATATGTCGATGTATCATATACAAAAAGAATGGGACACCGATTAGTCATAGATTCCTTACGTTATAATAAATCGAGTAAACCTAATGTAGCTTAGTACAAAGTCCCTTCAGTAAGAAGTTATAGGGCCTTGAAGTTCAATTGTTTATTTTTTATTTTTTTGTTAATTTTCACAAATGTAAAGATATCAATTTTAATTTTGGGATACTTGCTTATTATTATGTACTGCTCTAATTTAAAAAAATCATTAATTAGACTTGACTTTAAGAGGCAGTTTACCTATCTTTGAAAACTTTTTTAACTCTAACTTCGTTATCTGCAATATTTTTTGAAATTTTAGGTTATTATTTGAAAGAAAATTAACAAGGCACAGAAATAATGTGCTCTTAGTTCTTAACCCTAAAAGCAGCCGTTTACCGTAAAATGCCCATCAAGAGTTTTTAGTTGTCATTGAGACGTGCAATTATCAAGTAGCCATGATCACAAAAACAATGGTCATCTAGTAAACAACAATGATACATCAATTAATGGCATTAGTGGCATAAGAATTGGTTGTAACAAGCCTACGTCTATGCTCAGCGGTAGGGTTACTGCAATGGCGTCGGCGTAAGAAGGGGTGGTTGGGCGTTACCCTCAGCTAGACACTGGATTTGATTGGAACAAAGTTTATTATATTTACACATACAAATAAGCTTATAACTAGGTAACATTTATATACAGAAAAAAAAAGAAAATGGCGGATTGGCATCCGCGATTGGAAGCGGGTGTGGTCCTTCGGAGGCGGGGCCGGCGGCTTCCTCCTGCGGTTGCAGCGGCGGCGGTGGCGACTGGCGACGGGGCGGCGAGCTGAGAGCAGCGGCGGCGGCAACGTCGGCGGCAGTGCGGATCTCCTTGGCGGAGGCGGCGGCTGGCGGCTTCCTTCGGCGGTTGCAGCGGCGGCGGTGGCGACTGGCGACGGGGCGGCGGGCTGTGAGCAGCGGCGGCGGCAACGTCGGCGGCAGTGCGGATCTCCTGGGCGGAGGCGGCGGCTGGCGGCTTCCTTCTGCGGTGGCAGCGGCGGCGGTGGCGACTGGCGACGGGGCGGCGGGCTGTGAGCAGCGGCGGCGGCAACGTCGGCGGCAGTGCTGATCTCCTGGGCGGAGGCGGCGGCTGGCGGCTTCCTTCTGCGGTTGCAGCGGCGGCGGAGGCGACTGGCGACGGGGCGGCGGGCTGTGAGCAGCGGCGGCGGCAACGTCGGCGGCAGTGCTGATCTCCTGGGCGGAGGCGGCGGTTGGCGGCTTCCTTCTGCGGTTGCAGCGGCGGCGGAGGCGACTGGCGACGGGGCGGCGGGCTGTGAGCAGCGGCGGCGGCAACGTCGGCGGCAGTGCGGATCTCCTTTGGCGGAGGTGGCGGCTGGCGAAAGTGGCTTTCCAAAGACGGCAGGCAGCAGAGTCCAATGCGTAGGATTGGTTCTAAGTCCACGAGGGTGATAGGCTCTGGAGAGGCTGGAGCTGCTAGCTGGTCCTGGAAGTTGAAGTGGCTCGAATCCCAAGTCCCACGAAGACGGCAGACAGCAGAGTCCACTGCGGAGGTTTGGCTTCTAAGTCCACGAGGGTGATAGGCTCTGGCGAGGCGGGAGCTGCTAGCTGGTCCTGGAAGCTAAAGTGGCTCGAACTCCAAGTCCCACGAAGGCGGCAGACAGCTAAGTCCAGTGAAACGGCTGTTGGTCCTGAAGCTGAAGTGGCTGCTGGTAGTCCTGGAAGCTGAAGTGGCGGCTGGTGGACTCTCCTTGGCTGAGTTGCTGCTGGTTCGACTCTCCTGGATTGAGTGAATTCTTACTGCCAGCGTCTGACTATTTAAAGGAGCCAGTCCTTTGTCCAACGCGATCTCGACGCTCATTGGTCGAAGTAGAAGGGATGTTTTGCCCGATTTCGATATATTTTGTAATTATAGCATTTAATTGAGCGGCGTGATCAATTAGCGACTTGGTTTTAGTCGCAATCAATAGTTGATGAAATGCCGAGTCTAACGACACCCAATTTGCTATGATTTGAGTAAAAAAATTAGCTCAACTTGGAATTTTTAATGCAATGTTCCGCGTAAAGCTTAATTAAGTATTTTTCTTATGGCGTGTGTTAAAAAGTTTATTATGCTTTGATCGGTTGCGCGCTATTTTTATAAGATTATTGAGACCAATTACGCTTTTCTGGGATGCTTCCTTCGTTAATTAAAATTTAATTTGTAATCTGCATCTTTGCTCGCTGTACTCGGTCGTGGCCCCTGATTTCTTCGTTACAATATGCCTTTCCTCGGGCCGCTGAACTCTCGGCCGCTCTCCCGGGCGCGAGTTTGGCTGCCTGATGGAAAAATTGCTTTTTCTCCACCTGTATATGTGCTATCGCTCTGTGGTTTGTTTTAATAGGTAGCGGTTAATTTTTCCTATCTTCTGGTATCCTTTATGTGTGATTAAAACAGAGCGCACTCTGTTTAAAGGGCGTTTTAGTGAAAAATTCTTAATTTAATCTGCAAACATTCGTGAGGCGCATTTCGCTGGCTGTCACCTTTCTTGGCCGGCCGGCTCCAATAAAGTTTTATGGTTGCAATCTTGCTGCACTTTAGAAATTCGTTGTAAGGACACTTATTTTTATGATTTTAGGGTTTTGAAAGATACTTCTGCGTAGGATCGCGGCGGTTTGTTGAACAGATGTAATAATCTTTGTTCTTCGGGCGCCTTTCGGGCGGCGTACGTTTCCTTTGTCTTTATTCGATCTGTTTAACGGTTCATATCAATTCCCCCCTCCTTTGGCGTCCGCGATCCGGGCAAAAAAAAAAAAATTAGGGAGAGAAAAGGCGGAGTTGGTCTGCGTGAATTTTGAGGGTCTGTTGTCCTCTTTGGACCCTATAGATGCTTGGGCCAAGTTGGTCCAAGATTTGGTGGGGTCCACTCCATTTTGGTTGGAACCCTGCATGGATCCCGGCGATGGCGTCTGAGAGAGGGTGATTTTTCACCATGACCCACTGCTGGGGTTGAAACGTGGGGTTGTCGGCGTCCGGTGCTTCTTGGCGCTGGGCGATGGCTCGGTTTCGGATGCCTGTGTCCCGTGCTCCGCGGTTGTGGGTCCGTGGTTCGTGGGGCGTTTCGGGCAGCAGCGTGGGGTGTCGGAACCTCCATTCCCCGGGGCGGTCTAATTCCTTTCCGAACATGGCGTATGCTGGGGAACACCCTAGGGCGGTGTTATGGCGATTCCGTAAGTTAAATAGGGTCGCGGGAAGATGCTTGTCCCACTCGCGATGGTTTCCTCCTTGTAGATGCAGGCGGAGCCCCTTTTTTATTTCTTGATTCCTTCGCTCCGTTGGGTTGGCTCGGGGGTGATAGATGGCGGTCGTCCATGGCTGGATATCCCACTCCTGGCAGGCTCTCATCCATTGTTCACTGATGAACTGACGCCCGTTATCGGTCAGCATGGCGCTCGGGTACCCAAAGCGGGGAAAGACTTCATTTCGCAAGGTGCGGATGATGATGGGGGCGGTGGCTTTGGCTAAAGCGAAGGCTTCAGTCCACCGGGTGAAGAGGTCGGTTATTACCAGGATGAACTTCTTCCCGGTGGCTGACGAGGGGTAGGGCCCCATGAGGTCGAGCGCAATCGTGTCCCACGCTCGGTTGGGTTGGTGAGGCCTCAGGGTGGCTTTGGCTTGGTGGCGGCCCTTCTTGCATCTCAAGCAGAGCAGGCATTGGCGGACGTAGTTCCGGACATCTTCTCGTAAACGCGTCCAATGAAAATGTGAGCGGATGGCTCGTGTTGTTTCGGCGATGCCGGGATGTCCAGCTAAGTCTTGATCATGGTATTGGTAAATGACCCTGGGTCGGCTTCTCTCCGGGACAAACAGCCTTGGGCCTTGATCCGTCTGGTGGTAAAGCAACCCATCCTCTATTCGATAATTCTCCTGGACGGCTACGAGATCCGGGGTTGGGTCCTCGACGAAGTAGCTTTGGTGCCATGAGTTGACTAAATCTTGACAGTAATTATCCTGCCTTTGGTCCTGTGCAATGGTCTCCCATAACGTTTCTTCGACTGCGTCCAGCAGGCTTAGGGATGGCTTGCCTGGTGGCTCCGTGACGGTAGCACGGCTGCTTGCCCGTTGATACCTCGGTGAGTCCTCACCGTGTGGTGTTTGGCTGCTGGCCGCCTGATTTCTTGTAGCGGGTTCCTGGAACCTGGGAAATCCTTTCTTAGCGGGTTGGCTGGCCGTTACACGTTTTTGGGCGAAGCGCTTGTTGTGAATGGGAGGTAGCAGTACTGTCGGGTCATCCCACACTGCTTCGGCCGGCTGTCCAGTCGGCTGTCGAGATAGCGCGTCCGGCAACTCGTTGTGCTTTCCGGGGCAATGCTCGATTGTGAAGTGGAACTCCTGTAGCAGGAGAGCCCAACGCGTGAGTTTAGCTCGCTGGTCCTTCAAGGTGTTGAGCCAGGTGAGGGCGCGGTTATCGGTCCGGAGGGTGAACTGCCTGCCTTCTAAGTAGGGCCGATATTTTTTTATCGCCCATACGGCGGCTAGGCACTCTTGTTCGTTGGAGTGATAACGTTGTTCGGCTGGCAGGAACCGGGTGCTGGCGTAGGAGATGACGTCTCGACCTCCATCGGGACGTTCCTGGTAGAGCACGGCGGCGATGCCAAATTTGCTGGCGTCTGTTTGTAAAATGAAGGGGCGAGAAGCATCGGGTCGGGCTAATTTCAGCGGTGTCTGAAACAATTGTTTCACTTGGTGAAATGCTTGCTGAACGTCTGGGGTCCAAGTCCAGCGCTTTTTAGTGCTTAGTAGGTCGGTGAGAGGGGCCGCAACGTCGGCGAATCGGGGAATGTACTCGCGTAGCCAATTGCATATGCCTAGGAACTGTCGTAACCCCTTTCGGTTAGTAGGGGGCGGGGCGTTGATGACCTGCTGCACGTGACCTGGTTGAGGTTCGTTTCCCTCTGGGCCAACGATATGCCCTAGGTAGTGCAGTGTGGATTTCCCGAAGTGGCATTTTTCTGGCGAGCATATGAGCCCATGTTCCTGTAGTCGTTCGAATACCTTTCGGAGGTGTTGAAGGTGCTGCTCCCATGATTCCGAGTAAATGATGATGTCATCTAAATACACGAGGCAGAATTTGTGGAGGTACCCTACCAGTACTTCCCGGGCCATCAGCCTCTGAAAGGTCATTGGTGCTGTCTTGAGCCCGAATGGCATGACTCGAAACTGATAGGCTGCGCCATCCGGAGTCGTGAACGCGGTGTAGGGTTTGGCTTGGGGGTGTAAACTTATCTGCCAGTACCCCGACTTTAAGTCAAGTGAGGAGAAGATGCTCGCTGAACCTAGATCTTTGATGGTTTCGTGGATCAAGGGTAGTACCGCCGGCTCATTGATGGTGGCTTCGTTTAGCCTACGAAAGTCCAAGCAGAACCGGGGTGTAGAATCCTTTTTCTCCACGATGACGATTGGCGAGTTATGTGGTGACTGGCTAGGCTCGATGAAACCGCGTGCCAGCATCTCTTCTACTTGCTCGGCGATGATCTTCTTTTTTGTTTCGGAATATCGGTAATTTGGGCTGCGTATAGGGGCATCGGTTTTCACATGAATCTCGTGCTGCAGGGTGCGCGTAGGTGGCGCCGAGGGCCTCCAAATTTCGGGGAAGTCTTCTAGTAGCTGATAGAGGTTGTGTTCCTGCTCGCGAGGGAAGTCATGCTTCAACTGGGGAAGTTCCATCGGGTCATTCGCTGGACGCGGGTCGTGTTGCTCGACCAGGCAATGAGTGGTTTCTCGGGTCCTCATGCCGTGGTGTATGCAACGCCGTGCGAAATCAAAGGTAGCCTCGTGTTCCGTAAGCCACGGTAGTCCGAGAATGATGTCCTCCCTTAATTCCTCTGCTATGATGCACTGTATGACGTAGTTATTTCTACCGATCTGCATTTCCAAGCTTGTTTCTCCTCGTAGGGTCAGGGTTGCCTGTTCTTTGGCCATTTTGGCCGTTCTTTGTGCGTAGCTACCCGTCTCAGGATGCTGCACTAGCTTGGCGCTAATGAAATTATGCGTGGCTGCTGAATCTATCAGGGCACGCATCTCCCGCTGTGGTGATCCGAGGTTCACCATGATATACGGGAGGTTGTGGCAGTTGGCCGTACTTATCGTGGAGCATTGGGTTGGGCCCTGGGCGGTGCTTCGGCCTCGATGTGCCCGGGCCTCCGCCAGTTTTCCGGCGGTGGTAGTTGTCTTGCTTCGGGGGCGTTCACGGGAGCTTCTCCTGTTGCCTGTGGTGTTGGCCGGTGGCGTCGTGGGCAATCCTTATTGAAGTGGCGTCCCGGGCAAAAATAGCAGCGGGGTAGATTTGGCTCGGCTGGCTCCCGTGGGCGTGTCTCGCGGTTTGGCGTTGGTGCGTGGTCGTCCATGTCTTTCTCAATTGCAGCCACCTTGTCCAATAGTTCCTCAATTGTTTCCGGCACTGCGACACGTAGGTAAGGCCGAAGGGCCGGTTTTAACAGTTCTATCATTACGGGAATGCTGGCTCCCACTGACTGTTCGGTGTCCAATCGGCGTATCAGTTGTATCTTCCGAAGAAGAAAGAGTTCGCCATTTTCTTTCAGTCCCTGTTTTTGCCCGTAGAGCTGTGTTTTCAAGGAGGCTCGTACGTCTGCGCTATCGAATTTCTTTAACAGCCTTTCTTCAAATTCATTCCAGGAGAGCGGGAGTGAAGCGTATGGTTTCCACCATTGGTTAGCTTTCCCCTGGAGACAGTTTGTGGCTACTTTCATTAGTTCTGTTGTAGTACATCCGCTTTGCGCATGGTAGCGGGCGCACTCTGCGATGAACTCTTGGGGGTGGTCTAACTCCTCGCCCTTAAATGTTGGTGGGAGATCGACTTTTTTGGGCACAGCCATTCGTCCCAAAAGTGCCTGGAATTGTTCGTCCGTTAATGTGATCGTTGGTGCTGCTGGAGCTTGTTCTGGGCGCCACTGGGTGTTTTCTACCACTCCCAGAAGTGGTGCTGGTTGATTGGTTCCTGCTGCTGTAGCTGCTAGGTTCGCAAGGTGGTGTGCCATTTGCTGTTGGTTGTCTTCGTTGACTTCCTGTCGCACTGGGCTGGGACTTGGAGGCGGTGTCCTTTGTCCACACGGAAATGAGGGTGCGCTGTCTTCTATTATTTCCGAACTGTTCAGACTTCCTCCTTGTCGCGGTGTCCGCTGAGGTTCTTCGTTGATCCTTGGCGGAGTTGTCTCCATGTTTCCCTTCCTTCTTGACTTCACCATTGTAGTGGGCGTGGCTTCCCTCTGGTGTCCACCACAGGTTTGCCCCACGTTCCGGGCGACAATTAACAAGCCTACGTCTATGCTCAGCGGTAGGGTTACTGCAATGGCGTCGGCGTAAGAAGGGGTGGTTGGGCGTTACCCTCAGCTAGACACTGGATTTGATTGGAACAAAGTTTATTATATTTACACATACAAATAAGCTTATAACTAGGTAACATTTATATACAGAAAAAGAAAAGAAAATGGCGGATTGGCATCCGCGATTGGAAGCGGGTGTGGTCCTTCGGAGGCGGGGCCGGCGGC
The DNA here is from genome assembly GCA_940337035.1 of Agriotes lineatus. NCBI lineage: Eukaryota > Metazoa > Arthropoda > Insecta > Coleoptera > Elateridae > Agriotes > Agriotes lineatus. Next base: position 180,883,609 of record OW679195.1, on the reverse strand, counting down.
TTCCTCCTGCGGTTGCAGCGGCGGCGGTGGCGACTGGCGACGGGGCGGCGAGCTGAGAGCAGCGGCGGCGGCAACGTCGGCGGCAGTGCGGATCTCCTTGGCGGAGGCGGCGGCTGGCGGCTTCCTTCGGCGGTTGCAGCGGCGGCGGTGGCGACTGGCGATGGGGCGGCGGGCTGTGAGCAGCGGCGGCGGCAACGTCGGCGGCAGTGCTGATCTCCTGGGCGGAGGCGGCGGCTGGCGGCTTCCTTCTGCGGTTGCAGCGGCGGCGGAGGCGACTGGCGACGGGGCGGCGGGCTGTGAGCAGCGGCGGCGGCAACGTCGGCGGCAGTGCTGATCTCCTGGGCGGAGGCGGCGGTTGGCGGCTTCCTTCTGCGGTTGCAGCGGCGGCGGAGGCGACTGGCGACGGGGCGGCGGGCTGTGAGCAGCGGCGGCGGCAACGTCGGCGGCAGTGCGGATCTCCTTTGGCGGAGGTGGCGGCTGGCGAAAGTGGCTTTCCAAAGACGGCAGGCAGCAGAGTCCAATGCGTAGGATTGGTTCTAAGTCCACGAGGGTGATAGGCTCTGGAGAGGCTGGAGCTGCTAGCTGGTCCTGGAAGTTGAAGTGGCTCGAATCCCAAGTCCCACGAAGACGGCAGACAGCAGAGTCCACTGCGGAGGTTTGGCTTCTAAGTCCACGAGGGTGATAGGCTCTGGCGAGGCGGGAGCTGCTAGCTGGTCCTGGAAGCTAAAGTGGCTCGAACTCCAAGTCCCACGAAGGCGGCAGACAGCTAAGTCCAGTGAAACGGCTGTTGGTCCTGAAGCTGAAGTGGCTGCTGGTAGTCCTGGAAGCTGAAGTGGCGGCTGGTGGACTCTCCTTGGCTGAGTTGCTGCTGGTTCGACTCTCCTGGATTGAGTGAATTCTTACTGCCAGCGTCTGACTATTTAAAGGAGCCAGTCCTTTGTCCAACGCGATCTCGACGCTCATTGGTCGAAGTAGAAGGGATGTTTTGCCCGATTTCGATATATTTTGTAATTATAGCATTTAATTGAGCGGCGTGATCAATTAGCGACTTGGTTTTAGTCGCAATCAATAGTTGATGAAATGCCGAGTCTAACGACACCCAATTTGCTATGATTTGAGTAAAAAAATTAGCTCAACTTGGAATTTTTAATGCAATGTTCCGCGTAAAGCTTAATTAAGTATTTTTCTTATGGCGTGTGTTAAAAAGTTTATTATGCTTTGATCGGTTGCGCGCTATTTTTATAAGATTATTGAGACCAATTACGCTTTTCTGGGATGCTTCCTTCGTTAATTAAAATTTAATTTGTAATCTGCATCTTTGCTCGCTGTACTCGGTCGTGGCCCCTGATTTCTTCGTTACAATATGCCTTTCCTCGGGCCGCTGAACTCTCGGCCGCTCTCCCGGGCGCGAGTTTGGCTGCCTGATGGAAAAATTGCTTTTTCTCCACCTGTATATGTGCTATCGCTCTGTGGTTTGTTTTAATAGGTAGCGGTTAATTTTTCCTATCTTCTGGTATCCTTTATGTGTGATTAAAACAGAGCGCACTCTGTTTAAAGGGCGTTTTAGTGAAAAATTCTTAATTTAATCTGCAAACATTCGTGAGGCGCATTTCGCTGGCTGTCACCTTTCTTGGCCGGCCGGCTCCAATAAAGTTTTATGGTTGCAATCTTGCTGCACTTTAGAAATTCGTTGTAAGGACACTTATTTTTATGATTTTAGGGTTTTGAAAGATACTTCTGCGTAGGATCGCGGCGGTTTGTTGAACAGATGTAATAATCTTTGTTCTTCGGGCGCCTTTCGGGCGGCGTACGTTTCCTTTGTCTTTATTCGATCTGTTTAACGGTTCATATCAATTCCCCCCTCCTTTGGCGTCCGCGATCCGGGCAAAAAAAAAAAAATTAGGGAGAGAAAAGGCGGAGTTGGTCTGCGTGAATTTTGAGGGTCTGTTGTCCTCTTTGGACCCTATAGATGCTTGGGCCAAGTTGGTCCAAGATTTGGTGGGGTCCACTCCATTTTGGTTGGAACCCTGCATGGATCCCGGCGATGGCGTCTGAGAGAGGGTGATTTTTCACCATGACCCACTGCTGGGGTTGAAACGTGGGGTTGTCGGCGTCCGGTGCTTCTTGGCGCTGGGCGATGGCTCGGTTTCGGATGCCTGTGTCCCGTGCTCCGCGGTTGTGGGTCCGTGGTTCGTGGGGCGTTTCGGGCAGCAGCGTGGGGTGTCGGAACCTCCATTCCCCGGGGCGGTCTAATTCCTTTCCGAACATGGCGTATGCTGGGGAACACCCTAGGGCGGTGTTATGGCGATTCCGTAAGTTAAATAGGGTCGCGGGAAGATGCTTGTCCCACTCGCGATGGTTTCCTCCTTGTAGATGCAGGCGGAGCCCCTTTTTTATTTCTTGATTCCTTCGCTCCGTTGGGTTGGCTCGGGGGTGATAGATGGCGGTCGTCCATGGCTGGATATCCCACTCCTGGCAGGCTCTCATCCATTGTTCACTGATGAACTGACGCCCGTTATCGGTCAGCATGGCGCTCGGGTACCCAAAGCGGGGAAAGACTTCATTTCGCAAGGTGCGGATGATGATGGGGGCGGTGGCTTTGGCTAAAGCGAAGGCTTCAGTCCACCGGGTGAAGAGGTCGGTTATTACCAGGATGAACTTCTTCCCGGTGGCTGACGAGGGGTAGGGCCCCATGAGGTCGAGCGCAATCGTGTCCCACGCTCGGTTGGGTTGGTGAGGCCTCAGGGTGGCTTTGGCTTGGTGGCGGCCCTTCTTGCATCTCAAGCAGAGCAGGCATTGGCGGACGTAGTTCCGGACATCTTCTCGTAAACGCGTCCAATGAAAATGTGAGCGGATGGCTCGTGTTGTTTCGGCGATGCCGGGATGTCCAGCTAAGTCTTGATCATGGTATTGGTAAATGACCCTGGGTCGGCTTCTCTCCGGGACAAACAGCCTTGGGCCTTGATCCGTCTGGTGGTAAAGCAACCCATCCTCTATTCGATAATTCTCCTGGACGGCTACGAGATCCGGGGTTGGGTCCTCGACGAAGTAGCTTTGGTGCCATGAGTTGACTAAATCTTGACAGTAATTATCCTGCCTTTGGTCCTGTGCAATGGTCTCCCATAACGTTTCTTCGACTGCGTCCAGCAGGCTTAGGGATGGCTTGCCTGGTGGCTCCGTGACGGTAGCACGGCTGCTTGCCCGTTGATACCTCGGTGAGTCCTCACCGTGTGGTGTTTGGCTGCTGGCCGCCTGATTTCTTGTAGCGGGTTCCTGGAACCTGGGAAATCCTTTCTTAGCGGGTTGGCTGGCCGTTACACGTTTTTGGGCGAAGCGCTTGTTGTGAATGGGAGGTAGCAGTACTGTCGGGTCATCCCACACTGCTTCGGCCGGCTGTCCAGTCGGCTGTCGAGATAGCGCGTCCGGCAACTCGTTGTGCTTTCCGGGGCAATGCTCGATTGTGAAGTGGAACTCCTGTAGCAGGAGAGCCCAACGCGTGAGTTTAGCTCGCTGGTCCTTCAAGGTGTTGAGCCAGGTGAGGGCGCGGTTATCGGTCCGGAGGGTGAACTGCCTGCCTTCTAAGTAGGGCCGATATTTTTTTATCGCCCATACGGCGGCTAGGCACTCTTGTTCGTTGGAGTGATAACGTTGTTCGGCTGGCAGGAACCGGGTGCTGGCGTAGGAGATGACGTCTCGACCTCCATCGGGACGTTCCTGGTAGAGCACGGCGGCGATGCCAAATTTGCTGGCGTCTGTTTGTAAAATGAAGGGGCGAGAAGCATCGGGTCGGGCTAATTTCAGCGGTGTCTGAAACAATTGTTTCACTTGGTGAAATGCTTGCTGAACGTCTGGGGTCCAAGTCCAGCGCTTTTTAGTGCTTAGTAGGTCGGTGAGAGGGGCCGCAACGTCGGCGAATCGGGGAATGTACTCGCGTAGCCAATTGCATATGCCTAGGAACTGTCGTAACCCCTTTCGGTTAGTAGGGGGCGGGGCGTTGATGACCTGCTGCACGTGACCTGGTTGAGGTTCGTTTCCCTCTGGGCCAACGATATGCCCTAGGTAGTGCAGTGTGGATTTCCCGAAGTGGCATTTTTCTGGCGAGCATATGAGCCCATGTTCCTGTAGTCGTTCGAATACCTTTCGGAGGTGTTGAAGGTGCTGCTCCCATGATTCCGAGTAAATGATGATGTCATCTAAATACACGAGGCAGAATTTGTGGAGGTACCCTACCAGTACTTCCCGGGCCATCAGCCTCTGAAAGGTCATTGGTGCTGTCTTGAGCCCGAATGGCATGACTCGAAACTGATAGGCTGCGCCATCCGGAGTCGTGAACGCGGTGTAGGGTTTGGCTTGGGGGTGTAAACTTATCTGCCAGTACCCCGACTTTAAGTCAAGTGAGGAGAAGATGCTCGCTGAACCTAGATCTTTGATGGTTTCGTGGATCAAGGGTAGTACCGCCGGCTCATTGATGGTGGCTTCGTTTAGCCTACGAAAGTCCAAGCAGAACCGGGGTGTAGAATCCTTTTTCTCCACGATGACGATTGGCGAGTTATGTGGTGACTGGCTAGGCTCGATGAAACCGCGTGCCAGCATCTCTTCTACTTGCTCGGCGATGATCTTCTTTTTTGTTTCGGAATATCGGTAATTTGGGCTGCGTATAGGGGCATCGGTTTTCACATGAATCTCGTGCTGCAGGGTGCGCGTAGGTGGCGCCGAGGGCCTCCAAATTTCGGGGAAGTCTTCTAGTAGCTGATAGAGGTTGTGTTCCTGCTCGCGAGGGAAGTCATGCTTCAACTGGGGAAGTTCCATCGGGTCATTCGCTGGACGCGGGTCGTGTTGCTCGACCAGGCAATGAGTGGTTTCTCGGGTCCTCATGCCGTGGTGTATGCAACGCCGTGCGAAATCAAAGGTAGCCTCGTGTTCCGTAAGCCACGGTAGTCCGAGAATGATGTCCTCCCTTAGTTCCTCTGCTATGATGCACTGTATGACGTAGTTATTTCTACCGATCTGTATTTCCAAGCTTGTTTCTCCTCGTAGGGTCAGGGTTGCCTGTTCTTTGGCCATTTTGGCCGTTCTTTGTGCGTAGCTACCCGTCTCAGGATGCTGCACTAGCTTGGCGCTAATGAAATTATGCGTGGCTGCTGAATCTATCAGGGCACGCATCTCCCGCTGTGGTGATCCGAGGTTCACCATGATATACGGGAGGTTGTGGCAGTTGGCCGTACTTATCGTGGAGCATTGGGTTGGGCCCTGGGCGGTGCTTCGGCCTCGATGTGCCCGGGCCTCCGCCAGTTTTCCGGCGGTGGTAGTTGTCTTGCTTCGGGGGCGTTCACGGGAGCTTCTCCTGTTGCCTGTGGTGTTGGCCGGTGGCGTCGTGGGCAATCCTTATTGAAGTGGCGTCCCGGGCAAAAATAGCAGCGGGGTAGATTTGGCTCGGCTGGCTCCCGTGGGCGTGTCTCGCGGTTTGGCGTTGGTGCGTGGTCGTCCATGTCTTTCTCAATTGCAGCCACCTTGTCCAATAGTTCCTCAATTGTTTCCGGCACTGCGACACGTAGGTAAGGCCGAAGGGCCGGTTTTAACAGTTCTATCATTACGGGAATGCTGGCTCCCACTGACTGTTCGGTGTCCAATCGGCGTATCAGTTGTATCTTCCGAAGAAGAAAGAGTTCGCCATTTTCTTTCAGTCCCTGTTTTTGCCCGTAGAGCTGTGTTTTCAAGGAGGCTCGTACGTCTGCGCTATCGAATTTCTTTAACAGCCTTTCTTCAAATTCATTCCAGGAGAGCGGGAGTGAAGCGTATGGTTTCCACCATTGGTTAGCTTTCCCCTGGAGACAGTTTGTGGCTACTTTCATTAGTTCTGTTGTAGTACATCCGCTTTGCGCATGGTAGCGGGCGCACTCTGCGATGAACTCTTGGGGGTGGTCTAACTCCTCGCCCTTAAATGTTGGTGGGAGATCGACTTTTTTGGGCACAGCCATTCGTCCCAAAAGTGCCTGGAATTGTTCGTCCGTTAATGTGATCGTTGGTGCTGCTGGAGCTTGTTCTGGGCGCCACTGGGTGTTTTCTACCACTCCCAGAAGTGGTGCTGGTTGATTGGTTCCTGCTGCTGTAGCTGCTAGGTTCGCAAGGTGGTGTGCCATTTGCTGTTGGTTGTCTTCGTTGACTTCCTGTCGCACTGGGCTGGGACTTGGAGGCGGTGTCCTTTGTCCACACGGAAATGAGGGTGCGCTGTCTTCTATTATTTCCGAACTGTTCAGACTTCCTCCTTGTCGCGGTGTCCGCTGAGGTTCTTCGTTGATCCTTGGCGGAGTTGTCTCCATGTTTCCCTTCCTTCTTGACTTCACCATTGTAGTGGGCGTGGCTTCCCTCTGGTGTCCACCACAGGTTTGCCCCACGTTCCGGGCGACAATTAACAAGCCTACGTCTATGCTCAGCGGTAGGGTTACTGCAATGGCGTCGGCGTAAGAAGGGGTGGTTGGGCGTTACCCTCAGCTAGACACTGGATTTGATTGGAACAAAGTTTATTATATTTACACATACAAATAAGCTTATAACTAGGTAACATTTATATACAGAAAAAGAAAAGAAAATGGCGGATTGGCATCCGCGATTGGAAGCGGGTGTGGTCCTTCGGAGGCGGGGCCGGCGGCTTCCTCCTGCGGTTGCAGCGGCGGCGGTGGCGACTGGCGACGGGGCGGCGAGCTGAGAGCAGCGGCGGCGGCAACGTCGGCGGCAGTGCGGATCTCCTTGGCGGAGGCGGCGGCTGGCGGCTTCCTTCGGCGGTTGCAGCGGCGGCGGTGGCGACTGGCGATGGGGCGGCGGGCTGTGAGCAGCGGCGGCGGCAACGTCGGCGGCAGTGCTGATCTCCTGGGCGGAGGCGGCGGCTGGCGGCTTCCTTCTGCGGTTGCAGCGGCGGCGGAGGCGACTGGCGACGGGGCGGCGGGCTGTGAGCAGCGGCGGCGGCAACGTCGGCGGCAGTGCTGATCTCCTGGGCGGAGGCGGCGGTTGGCGGCTTCCTTCTGCGGTTGCAGCGGCGGCGGAGGCGACTGGCGACGGGGCGGCGGGCTGTGAGCAGCGGCGGCGGCAACGTCGGCGGCAGTGCGGATCTCCTTTGGCGGAGGTGGCGGCTGGCGAAAGTGGCTTTCCAAAGACGGCAGGCAGCAGAGTCCAATGCGTAGGATTGGTTCTAAGTCCACGAGGGTGATAGGCTCTGGAGAGGCTGGAGCTGCTAGCTGGTCCTGGAAGTTGAAGTGGCTCGAATCCCAAGTCCCACGAAGACGGCAGACAGCAGAGTCCACTGCGGAGGTTTGGCTTCTAAGTCCACGAGGGTGATAGGCTCTGGCGAGGCGGGAGCTGCTAGCTGGTCCTGGAAGCTAAAGTGGCTCGAACTCCAAGTCCCACGAAGGCGGCAGACAGCTAAGTCCAGTGAAACGGCTGTTGGTCCTGAAGCTGAAGTGGCTGCTGGTAGTCCTGGAAGCTGAAGTGGCGGCTGGTGGACTCTCCTTGGCTGAGTTGCTGCTGGTTCGACTCTCCTGGATTGAGTGAATTCTTACTGCCAGCGTCTGACTATTTAAAGGAGCCAGTCCTTTGTCCAACGCGATCTCGACGCTCATTGGTCGAAGTAGAAGGGATGTTTTGCCCGATTTCGATATATTTTGTAATTATAGCATTTAATTGAGCGGCGTGATCAATTAGCGACTTGGTTTTAGTCGCAATCAATAGTTGATGAAATGCCGAGTCTAACGACACCCAATTTGCTATGATTTGAGTAAAAAAATTAGCTCAACTTGGAATTTTTAATGCAATGTTCCGCGTAAAGCTTAATTAAGTATTTTTCTTATGGCGTGTGTTAAAAAGTTTATTATGCTTTGATCGGTTGCGCGCTATTTTTATAAGATTATTGAGACCAATTACGCTTTTCTGGGATGCTTCCTTCGTTAATTAAAATTTAATTTGTAATCTGCATCTTTGCTCGCTGTACTCGGTCGTGGCCCCTGATTTCTTCGTTACAATATGCCTTTCCTCGGGCCGCTGAACTCTCGGCCGCTCTCCCGGGCGCGAGTTTGGCTGCCTGATGGAAAAATTGCTTTTTCTCCACCTGTATATGTGCTATCGCTCTGTGGTTTGTTTTAATAGGTAGCGGTTAATTTTTCCTATCTTCTGGTATCCTTTATGTGTGATTAAAACAGAGCGCACTCTGTTTAAAGGGCGTTTTAGTGAAAAATTCTTAATTTAATCTGCAAACATTCGTGAGGCGCATTTCGCTGGCTGTCACCTTTCTTGGCCGGCCGGCTCCAATAAAGTTTTATGGTTGCAATCTTGCTGCACTTTAGAAATTCGTTGTAAGGACACTTATTTTTATGATTTTAGGGTTTTGAAAGATACTTCTGCGTAGGATCGCGGCGGTTTGTTGAACAGATGTAATAATCTTTGTTCTTCGGGCGCCTTTCGGGCGGCGTACGTTTCCTTTGTCTTTATTCGATCTGTTTAACGGTTCATATCAGTTGTTTTACATTTAAGAAAATGCCTGTACATAACGAATTCTCCAATACTGAAATGTTCGTTATGTCGCAGCATTTTCGTAAACTCAAAAGACAAAAAACTGATGTCACCAACGTCATTAATTGATTTGTTGTTGTTGTTTACTAGATCATAATCATTAACCATTGTTTTTGTGATTATGGGTACTTGATAATTGCACGTCTTAATGATAACCAAAAACCTTTGATGGGCATTTTAAGGTAAACAGTTGGTCTTACGCTTATGAACTGTATATGGTTTTTATTAGTAGCAGTGTGAAACGTATTAGTCACGTGTGTATAATAGCTATTTTTTGTTACTGACAGTGAGGAGATATATAAAAAAATACTTATTAACTGTTTTTAAGGCCAATATATGAAATTATCTCTGAACATTTAGATGTTCCTATAGAAACAGGCGTGATGCTTCACCAGACAAATCAGAAATATATCGACACCTCTGTGTACAGGAATTACGAAATAGGCCACAGCCGTTAGCAAACGTACTAATAACAAATCTTGTACTCTTCTGACCATCAATTTTTATTAAAAATTCGTAGGTTTTGTCTCTTTATCAATAGTAACTAGGGAAACGAAAGATACTACCAATAGCGTCAAAATTCCCAAATAACCCTAACTATTCATTTCTGAATTTTGTCAGATAGAAAGGTTATGTTTACTTGTCGTATAAAAAAGATTTCCTAACAAAAAGGCGTAAAACTTTTTATCAATTAAATTCACGATGTTAATACTGTAAGATAAGACTATTTTTTACAAATAGCTAAGACATGAATACGTATTTTAACATTTTATCCAGATAAGGATGTGGTTTTGATTTCTACCTGCGTATCCCATGAATTTAAATTCAATTTCAGTAATTTTATGTTTCATGTTTTACACAGTAGCATTTTAGTGCATATAAATAGAGGTCCCGGGTGGTGTAGCTTGAACAAGCGTCCATGTTTGATCAGTAGAGTTAAGCAACGCTCTTTCTGGTCAGAACTTGGATGGGAGTTTCACGGCTTCCTCTCTCGGCGCCTCGTGGTACGGCTGCTACGGAAATAGTTGGTCCCGGATGTCATAATAACATCATGAAAGTTGTTAGTGGGGTTGGAAGTCCTCATAAATGTACAGCGACGCCTATAATTGGTCTAACGGCTGTTGGCTGAGTACGAAATAAATAAATAAATAAATACATTGAATGCATATTTAAATATATTTTTCCAACAATAAATAATATTTTTGTGTTGTCTGTTATCTGGGATTAGTGCGTTTGTTAATTTTATCAACGCTATCTTTGAATTTGTTAAAACTAAATGAAAATCTACTATAAGATGTTGAATTGAATTCAAAATCTAGGACCTTGTCATATTGCGCATTCTTAACTTGCGAACGTTGTAGGTATACAATATAATAAATAATTAGGTTTCGTTCCTCATAGCAGCAATTCAAAGGAAAACCTTTTTTATGTAGTTAACTGTTAACCCACAGTAAACTGTGATATAGTCGGACTACTTTAAGTAGAGTTTTTAAACTTTATTTTAACTTGCCATGTTAGCGATATTTATCAATTTTCCTAAAATTTGCTAGACTTTTTGGCACATTTATTCCTGCTTATTCGAGTCAGCAGCTTATTTTTACGGCTAGGTCGACGCGCAGGCCAAAAGAGCGCTTAAGAATGGTATTAGTCAAATTAGGAATTCAATAAATCCGGGCTTCATAAGAAGCGGATGCAAAGAAAACATTACGGTTTATTAAATTCCGGGGCATCGCATGCATGTCTCTGCTCGCGTGCCATATAAAAGAAATAAATAGCAGGGAAGAATAAGAGCGAATCTGTTTGAAAGAACACGGATTTCAAAGGAAACAGAAAGCGAAGCTTTTAAATAAAGTAGAGAATTAGCTTACGTCTCGGATGCTCTAAGCATAATGCAGCCTAAATATTTCCGGAGATATGAAGTAGTCGTCAGGAATTCGTTAAATGCCTCCGAATTTGCATGAAGATGAAAGGGAATTTGTTAAATTTCGTCGGTGTACTTCGTTTTGTCAATGGAGATATATGGCCGCGCCATTGTGATGAATTCCTCTGTTGAGCGGTAATGACTTCACCATAATGGAAAGTCGATATCCTCTAAAGTGGCGGTGGAGGTTGCTACAAAAATACCTAATAACATAATGAAGCAAGCTGGGGTCGTACCAGTATTAAACTTCCATTACCAGAAACTAGGGACAACAACCTTACTGGATTTAAATTGAGGAAGATCACAGTTTTTCTCTGAGGATGGCGCGTGCTGTACGTAATGGGAGTTGTATAAATTATTAGCAGCTTTAGCGATAAATTTTGACAGCTATTGATGGTGCCTATAAATATTTTCCAAATCAGTTTGATCTCTGGCTAAGGATTCTTATAGAGCACGATATTTGTAAAAAGTTTCTGATAATTGTATAAATAGCAAAATTCTCCTAAATTGGAGCTGGTATTTGCTCTCGACTTATTTATATTTACTTTGTCTAGACTAGAATCAATTTGGTTATTGTACATATATTTGTTTTTCTGTTATTCACACGAATACGTGTTGATGTTTTACTAGCGATACCTTTTTTACAATAAAATCTTTAACTCGCCAACATCAAAGCTGTCCATCTAGTGAATATGAAGAAGGGACTGTCCTTGTAAGGAGTTGATAGTAATCACAAATTACTCCTCTGCGTAGTCAAATCTGCTGTTAATTCATTAGTGGAAATAATGACCTCCTTTCCATGAGAAGCGTCTAATTTTCCCATTAGGCTGTGACGCCATAGTGCTTTATAACTAGCCGACATTTACTTCGCATCAGCACCTACTAAGAGTTTGTAGAAACATATTTGTCTATTTGGGATGACCGCATTCTAATTTGCAGAAGGATAAGGAGATTATGTCTTGGTGATAAGTATAACACCCCTGCTTATAAGGGTACTTCCACAGTTAACGGAAATTATATCTACAAGAACCGTATATTTTTTGACTGGCGTTATAGTCTGGGGTAGGCCTCGATTTGTTCGAGATCTTGCTGTAATAGAGGCTGGTTACTAGCATCTGAAACTGCTTGCAACGGCCAAACTGGGGGAGACGTGTAAAGGTGTTTATTATTGGTTAGACGCCGCCATAGTGAGAAGGCCATGAACGACCTGCTGGCTCTGTGCTTCCGGCTTCAGGAAGATGTTTCTACTCGGCACACGGAGTGGATTAATCACTTTACTTTCATGTGCTTGGAATTTTATTTATCTAAAATCTCGTCCTGCATTTTGCTTCAGTTGAAATCAAACAGGAAGTAATCTACATTAAACACTCGCAATTCGGTTACAAAGCGATTCAGGCCAGCTGCATGTTAAATCGTATAATATTACATTTAGTAACGTGACGTCATGGAACATTTAACGGCTGAAGACTGCCGACAAACCACTCACGGTATCAAATGGTAGTTAGCGTGCCCAGACCGGGACGAACCTCGAACTTCTTATTTTAGATGGAAATATTCCACATATAAGTAGGTATCGTATACAAAATGAGCGATAATGTACTTAGTACGGTATGATCGAAAACTTTTAACCTCTAGAGGGCTGTGGAATTATTTTGTCAACATTTTTGTTGGCAGTCGTGGTAGTAAAAGTCACATTGGCATTTTATACTACCTGTCAGTTTAAGGTTGTCAGGATTGACATTTCAACAAATACCAACATTCTTGTTGAATACATAAAAATGTTAGTAACAAAAACAACTACAGCTATTCAAAATGATTTGCTGCATTTTCCATACACAGCACCACCTAGTGCTCGGCGTTAAACATCCTGTAAAAGTTAAGTTTATCTGTCAAAATTGCATAGGTTATATTATTAAGTAGGTAGCTTTGCTGCTCATCACTGCCACCACAAATTCAATTTTTAAAAAATCCGCAGCACTCTAGAAGTTAAAAGTTTTCGATCATACGGTACTTAGCTGCAGCACAGGCAATTATCAGTACCAATCTTAAGGAAAAAGTCCAGGACAACACAAAGACGACAAAAGGTTCGAGAGAATGAATGACGCGGCAGTCGTTGGACAAGCAGGAGGGCGAGATATTGGGTTAATAGCGGCCAGGTTATAACAAAGCGCTTTTGGATACGAGTTAATTGGACACTTAAAATCTACGACACTCCAAACAGTATGTGATTAGAACTTCCAATATCTTAAAGCCCAAAGAGCTATTAATGCCGCAAAAACCGTAGGTTTACCACGAAGACCGTAAATAAAAAATACTTCCAAAGATGCAAGTTTACGCCGCATTTAGTAACCACTGTCACAACACAACCTAACTCCTCTTTTGTTCTTTCGTCTATCCTGTGAGTTTCACGTTTTTTTAGAGTTTAGCTGCCATTAAACTATCATAGGTTGCTTGGAAATCGACATATATGTGAATAATTTCTACGTCATACTCTATAGCCTTTTCAAGATTTTTTCACAAATAAAAAAATCTGCCCAGTGATTCACCTTTTATGGGGACTTCCAACCCCACTAACGACTGTCATGTTGTTATTATGACACTCGGGACCAACTATTTCCGTGGCAGCCGTACCACGAGGCGCCGAGAGAAGTAGCCATGGAAGTACCATCCAAGTTCTGACCAGAAAGAGCGTTACTTAACTCTACTGATCGAACGTGGACGCTACACCACCCGGGTAGGGGTGGTAGGCTATTTATTGTTTGTCAGCCTTTTGATAGCAGTTTCTTATTTTTTACATTTGGTATTGAGAAGCAGACATGGAGAAGATATATGGAGCCCTATGGGATCTTAAAACAACCATTTGGATATTATGCTTCAGAAAGGAGATTTTCGAAGAAATGTAGCAGATAAACGTTCCGTGTTGTGTAAACTTTAACCGAATTGTTACGGTTAAATAAAGTAACATGTTATCAGCATGGTGTTTACACAAAATATCTCTACTTCTACAATAGAAAACACCATATAAATAAGCATTGAAGGTAGCGTGTTTCTACTTGAATAATGCTTTGATGACATAATTAGGAAGAGCAAATTTTTAGAGGAAAAAATTTCAACCTTGGAAAAAGAAAGGAGAGGTATAGTTATTTTACAAATGCGTATTAGAGGTTTTTAACAGCTAATGGCATTTATATGAAAATCACTTCGTACTCGGTAACATGCTAACCATGAGAGAAAATCCGTAGAAGAAAACTTCATCTTATTCGTGGTCTATATATACAGGGTGTTTCAAAATTGCACGGTACAAATATAAAGGCGTTATTCTACAAAATAAAATAAGGAAAAAAACTAATAAACATATGTCCTAAAATCATTAATTTCAAAGATACCCTTGATCAAAAATTAAAGATAGTAATTCGTATTTCAAACGTTCATGATTTAGTAGGCTGGGGTTTTGTTTTCAACACTTGTTTTTTGTTTATGTACAATATGTAGGCGCTGTTCTACAGTAATAGATAAAAACAATAATATGAATGTGTTCCAAAATAATTTAGTGCAGATTTATTTTTGATTAATTTACAAAAAAGCAGAAATTTACTAGCATTTATATTAACTGCTTGAAGTGGCCTTCTTCTGCTGCCAAGCAGCATTCAGCACGTCGAATTCATGATTCTCAAGACCCTCTTATTTCAAGATTTTGTTTGAGGGATTCACAAGCTTCAGTTATGCGTTTTCTTGATCCATCTACAGTGTCCGCTCCAGACGAATACACAATTTATTTAACGTACTCCTAAACAAATTAATGCAAGGGAGTGAGATCAGGTGACCGAGGTGACCATGGTAGAGGGCCATTACGACCAATCCATCGAACGTTATAAATAGTATTAAAATAATCAGTTAGAGGTCGGGAAAAATGTTCCTGCGAATTGCTATCTTTCATTTTTTTATCAACGATGTCTTCGAAATGAATGATTTTAGGACATAAGATTATTAGGATTTTTTTCTTATTTCTTACTGCAGAATAACATCCTTATATTTGTTCAGTGCAATTTTGTATCACCCTGTAGAAATCTTGCAAAGAAGCTACTCACTAGACGGTAGGCATATAGAATTTTCAAACCTCTTCAGAACGTTCGTTACAATGTTCTTTTAAACAAACTGAAAATATTCAACCTATCAATAGGGCTTTCAAAATTATTTGGTTTCTAGTTTCCGGAAAGGTGGCTTTTGGAACGTTTTCGGAACCGCTATGGTTATAAAATAGCATCCCTCCTGTTTCTGATTTTTTATCAGTGATATATCGACATCTCCCAACAACCCGCGCCTTCATTTTGAGAATCTGAAGCAGTTTAGAAATCCCAATGTGTAAAAAAATGAATGCCGTGTTGTATTAGATGTATATATAAATAAAGAAGAGAAGGGGTTAGTCTTTTGGTTTGGTTGCGCCTGGAGTTGAATTGCATTCGAAATATACGATTGTCGAACCTACTCGGCTTTCCCAAATCGTAAGCTACTAAGGTTGAAATTCGAGTCCCATATCGTCATGATATCGATCTCTAATCGGATTTAAAGGAAGTACTGTCATTCACTAACGACTCGTATTGCATCCATTTCCCCATATACTCGTAGAGGCACCCCTGAAGGGCTGTAGGATTAACGCAATTTTCGTCGTCGACGCACTGGAGAAGCTTCCGTTTGCGAAGCCCGCTTTCGTTGCTTAACTTTGGCGGAAAGCCAATGCCTTCGGCTAAGCATTTGTGCAACGACAGAGGTGTGTAACTTATTTTTATTTTGAAATTTCACCCCTAATCGATATGCACCCAGCTAAGTTTGATTTAGCTTTATTATTTAATGTTGCGTGTATTACTTACTGTTAATTTCAACTGTGTTCTATACCTAGCACAAGAATTTTTAATTGTGTAAAGTAGTGCTTATATTTACATGTATTTAAAGTAAGTTTGCCTCCAATAAAAAAATTAACGTAAACCACACGAATTTAACGATGTTACTAACAAGATCGTATCCCAGTTCTATGACTAGTGCTTCGTTCCATAGAGGAACCAACTTCAACTTTTCAGGAAGTCAAATCCCTGTCTGGTTGGGCAATAAGTGCCGAACACCCGGAGCTAATTAATTAATGTCGGCGGCTAGTATAAAATTGCCGGCACAAAAAGCTCCCACTCGCATAATTTGCTGGGGTATAGTTCTGTAAAACATCGAAAGCATAAAAAACAACATAACTATATTACAGCGAGTAATTAAGCAGGCTACAGCGGACCGCAACTTGTGAAATTATTTTAGAGTTACGGCACGGAGTACAGGTTTAATTGAAGGTATAATAAAAACGGCAAGCTCGTTCCCGCTCCAAATGAAGACAAATGGGGGCGGTGGCAGGGGGCGCTGAAGCGCCGACATGACATGTGCTGTGGTTTCGGCTCAGCCACTAAAGGGGAGAAAGAGACTAATGAACTTGAAAGTAATGACAAACAAAACTACATCACAAGTCATTCCGCCACGCTCGAATTTTCCAATATTTCCGATCGACCGGAACTAATAGACCGGGCTCGGGCGGCGGCTCGTTAACGCCGCCTTTGATAATTACAAGCGTCATCGATGTGTTATTTGATTTCCACGGATCGCGGAGAGCCGCCTGAGTCAAAGTTAAACATTAATTTGATTAATTCCGATGCTAACCTAAGTCTGCGCCAGCCGGAGTTGAGAAAACTCCGACCAGCTTAGTAACAAAGTAATCCCTGGCAAAGCTTACTGCGATGCGATAGTATTTTTTGCCCCGCAACTGCAGCAGTATCGGAGATCTTTCAATTTCGCAAACAGGTACGTACGTCTGGAGGGAGCCTCTGTGTCTCCGATGTCTCATAGCAGAGACGCATAGTTTCTTTCTGGCTTTCTCGTGGCATTAGACTCGCGCAAGCCAATTTGCGATTGTCGCTTCACTGTTGGAATTAGCGCTGCGAATGCTCTCGTTGACCGGATTTCTCTAACCCCGGCACGTTCCGACGGGTATTTGCGAAGTATTAAGTTAAATTACTTTATATTTGCGGGATTTGTTCTTGCCTCACTTCTGCTAACTGAAATTCGTTACTCGCTTTGACTAATTCGACTAGCTCCCTCTGAATCGGACCCGGATTACGACTTTTTGTTCGCCGATGAAGGACTATTCTTCGAACAGGGATTTGCGTTGCTAAAAGCTTCTAATTAATAGGAATTATAGAGCAGCGGCTGCCTGAAAAGGAAATTACGTAAATGCAGACACCGTAAATCCGCCTGTTTGGAAAAAGTCAGCTCTTTAGCGAACTGAAACAACCACAAACTGACTGCAGCAAACTGTTCGAATCTGCAGTAATTCAAATTGTTGTAAATACATATATCAATCACAATACAAGATATGCTCCCTAAAATTTACAATATGTTTATTCTAAAAAAAAAAACAAATCATTCTAAAGGCACTAACTTGACTCGACTATCGATGAAATGGGAACGGCTCAACACTGGACAACCCTTTTCATTCGATGCTGCTGATTGTCTCATTTTTCGGTATTTGGCAGGCTCTTTTCTGGTTGCCTACCTTTTAATGAAGCAGCCCCCCCCATGTCAAACATTTTCAAAGAATTATAACATCGCTGAGTCATTGCACGGGCTGTTGTTACAGTTATAACATCACAACAAATGTTTATCAATTTCGTTTTCTTGGTAATCTTCATGAAGGGAGATGCCGAATCATTTATTGGGAATGGCTCGTTTGAGGCGTCTACAGTGTGTCCAGAGCGTTGAGTTCGACATGGAAATCTCACGTCTAAGATATAGACATTTAGTTAAATAAGATAAAATGTACAACATTCCAAGTGCTATTAGGATTCACAGTTAAATCCTAGAGTGTTCGCTTCATTTTCACTACAACGTGAAACCATGCAAATCGCATATCGTCAGTGAAGTAACAATACCTCCTATCTCCCTTTACCTAAATTTTACAGGAGAGGGTAAAAACGGATTGCCACTACAGGCATTTGCGTCGTTTGACACATACAATGCTATAGAGATAGGAGGTATTGAAGTTAAAATTTCAAGATAGGAGGTATTGCTTTTTCCTGTTTTGCCGACATTTTCACATTATCTGCACATAGAAGCTATTGAAATTATGCGCAGTAAAGTTAGGAATCGATTGCTGTATAAATCGCAATTTTGAAAATTTTGTCAGATAGGAGGTATTGTTACTTCACTGACGATATAGTTCATTAAAATTCAAGATAGAGCAAAATCTGCAACCCAAGTTGCAAATATCAGCAGTCAGTTGATTAATAATTTGATTTTATTAAAATGTAGATCGTGGGATGTACGTAGTACCGGGTTACCATAAATGGTTGTGATTTTTTTTCTTGGGTTGTCACTGTTTATGTTGGTGGCACTGTAAGTCTATGTCAAATTCGAGGTTAGCAGGTTAGGTTTTGCGTCAGTTTTGACACAAACTGAAGCAAAATGTAACCTGCTAACCTCGAATTTGACATAGACTTACAGACTTACAGAGGTTATAGTTTTTGGCAAATTTGCAACGCTTGAAATTCGAAAATTGTGCGCTGTCTACTTAAATGAAATCTGCTGAATGTGATCTGAGAATACATTTATCCCCCAAAAAATTTTTTAAATGCCTTCCTTAATCAAATATTCATATTAAAAACATGACACATTGATTTTGACGCTCAAGACATCAACAAAGCCATATCTCTCTGATCAAAATTTTAATCCTTTATCTAATAGACTTGTCTGTCCGTCCGTCCGGCCGTCCGTCCGGGACGCTGTTTCAGCAGCCAAACCGTAAGAGATAGAGAAAAAAGTTATTAAAGTTATATGTTTGGAATGGTCATGTCAGGTCAGGAACCGAATTTCAGTCACGTGACACTTCCGGTTTTCGAAAAATCACAAAAAAGACCGTTTTTCAAATAGAACGCGTAAAAATGTTTCAGCAGCCAAACGGAGCTGCGACCCTCTGCGCCCTAAAACGTCGATCGGTTAGGCAACCACTTTGACACCTTCCAGGTCTGGGTACAGTTTTTATTTAATACGCGTTCTATTTGAAAAACGGTCTTTTTTGTTTTTTTTAATGAGACATTTGTCTCACTGGGTTGCTAGTAAAATCATATTAGTAATCAACTTACTGCTGATATTTGTAATTTGGGTTGCCGATTTTACTCTATCTTGAATCTGAATTAACTATAGGTGCCACGGCTTTCGAGGTCACAGTTGATTTTCAAAATATACGAAATACAAGTTTTGTTATGAAGCTTTAATGCATATTGATATAATATAGTTACAATATAATAAAAAGATCATCTTCGACATCACAACTCAAAAACTACAAGTGATGCGTCAGTTCTAAGTAAAGTGCATAGACAATTCCAACTTAATCTTTTCATAATTCGAAAATCAAATGTGTTATAATGTCAAACTGAAATTTTGATTTTTATAAGTGTGAAAGCACCCCACAAACCAAAAGATATTGGGTTTCTGTCATGTTGTTATGAATAAGATGATCTTAAATTCTGCAAATAGCTTGTTTCCAGGTCTGGTAATAACGATCTAATTTCATCGAAAATGAAACACCCTGTAATTTGGTGACCGTGTAATGCGGCTCCCTTACTCCTGTTGTGATTCAAACCCACCGTTACAAGTCGTATTGGAAAAAGGCGAGTTGTACACCTTAATACTGTTATAATTATTTGCTCTTTTTATCAGTTCATCAGTTGACTACCTCAGTGAACATGAAACTCTATTAACACCCCAGTTCGCGGATTATTAAAGATCACTATCTATAAAAACAAATCTACAGTATTTTCCACTGAAATTGACGTTTAAACATGCACAATTTGTTTACACCATCTGCTGACTTTAGAACACAAATAAAAATAAAAGAAAACAGGTTTAAATGATCAAATAATCTATGTACTAGATAGCTTATTCTACTCGCATGTACATTCAAACACATAGAAAGGTATCAAAATAACATTGAAATAATTGTCGTTTAGGAGAACAAAAATGTCGAGATGTCTTAATGCGGTCCTGACTTATGCCGACCCTGGTAGCGCTTGCATCTAATCAAATCGACACAATAGACGTACGTAAACACATCTTTTAAGCTCGATTCGCACACCGCGAAAGCGATTTCTTTTAAGGTGCGCTTTAAAACTGTGAGCGGCAACCTCCTTATTTAATTTACTTTTGGAAAACTCCCACAGTTCACTTCCGGAGTCGAAGCACGGGCGCTGCCCTTTGAAGCTGGGGTGCGACTAAAGCTCAAGATTGGACATGCATTTATCGCAGCACACACATAAATTAACATTCACAATGTACTTTCAGCGCAGAATCGGCTTTGCGAACATTTATAATTTTAGAACCGATATAAAAATACAAATTGGCTTGGACTGTCAAAACAAACATTACCGGAGAGGGATGTACATGACCCGTTTCAACCCATCGAGGTAGTCATTTGAAAGATTTATTGAACTGCTGAACGCTTAAATACACAATAATACTCAATCATACCAACAACAATAAATTTAAACTTTAATATAAGCAGGACAGCGAGCAGTAATTACCCCAAATAATCCATTAATCAATAGAATTCAACGGACCTGCCAAACTACTCCGAAGGAAAGGATGGGTTACCACTAAACTGATAAAAATCGAAGTTGTGTGATTTACTCGTGATATAGTACTCAAAACTTATATTAAAGTGAAAAATTTTAGAAACTGAAAGTAGTTTACTTGGAAACCAAACCAAAATACGCTATAAAATAGTTTAACACCACAGTGTTGTGAAGTGACACTAGAATCCCTAGTTCAATAAGGAAGTGTCTAAGCGAATGCGTTAGATTTCACGGCAACCAAGCGTCTAGCTTGACGAAATAGAGTCGACAACGGGCCAGAATCCAACAGAAAACGTCATAAGTACTTCAAAACCGGCGTTTGTGGGAGCGAATTGTCAACTGCAGTTACGTCGGTGGTTCTAGAGCCACAGCTTCCATAGACCATTTCAAATGGCATTGACTTAATTTTCAAAACGTCAAAACCGGCTATATTTTTATCAAACAGGTAGGTGCTAATTACTCCACGTAATCCTTTCAGAAAGGTAACACTCCACTCGAGGAGAGATGCTACGATCACTTAGGCCAATCACATGTCTTCCCCCAATTCAACTTTCACGAAGACAGACAAGATTCCCGATATCATTTCATCATCAAATTAGCGTAGCCAATAATTAGCTTAAGCTAAGGTAGCGCATAGCATTAGGGTGAACGTTGGTCAGCAGCGCAAAATGACCGTAGAACGTTCATCCAGCCCTTGAGCTGCTGCTATTCATTTAGTTATGACTGTACCACATATGTTTCCCATTTTCTTGGTTCAGCACTTCACTTACCGCATTAATGGATTGGCCATATTTTGTAAGTTATATTTGATGAAGATCTACTTCGAGATTTATAACAGTTTTTAGCAGTTATATCATGTTTTCATAGAGTAGACCATCTCTATGCGAACGACGTAACTGGTAAATAACAGAATAAAAATTAAGATTTATTTGGAAAGTTGGATTTTTATCGCACTCACATAATTAGTTATTTGTATACTTAAGTCAATTCAATAGCTGTGACAATACTTTCCCTTTGAGGTGGACCTTCATTTACATCGACAAAGACCGAAACTATGCAAAACACTTCAGTTGCACAATGAAAAGCGCTGGGGCGAGATGTGTGGGTAGCTTAAAGCGTACGTAGAATGCCCACATAGTTATTATTTATTTAGCGTATGGCATACAAGGCAATTACAAATTATATATTATAACATAGTGTACAAACATGTGCAATATGGAGTCAACACAAATGATAAAATGTTCATAAAACATAGACATAAAATATATAGACAAACAACGATAATTATATTAGCAAATAATTAAAATATTGTGATTAAACATTGATATTTAGTTTGCTTAACCAGTCTACGGCTTCTGACGTTGCTTCGAGAATATCCTGCCAGGACCCTGGGTAGGCTCTTAGGGGACAATCGGATGCAATATGCTGCATTGTTTGATGAGCATGGCCGCAATCACATTGTGGCGTAGTGATTTTGCCCCATTTATTAAATATGTCCGCACATCTACCAAATCCTGTGCGGAACCTGTTTAGGGATACCCAGGTTTTACGGTTCAGGTTGAACCCTGGAACTGGCTGATTGGTAGGGAGTGCGTTGTGAATGTGCGGCTGCGTGCTGGCTTCCCACCTCTCCTTCCATTCTTCATTAGGATCGTAGTTTTCCGACAGCAGCGATTGGGACGTCAGTAGTGGGGGTTTTCTGGATCGTAATCTCTTCTTTTCCAAATCTGGCACGTCTTGATGAATTGGTAGAGCGAGGTTGGACCTGAGCTTATGGTGCTGTTGTACTAGAGCATTTTTTCTGCGGATATCAGGTGGGGGTATTCGGCTAAGAATTGGAAGCCACTGAAGTGGGGTGCATCTTAGGGAACCCGAAATGATACGCATTGTGTTATGCAGCTGAGTATCAACATAGTGAACGTGGGGGCTGTTAATCCACACAGGTGCACAGTACTCTGCCGTTGAGTAGACCAATCCAAGAGCTGAGCAACGGAGGGTTGTAGCTGATGATCCCCACGACGTTCCGCATAGCTTTTGCAGGATGTTAGTTCTTGTACTCAGTTTGGCCGAGACATTTTCTAGATGTTTCTTGTAGGATAGAGTTCGATCAAGAGTTACCCCTAAGTATTTTGGATATTTATTGTGTGGGATAAATGTGTCGTGAAGCTTAATGTTTAAATTTCTTTGGGCTTGTTTGTTGTTAAGATGAAAGCAACACGCCTCAGTTTTGGTGGAGCTTGGACATAGTCTCCATTTCTTAAAATACCCGGCCATGGTGCGTAGGTCTTCCGTCAGCATGTCTTCTGTGGTTTCTATAAGTCGGTCTCTTGCTGCTAGTGCTATATCGTCGAAAATTTGCGGGAAGTAGTTTGTGGAAGGTCCGATATGTAGAGATTGAAAAGAAGAGGGGCTAGGACAGAACCCTGAGGCAGGCCGTTGTGTAACTTTCTTTCTTTGCTTAGTTTCTCGCCCATGGTGACTTGAAATCGTCTATCACATAACATCTGGTTTATCAAGCGGGCAGTTGTTCGGCATGGGATTACCCGTAAGAATTTGTAGATCAGGCCCTCCCGCCAGACGGTGTCATAGGCCGCAGTTAAGTCGATAAACACTACGGAGGTTTTTTGTTTATTTTGAAAACCGGCCTCGATATGCGTCGTCAGGGCCAGCACTTGATCGCAGCTGCTGCCCACATAGTCATTTCCGTGGACGAATTACTGTGACGAAAAAGCGCTCAAGAATTTACAGTTTTAAAGCTGTTGTTTCCGAGATTTGCAAAAGAAATCGCGCACTAAAATGGGCCAAAAGGCAAGGAGGTTGCGAGGGTTCCAGCGAGCGCAAAATGGAACTGGAGCCAGCTCGCACTGCTTCATAAAAGTTTCCCGTGGCTACAATTAATCGATGGCGAATGTGCCCTTTGGTATTTATTTGTTTGCAAAATCCAAAGCCCCGAATTCAAAACTCACGTGCGCCCTCAGACGTGCTGGAAAAATCCTGAAATATCAAATTCTTGCGTCCAAATCAATCACGAGTTATAATGGATTTGGCTGTCAAGTGTTTCGGGGAATGTTTTATTACGTAGAAAGACATTTATAAAATTTTGATCAGATCACTCAGCATCGCCGGAGTGACAAGGCCGTTCGATCCATTGGTTCCGCCTTTAATTGAAGGCACTATTTTCGACAGCTCGCTGAATAATGCATCGATACGTCTCGCCGAGGGCAACAATTTAGTTGAGTTCCGCAGGAGCGCGGCCACGCACCGAAGGGCTTGCAAAATCAAAATTACAATTTCGATCGGTCCGCGCCATTTAATTGCGAGGGCGTTCGGAACGAGCTTTATATGCTTGTTTTCTGAGCAGTAACAGGACATAAAATTACACCGAGTTGTTATTCGCCGTTGCTTCTGCGTCTTTGCGCCCCATTTAATCACGTGAAGTAACTGTCGGACAAGAAGATGTCGTTCCCCACGCCTCGGGCGCTCTCTAACCTACATTCCTCGTTACGACTTTGTTTTGGAGCTTGCTCCAAATAAATTTGATATCGGGGAATGAAATAAAGTTATTAGGTTTACGACCCTTGCGCAGACTTTTGTATTTGAATAAACAATGGTTTCTTTGCCATATTTCATATTACTTTGCTGAATAATGCAGAGTGTGGTTTTATGCTTCATCCGGGGACGCGTTTGACGTTCTTCTTTTCGAAACAGCTTCGACTGATTCTACAGCTTATTGTCATTTAGAAACTTTTGCTAATTTATACAATAGCTTCTCTTGTAAAATCTTGAATGACGTAAATAATAGAACAGGTCGCTCAAGTTTTGACACTAGATATGTCTAGAAACTATTTACCAACCAGTTCCAAACAATTGCTGCAAAAAAGATAACCGTACTTGAAATTTAAAGCTGTTCTTGAAGCAAAGACTTTGATTTATTCCGGTAGGTGGCTACATTTAACGTATCTTTTCGTAGCACAAACTTGCTTGGATATGGCTTAAACGAATCGAAGACACAGTTCTATATAACTTTTGAATATACCCATATCAGCCCAGAATAACTCAAAATTCTCAGTGATTATGGCAGTGAATCGGGTTAAATTAACTGTTCTTACAACTATTAAACAAAACAAAATGGGCAGCGATTCTTTTATCAAGCAGGTAGATATAATTACCAAAGCTAATTACTCCACGTAAACCTTCTAGAAGACCAACAAATCCAAGAAACAACACGCAACTCGAGAAGGGGAAGTCCCAATCATAAGCAAAATTTCCACTGCATGATAACAGAGGCTGATACCAATACTTATATATTTTTTAAATACGTCTAGCAAATGAGTAGCGCTTAGGGCAAGTCAAGTGAGGCAGGGCACGTAGGGTTGACATTAGTAATTAGACGCTGCTATGAAATAGCGAAATTGTACAAACTGAGTTGCTGCCTAATTAAGTACTTGCATAAAGCTCATTTCTAATGTAAAACGCTTTACGCATCGCTTATCGCAAGAGACTAGCTTTATAAGAAACAAGTTTTTGCTGCACTCCACAAGCGCTAACAGAAATGGAACCCATTTACTAATTTAACACTTAAAGAAACAACGTTACTGAGTATTTAAAGTTACTTAAAATGATTTGACTATTATCAAGCAAGAAGTCGTAAACAATCAATATTTGCATTACATGTTACAAGCGTGAACTATTTTACTTTTTTAACTTCGTGTGTTAACATTCATACATCTGAACTTTTTAGTTAAAAATTTGAATTTCAATTTTTCTGAAAGTTGCCGGGATCTCTATATTTCTCTGAGGATACCAAAACTATCGGCTGCTTTACCGTTCCTACTTTTAATACATCTCTTGGTACCTTCATCCTTTGCTACTATACTGTCAAGATATGTGTACTCGTATTCGTCTACATCCTACATCCTGTATTTCTTCTGCTGGCCAAAAAGGTTTTTGCTTCTGTCTGCAACTTTCAGAACCTTTTGTTGCATTTCTTCCCGTCTGTGTGCTGTTAAACAGATATCATCCGTGTAATGAAGATCGTTCTTTTTTATCTGTACAGTCCATGTTTCATTAATCAGACAAGCGCTATACTAAACAATATCGTGGATAATGTATGTGCATGTGTTCTCCTTTCGCGCACTTGGATGCTTCTAATTAAATTTTCACCGCCTGCTATTTTACAAGTCGCTCCTGCGTACAGTATTTTGATGAGACTATGCCCCGCGTCTTTAGTATTTGCTACTACGCTAGGTGCTTAATTGTCAGATATAGTGAGCTCTATTCAATCGATTGTTCAACGATTGTTTGTAACTGATTATTTTTCTGTTTGATTTTCATTCGTTAGGGCCAATTTTCGATTTTATATCTGCAGCAAGTATGATGTTACTATCTGAGGAATTCCATTATAGTCTTATGGATTTCTTGAGAATTTTTATTTTCTTTGTCCGGCTTTGCATTTAAATTTTCGAATACAGTTTCTATGCCCTATTTTTGTATATTCTCCATTAATTCGTCTGCGGATTCTATGAGGGCATAACATTGTATCAACATTATATTCTCAACTTTAGATTTACAGCAGAAAGTTGTAATGGTATCTGAGATGGGTTTTCATTCCAATAGATCCTTTTTTGTGTATTTTTTTTATATTAACGATCCTGGCTTGCTTGCTTGCTCCTGGTTCAATAGATTTCTTGTCCGAATCGAGTCTTCTGATACTCTGTGTATACTCCTTCCTGTCCTGGTCGGGGTCACCTTATTTCACTTAGTCCTAGGATTTCTAGTTTCTACATATCCATCTCTTTCCAAGTTCTTATTCACTTCCGGTTTTCATATTAAAAGTTTCTACTAATGGGGCTTTCAGTTTCAATTTATTATGTTTTCGAAATGGTATAAGTTAAGAAAAGTAGGAGAGATGTAGCTTCTACCGCGATCCTGGTAGTGACCCGGCACCCAAATCTACCAGGCAGACTCTTATTGATCACTTTATTTGTTGTTATTATTGTTTTGTTCGTTGGGTTATCGTTAATCCCTTTCCTGTGTCATCATCATTACACCCCTTTCTATTGCCATTTTTAAATTGTTTAACTATTGACTATGGTAGACCTGTATCTTATTTTTGCTTTGATGTATCTGCCATTGTTCATTTATCCTGTAATTTCTTCTCTCCTTCTGGTTCTTCAAAATTAGTGCAGGAAATATCTTTATAATCATGTAATGTTTCAGTCGCCCAGTGGCCGTCAAAACTCTCCTTCTTCATGTATTCCAATAGTCTTTGCGTTCTTCTTATACTTCACTCGGACAATCTTCACCAATCCAGTATTCTGTACTCCGTAGTTTGTTCGTAGACTTCAGAATATCCGTCTTTCAGTTCCAAATTGGTAATATTACTAAAGTATGTCTTTTCTTATCCTCATCATATTTTCTTAGTCTTCGAATTTCTTCTAGTTGTACTCTTGGGTTCAATTGTCCACCTACCCTAGCAGGTTTACGATTTTCATCCCCGGTTTGTATTTCTTGATCTACTATTCCATGAATGATCAGATGCTTCTTTCTGAGTTTTCTTTCCAACAGATCTATTCTTTCTTATTGGTTAACTATCAAATCTGTTAGTTGATTATTTCTGTTATATCGATAATAATATCGACTAATCGACTATTTCAATGCACTTTGGAAAATATTGTTGATTATTTTTTAAACAGTCCTATCAGCCAATAGTAATAAGAAAAAAAATTAAATCTACCAATAGCATCAAAATTATACTGACTATTTGCTAGTAGCTTGTTACAGCGACTATTTTTTCACAAACCATTCAAATCGTTTTTCTGCTGTAATACAACTAGCTAACAGTGGAGTAGGTGAGCAGGTGAACACTCATCTGGAAGCTCCATCAAACCATATCTACAACTTGGACTGTTTAAAAAATAATCACGCCGAATTACATTCGTGGTAATAATTTTTTTAAATTATTTTAACTAGATTAATACTCATCTTTGTTGCGTCTTTCGTCCACTCGTGAGATTTCTTAATCGCAACAATGATTCGTGAATCTAGTTAAAATTACCAAAAAATAATCACCACTTATGTAATTACGGTTGAATATTGCTTCTTCCATCACTGTTATCTCCTACATTTTGACTTCCAGGTTATTTCTCATCGTAGGTCATTCTTGTTTGATGTTGCATTATCTATTGTTTTAGTAATTAAAAGTGTGCTCGTACTGGTCCCTATTTTCCTTTCCCTCCACTTCTGTGCGTTGTTTGTTCTTGTAGTATGAACTAGTCTCTATAGGTAACAGCTTGCCGTGTTTCTTTTATTTTTCCCGTTCTATTTTGGCTCGTTGTTCCTTCTTATTTCTATTTTTCTTTCCTGTTTCGGCATTTTCTCCAATTCTCCTTTTAACTCACTTATCTTAGTTTATTTCGCATGAGAGACTTTGTTAACTTTTCCTTCCTCTTATATTAAATTCTTCTTGTATTGTTAAACTTCTATTGGTTTTTGTAAGATTTCTCCGGTATTTCTCAAAGAACCTTGTAGCACTTCAGCATCGCTAAATTCCATATCTGCTTCGTTATACGTCATAGAATTAATACTATGTCATATTATTTTGCCATGATGCCCATCCATGATTGTTACGATTTTAAATATATATATGTAGCGAGTATGTTACAGCCTGGGCCGTCTCTCGCATCCCAAACTTCTGTTCATCATTGTAAGATACTATACCATAAGTGAAATTATTAATACTATATATTGTCTTACCATAATACTTATTTGTGGTTTTTGAAATAAATGTTAAACTCCTCTCCCCTTTGTAAGGTGTATCCGTTATCTTTCCAAGAACCATGTCGTACTTCAGCACCAGCAACTTCCATACCCCATTATAAGTCATACAATTATTACTGTGTGTTTTGCCATGATACCCGTCCATGGTTGTTGATAACTTCGTATTTCTAAACTTCACTTTATACTTTGTAAGGTTTCTCTGCTGTTTCTTAAGGAACCATATCGCATTTCAGCATCGTCAAGTTCTATATATGTTCCATTATTAGTACTACATTTGATACTGTATTATACGGTGTGTTCCAAAAATACAACTCATTTAGGGTAGGCCTTGGAAAGAAAGATAGAAAATCTAGTCATGTCTTAACTTAAGTCTATAGATGAATGTCAGATTGCATTTTGTTTATGAAAACATTTGTCACTGTGACAGGCAAAAGGTTAAATGAATTAAGTTTACTTGTATCAAGCAAAAAGGAAAATAAGATGGCATTTACACAACAACAACGATTAATCGTAAGAGTCAATAAAATTGTTTTATATATTTTTAGGAAAATAGTTCATTTGCTTCAATGGGTATCTATCAAGTTATGGCAAACTTCAATTTGATCATGGCATGCTGCGAATGAGTTTTTTGAAACACACGATATAATCATACCAGGAATACCCATCTATGATTGTTAAGCATAGTTTAAAATTGTTTCCATATCGTTAAATCCCTATTGTTCTTTGTAGGTTTCTTCAGTTGCCCAAAATTTTCACCATCATCAAGTTTCATATCTGCTTCAGCGTGGTTTCTATTTTATAAAATGTAATTGCAACAGACTTGTGTGGCCACAACTACTATACCAGAAGAAATATTTATATTTATTTGGCGCTACGGTCTATGTAGATTTTCGTCTTCTCTACCACTCTCTTCCGTTCGTGTCTGTCTTGTGCTTTCATCCTTCATCTCTTCACTCCCATCTCTTTTTTGGACTACCTCTCTTTCTCTTTCCCTGTTTCCTTGCATCCCAATTACGTGTCTTAACAATTTTAGTCATTGGAGTCAATAACCCCTAAACTTATTACAATGATGCTATAGTATATTACGTTACAAGATCGGTAAGTGCTTTGAATGGACCGAGAAAAAGTTAAAAAAATTGAGGCCCCCCTTTTTGCGCAATCAATAAATACAAATGAAAATACTGTTGAATATGACAAATATTGTTTGCCTAAATGAAGTGCTTGATTATTGCTTCTATATTAACCAAGACTGACAACCTAGAGAGAGATTAACCAAATACAAAACAATTTTCTATAACAGTCCTAGTGCAGTTACATTCATAAAGGGCTTGTTATTGTATTGTTGTCGTACTAACCAACAGGAATAGGGGAAGTTGATCATTTGGTCATAGATGACTAAACTGCACAAATAAGTAAAAATCTATGGTAGCACAAAAAGTGGTTTTTCGAAAACTGATAAAAAATGTTGACATTTACATGACTTTAAATCGGTTTTTTGTTCACTGGATGTAAAAGTCTTTTACAATCTAGAACAAAAAATGCTTTTACGTTGAGCAATTTTTGATTAAAGAAGAGGTCACAATGTAGACAAAATTTTCTTTGAGTTGCCGCTATTGTGGAGCTGTGCAGTTTTCGAAAAAACGTGGTTTGATACTCGAATCAAAAATAACTATTTCAGAAGCAGCTCCACAACGATTTAAGTCCGAACGAAAATGGATGCAGTAGAAATGGTAATTTTAGTACTGATGATATGATTGTGAGTAACTCCCTGGCAGCACCATCAAACGAAATTTTGATGATATACAGCGATAAAGTTGAGTACCTTGTGTTTAATTTATGTGCGCTCAATTAAATTGTGTTAACTTTTCAAATGCCATTCTAAACCTACTATGATAAAAAAATACTCGTTGCTTTCATAAATCACGATTTTTTTGTAATTTTTAAAATTGTTAATAAGATTTCCTATTTCTTCTTTTATAGTCTTGTTTTTGTGATTTACCTTTTATGTTTGCATTTTTCGTTTTTTAACCTCTTCTTTCAAACTTTATATTCAGATATTCTTGCCGTGATACTTACAGCAGACTTCCCTGTTTGGCGATATTTATTGTTAGCGCTTCTTTGTATAATTCGTAGTAGATTCGTTCACTTGTTCTCCTTCGCCACCATTCATCATTCTTTCCATTTCATTAATTGGGAAATATACACTCCGGTAAACTTCCACGCTTGTTGTTATTGTTGTTTTACCAATGTAGTCTTTCACCGTTTCTTGTACTTTTTTTTTCGTTATCTGCTTAACATATCTTCTCTTCATCTCATCAGTTCACAATTATAGTTCTAATACCTACTTATATTAGGTTGATGACCTTTCTTTGTAACTTCTATTTCTCATCGATGGTTGAATGTTTTATTCTATATAGCTTGCCTTTTTATGTGTTTTTTCATTTAGTCTTCCCGTTTTGTTTTACGTTTCACTCAAATTCATCTTCTTATTTTGTACTTTCTTGTGTTAATGCAATTCCTACTTTTTCTTATAGTCTCTTTCTCCCATCTTCCTTAGGTACTCGTTCTATTTACGTTTCTCCAGTGGAATTTCTCAAGCTATTTCAATTCGTATCATATAGTGGTCTGAATCGCTTTATTTTTGAGAATACATTTTAGCCGAAGTAGGTATTAAATTTAGCTTTGAAACTTGTCAAGCTTGCTAGACGAACGCACTATAATGCAAATCAAGCTTAATTATATTTGTCGCCGCGGCAAGCAACTAATCCCAGAGAATATTTTTCTCCATTAATCATCATTTGCTGAAAATTATGCAATTAGAAGTCGCCGCGATTGGCCTGCCTGCCAGAACAAAGCCCAGCGGCTTGCGACCGAGTGATTGATACATTTTTTCGACTTCGCGAACTGTCAATTAATCAAGTCGAAAATGAAAGGGAAAGCAGCTTTTCGGAAGCGTCCCAGCGGTAGGTCTTGCAGAGTCCACAAACGTTTGGAATTATATTTAAACAGGGCGGAAGCGGCGTCAATGGCCTCGTCTTCTGCTCCTTGTATCTCCAATGTGAATTAATTTATTATTTCGATATTAAATGTACGGACGTTGAACCGGGGGTAAAGAAGGGAACGTTGACTCGGAGGTAGGCTAGCATCGACGAGAAGTTCAGCAGATTTGCTACCTTGCCAAGTACATTAGCATTCCGGATATTTCGGGGCAAAAATGCCTATAGTTAAAACTACATTATCAAAACAGCTGCAGGCGCGCAGGATCAATCTGCCGTGTTTTCTCTGGGCCTGGAACGAATCCAGTTCATTTGACATAATAATTTCCGCGTGGGTGGCCCCCTAATAAAACATATATACGGGGCGTTCTTTATTTTAACGCGCGCAATACGTCCCCGGCGCGGGATTATTCACTTCTGGGGAAATAAAAAATATCGCGGCGTATTTTACGCCAGTCCGCAAATAGCGAGTGAGACATTCTTTATGGGCACATAAACCAGACAAATGCGCCATAAGCAAATGAATACAGAGCAAGGCATTGTCTCACTGCAGGTTATTCCTCATAAAGATGCATCAAGATAAAAGGCTCACCTGATAGTGTCGCCCCGGGGCCCCCGAGTGCCAACTGGACGTGAGCTGCGAATTCTTGACGTAAGACTATCTCTGCAGTTTATCGCGCTTTCCTCGAGCTACTGAACGTCTAACCCTAACCTGAAATTCTCCCCGAGAATTATTGCTGCTTTGGGAACCTTCCCTAAGCCGAATCGATGAACATGGATTGCACCATGGCGACTGCTGGATTTTTAATTGGCATCTTTAAATACTGAACGTTAATTAGGCCGTAAAAGGGAAATAAACAGGAATTGCTCGGAGAAAGTTATGACTGTAATAACCTGGACTATCATTAAAGTATAATTACTGAAGTTTCAGCAACCATAAAATGGTGCACCTTGAATATTGTTCCGCTTTATGTCTAAGATGTTTGTTCATGGGATGAGTTTTCAAGGCGATGTACATATATTATGCAGAATGCAGATCACACCTAGGTACCAACTATCACAGGAATTTTGAAAAACAATCATGCAATATACGGGAAATAGAATGTATAATACTTAGAAGAAAGTGGTGATTGTAAGCCCAAGAAGGATAGAGCTTTGTGTATCAAGACATGAAAGATGAATGGAAATGTTTTAAACTATGTGACCTTTGTCAAGGTCCAAGGGCAACTAATGGCCCATATAAAATTTTCCCAAAAGTAAAACTTCGAATAATACAGCCAGGAATGTGTTATCTAATTTATCGAATTAATCTGAATTCCAAATAATTTTTAAATTACATAGGGCGCCATGTTTGAATATAAGTAACCCTTTGAGATTTTTAGCAAGTCGTATCCCAAAACAAGTACGATACGTTACTGGGATATAAGACAAATAATTCTAATCACATCAGTTTTACCTTAACGGTACATATACAGTGCTTTCGTAAAGTAGTGGATAAATTCGTTAAAAATTCAATAAAATATCTTTTGGAAAAAGCGCTCGGACCCGTCGATTTTTATTTTTATTTGGGCATTTTTTGAAATAAAATGCATACATACAGGGTATGAGGTATGGCTTTATCGATGTTTTTTTTTAATGGAAACCCCCTTTTTTATTACGGAATCTGAAAGAACGCATCTTTTTTCTTACGCTAAAGTAATTTTTGTGTATAGGTCACATTACCAAAAATTAAGAAAAAAAAATAATTTAGGAAATACTAAATTTGATTTAAAGATGTATGATTTTATGCTTTTATCAATGACAGTAATGATCTTATTACATATATGGTTGCGAATAAAATATTTGTCATGGATAGTTATGTAGATTTGGTAAGTAAATAGCTCTGTGAAAGAGCAGATAACCTCAAAATTGAAAGTAACATATCTAAGTGACAAACAAATAAAATATCGCCATTTGAAACATAATGTCGATCCTGAATCATTCTACGTTCATGCATACACACCTTCTAGCCAACATTAATTTTTTTAATGCGGCGCCAACATTCGATGATTACTTTATGCAAACATTTTGCAAAGTAGATGTTCGGGCAGGTTTTTATGCGACCTTTT
Source organism: Agriotes lineatus (assembly GCA_940337035.1). NCBI lineage: Eukaryota > Metazoa > Arthropoda > Insecta > Coleoptera > Elateridae > Agriotes > Agriotes lineatus. The sequence continues at coordinate 180,850,590 of OW679195.1, read as the reverse complement.
CTTATAAGTTCCACTTGTACTTAAATTCTAGTCATCCAGGCAGGTTCTATAGATCATAGAGTACGATCAAAATGGACATTCCAGGATGATAACGGCCAAAATTAGACCTAGAAAATAAGACAATTGTCTAAGGCCCGTATTTTGACAAGATTCCAGCCAAGCATTTAAAACTTTAAATCTGCCATATCTATATTATTTGTGAACACATACACAAAAGTTAAACATGGCAGTTATTTACTGAATTATCGCTTTTTCTGATACTGTACATATATTATTCTTTATTACGTTATTATGGTATACTATGATATAGAATTCATCGTAATTAACTACCTGTGCATGCAGTTCGTTAGTAATTATTATTATATAGCATTATTTTACTGTAATTTTGAATTGGAAAATTTTGCCCTGACTAAATACACCTACGTTCAAGTTCTGGTATGGTTAAATTTAGATAACAATAATTGACCATCTGAAACAAGCCATTGAATACAAAAGTAGGTGCAAAACATGCCAACTACCACGCCGAAGAGATATTTAAGATGTAGGGTTGCAACATATTTAATAACTACCACTCAGCTGGAATTTGTATGATGAGGCGGAAACAGCAAAAGAGTCAATTCTATTATAATTACATTTTATGTGATATGCGATACCCTGATACAAGAACTTCGAACAAGAAGGCGAGTGCATTCCCTAGCGATTGAAATATTTGAAACTTTCTTCTTCGAACTAAATTATTCCAAACGCATGAGTTAATGCAGTTTAAATCCATATTTGCTATGAATTCTTTAAACCCGCCTTATGAAATGTTAAGTTCCATAATAAAAAATAATATTTTTACATTTCCTAATGTAGAAAACTCTGTCTCGGTTTTAAAATGCGTTAGTAATTATCTACAAAGCTGTATTGGACAGAGCAATTTATCAGCGTTATATATTCTTCAAATAGAAGCAGAAGCAATGTGGGCAACTATGGTCAAATGAGGCCCCAACTAAATTTCGCACTCCCCAAAGGAACATTATGCTTCGAATACCTAGGGGAAAAAAAGCCGCGCGACATGTTACAACCAAACTAGAAACTCGGAGATTGATTTTTGATGGTGGCATGCTCAATTCGCGTTTTTTATACCAATATAGAAATTGGTGTAAGAAATACAAAGTATAATGATAACTGCAGGAAGATAGAATCTACAAATTACTAATGCACTGCTTGGCCTTTTGTATATTGTCGGGTACATTTGACCACCAAAGAAATGTATGGATTGAAGATATATTGTAATGACCCTCTCCTTATGGGACAAAATATATAGTGATTAGGGATAATCACCACAAATACAATTAATAGTTTTAATCATAATTCAAAAGTTGTGAAATCTCAGGGCTCAGTAAAAAGAGGTTTGTAATTATTAATTTGTAAAATAAATGGTTTATTGGTTTTACGTTAGTAACTTATTTAAATAATGCTATGGCTATTGCATGAGAAAACGCTTATCTGCGAGGGTTAGGTTTTAACATTTACTGTTGAGTATAAATTTTATTCAAGTATGATAAATGCCCGACTTTTTGCATCCGACAATTTAACCTATTAACTTGGCAGCGTAAACAGAAATGAATGATCGTACAAATTAACGTAATTTGAACTCAAAATACCAACAATCAATGAATTTCGCGTCAGGTAAATATGCAATGCAAATTATGACGTAATACGGCTAATCTGTTTTGTTTTTCTGACGTCAAAAGGAAGCCTACTTGGCAATTGCTTCAATTTCTGGTTCTGGTGTAAATATCTGTCGCCACCCGCAAAATCCAGCGACGCTATCATAGTAAAAATTTTCTGAAACGAAGCTGGGGCAGGAAAACTCTCTCTGGACCTTGTAAAATGTCTATTCTTGCTGCCGCCCAAAACTAATGGGCTCCCGGATCTGTTTTCCTGTTGGAATTTACCTTATAAGTGGAGCTTTGATGCTGGCTCGCGAAATGAAGGGACGTCAAGGCTCTAATAAATCTGGTGATGGCTTTCTGCTCCAAATCTTTAGAAATAAGCACTAAGGAGGGTCTGCTCTAGAGATGGGCGCGTGAGTGAGTTTTCGCTCACGTCACGCACGTTTCACGCTTGCTTTAAACACTCACGTTTACGCACGATCACGCTCACGTTCACGGCGTGACACGCCGCTCACGACGTCACACGCAGCTTTTATTTCAAAATTTAAATTCAGATAGAACAGAATGTTCAAATTTAAAACCAATGAAAAAACCCTAAACATAACTAAAAATATGTTTTGCACGTGACCTAATTTACGTGATATGTTGCAATCAGAATAGTTGATATAAAAAGAAATAAATGAAAATTGACTACAATAACTGACGATAAGGGATAAATACTGATTTCTCGTAAATACACTTCTTGCAGCTGTCTTCAAAGACATTACTTTTAATACCAAACGCTGTCATTGGAATTGACGTTTCCCTTATTGGTATGAGTACAGAAGGTATATGTTGCTAGGCAATACTTAATTCGTAGGTTTAAAAGTACTTTTATGTACAAAGATCAACATTTTCAGCGTTAAGGCGAGTATACAAAACAAAACATCATTTATCTAATAGACGTGTCTGTGCGGGACGCTGTTTGGCTGTCTGGGACGCAGTTTTGTCTGTCTGGGACGCCGTTTTGTCTGTCTGGGACGCTGTTTCAGCAGCCAAACCGTAAGGGATAGAGAAAAAGTTATTAAAGTTATACCTTTGGAATGGTCATGTCAGCTCAGGAACCGAATTTCAGTCACGTGACACTTCCGGTTTTCGATAAATCACAAAAAGACCGTTTTTCAAATAGAACGCGTATTAAATTAAAATGTTTCAACAGCCAAACGGAGCTGCGACCCTCTGCACCTTAAAACGTCGATCGGTTAGGCAACCACTTTGACACGTTCCAGGTCTGGGTACAGTTTTTATTTAATACGCGTTCTATTTACAAAACGGTCTTTTTTGTTTTATTAAATGAGACATTTGTCTCACTGGACTGCTAGTTACTTTTATTAGAATAATAACTTCATCTACACATGTACACAATAAATTGGTTTAAAAATAAAACGTAATCAACATTTTCAGTGTTAAGTCGAGTATACAAAACAAAACATTACTTTTCTAAAAATAGGTTCATCTACACATCTACACAATACATTTTTGGTTTAATAATAACGTAATTAACATTTTTAGCGTTAAGCCGAGTATACAAAACAAAACATTGCTTTTATTAGAATAATAAGTTCATCTACACATTAAAATTTTGATTTCAAAATAACATGTATCAGCACCCGGGGCACCCTGGAGTTTTTTTATTCGTTATTAAATATTTAACGTGAAATTAACGTGAAACGTGAATCACGCCTTGGAAATTTTTCACTCACGTTCACTCACGTTCACGTCACGATTTTCAAATATTAGTCACGTTCACGACGTGACACGCCGTGACACGACGTGACACGACTGTTTTCACGTCACGCGCCCATCTCTAGTCTGCTCTACTCGCTGGTCATAAATTTCAACTGCCTGCAGCCCCGGAACTCGATGAAAACTGCCCTCGATGTCGGACGCACTTGGTCAAATCTTGCAGCACAGATCCCTCTTCACTGGGATATTTTAGCACAATGAATTTCGACACACAGATGGACTGCACACTGAAGATAATTAAAAACAAATTTTCGACTTTAACAGAAAACTTTTATATTCGAAATTTTACAATATTGTCGTACAACACGTAGGTGGCGTTATTTTTGTGGCATGCTTGATCAAGCAGGCATAAATTCAATGGTTTTGTATGATAAGCAAAAACATGAATGTGTTAAAGGTATTTTCTACCAGTATTTGATCTTGGTTTAACATTGGACAAAGCTTTTATGGAAAGTCGTTTGAAAAAGGCACTATCAATTACAGGGAAGTATTGAGAACAGCCAAAATCAGCTTCTCCACACCAAACTCGAAAAACTAACACGATGTGACGTATGTGAAAGATCGGAAGATCAGAAAACAAAAACTGCATGTGTTAAGTGTTCGGTGCCAAGATCATTGTTATATAAAAATAGCTGTAAATAAAGTTTTTCCTTCAATAAATAATAATGTTCTTAAATTTTCGTGTTTTTTTGTTTGAAAACTAGGCTAAAATGGCCTGGCGTTAAATAAGCCCTATCGTAATGTTTACTACTAGTCATTTTATGTTAGTAATCTGTGTGAACTCATCAAACGCACACAAGCCAGCTTTGTCTTCTGCTACAAGTAAAAACTTTGCGTTTATATGGTGCGCTACTATGACTTCAAAACGAACCGTTATATCTTCGATGTGTCATCATTTCACTAATTCCTTAAACATGTCTCATGTTACTGTTCATTCGTGTATGAGAAAAGGAATTAGATTTATAATGTTTCCCATGTTATTCGTACCAATGGTGGGCGGTAAACGGCTTTCGTGGAGACTTTTATATCAGAGGGAAGAACATTTTCACTAACTCATTATATGGACTGTGTCGTCGAATTTATTGTTTCTCTATCGATAATGTACCATCGCACGCAGCTATAAACTGAAATATTTTAATACCAAGAAGGTTGCAGTTTTATATTTTGTGCACTTTACTTACAACTAAACATTATTGGTATGTCACAGAATAGTCCCAATTGGAAGTGAAATGAAAGAAGATTGCAAGCTGACGTCAAAATCTTTCAAAATCATTAAATTGTTAGTTACCAAAATTTATTTTCCCACGTTCACATACAAAAGTGGCAGTTTCCATACAGTCAAGTAGCCACGAAAGATAACAATATCGTTCACCCGGTCGTTATCATAACGAACGTGTTTGTTATAATAAAAATGCACAATTCACAGTTATACAGTGGGCTAAATATGCCATTTTAACCTAAAAACTACTGAGAATATGACATTTTGGCCTAAAAGTTGTAATATACCACTCTCTCGCGGGGTGTTATTAGATATAATGTATGTATAATCGATAACCTCATTTTACCTTGCGGTGTATAGGCTGGTGCTGTATGTGCTTGCATCTGGCGGTACAATGCTCAACTTGCCCCGGATTCGGGATACAAAGTTGGAGCGCGCCTTTTATGCTTGCACAGCAACCATTGTGTGAGGTGTCTGTGTGTGTTATGTTGACCTTGTTACTCTATCTCTTAGGTCTGTGGATCGGAGTAGAGCACAGTTAAGTTGGTGCCCAACTGTGAATGGTCTCACCAACCCCGATTCAAAGGCTGCGGAAAATTCCGGCAGTCGCGGGATTCGAACCCAGGTCTTGCTTAATGCAAGGCAAGCGCTTAGTTATTACATATAATATTAAGTCAAATATACCCTTTTGTTATTAACAAGAAGCAGTATCAGATAGAACTCCTTAAGTACTTACCTTACTTCTTAATCAAATAAATCAAAATTGACGTATCTCATAACTCAATTTGACACTTTGAATTATGTCATGTGATTCTAGTTTTTCAGTACCTCGGCTAATCAGTTTAAGAAGCAATGAGAATCCTTGTTCCCAGCTAGATAGGTAAATGTTCAACTAATAACTTTTTATTGTAGTTAAAAACTTAATTACTTTAAAATATAATAATTATTTGACTTCGTGAATCAAATACACTATTTATGTACTACACAAAATTGAACTTATACTTCAGTTCGTTAGTATCGCTTCAAAGTTTGGTCTGACATTACAAAAATTAAATAGATGTTGTCAAAATATTTGAATCAAAAGTTTAAAAAATGCAAACTTGATTTAAATTATACTTCTAAAATATCCTAATCCAAAAATATAAATTTCAAATTATAATGACCGAAATACGTCGAGTACTCGAATCACTATGAAAAATTAAAAAATTAAGTATTCTGAATTAATTTCTAAATATATAATTACAATTATTTAAATGATTTGCTGCACCAAATTTCCTATATACTTCTTAATGTTACTGAAGAAATGGACACCAACCTTCTGATAGGACGGCGCTTGCCTTTAAATTCTCGCCGTTCTCCTTCTGTTAGTTAGTCGAGTTTCGCCTCTGACGTGGTTCACACGTTGAGTTACCGTGCTCTTTTGCTTTTTCCTCCTGATGAAACCCCTTACGAAAGTGGGCGAAACGTTGAGTTCTTCGATCTCAATCATGACACGGTCCAATCCCGGAAGTCGTTTGTTACTTAAATACCTCCTTGGTTGTTCACGACCAAATAAAAACTCGTTGCAGCTCCTTGGCCCCCGTATTATGTGGATAGACAGTTCAACAGCATACCACAAACACTCACTTGCACTTGTTTACTGGTTTCGAATAAAATACCACTTGAAATGGCTTCAAACATCTTGAATTCTATTTTGAATAATACTTGTGACCGACAGTCAAATTTGATCGTAAAGAATACTATATTTCTATTACGTATCAAATATTCAATTATTATTCTTCACAATTAATGGGAATTTAACCCTGAACGTGATTGTTCATCGCCGATTATAAATTCTAGTCATTTTTTCTACTTCATGTAAACAACCACTCTGGTTGCGTATTACAACCCCACCAGTTAAAACATACAACTGTTATTTCACATGATACCCATTGGATACCTGGATATTATTATTAAATTAAATACATCATTCATACTTTATGTTGCATTACAAAGTTACGGACAATCTACTGACTTGTCAATTGTCACAATAAATCTGGCATTCATTAAATTGCAAACATGTGTATTTTTTGTGGTTGTGGTAAAAATAGCGTACATAACTAGTTGGAAAGTGTATCATACGCTTGCACAATATACGCCACTTACGCAACTTTTGTTATGTAATATACTATTACATTTCAGCCCGTTAAAAAAGCTTTCAACTGTCTTCACTTGCTACATTCAGGACTTCCTGTACACATATCCCTCTCATTCCTAATTCTGAGCCATAACTGCCTCATGATGTGCAAAGTATAATGCATAAATGATTTTTTCATCAATTTCCATCCCGAGCCCATTACATTAGTTATTCTATATTCTCCGGCGTACATTTTTAGCTCAGATTGAGTTTACCTCAGGCTATAGTCAGTGAGCGTTTGTATTTATGATTGCCCTGGGCTCAAAATTTTATTACATATTTACTATGCCCTGCAGAATAAAGTTCAAACAATATAACAGAGGCAGAGTTTGGAGACCACATATCTTAAAGTGAGACGATTCTGTGTATCGTTCAGGATCTTAACAGAGTTATCTGTTTAGCCACACCCCTATTTAGTAATACAGAAGATGTTGGGCCATATTTTTAATCAACAACTTTGAGGAATTGAGAATAATCGAGGCTGGTTGTTAAATGTGCCAAAGTTAAGGCAGTTAACACAAGGAAAAGACAAAAGAGCTGTAAAGCAGGTTTTATGTGTTCTTCAGACGTCGTAAATTTTTTTATCGGGGTTGTCATGAATGCCCATCGCGCTAAAATCATTATCTCTCCTCTCTAAGTGCGATCTCGCTCTTTCCGAGTAAAAAGTGCGTCTTATCGAATCTATTTATGGGCCCGTAGCCTAAACCAGGTCGTATTTCTTGATTCCGCTTGAGCTATCTAGTGATTTTGTTTAGTCGAGAAGATTTGTGTATGAAAGCGTGCAGGTGACGATTGCAGCCTTTAGCTCAGGAAGAGGGCTAAGCAAACCGACGTAATCTCGCATTCGAGAACTCAATTCGTCGGTTTTCTGTGCGGACTCCCTTGTATTTGCGAACAGGTTTGGAGAGATCTAATGCTGTATGAACTTCAAAGTGCTTTCTGTTAATGTCGGCCGTATTGGATCTTCACTGAGAGTACTTTATTCGTGTCATTGGCAAAAACGCATCTCGGGTAGCGGAATCCCTGCGATACGGCGGGAATAATGGAATGGAAAATAAACTCGACGCAACCTCAGTTTGGCAAAGCGATCCCCTATGAGCAGACCCTCGAAATTTAGTATACGCCTCCCGGATGTTGCCGCAATATCTGATTAAGAATCTTGCAACTATTTTAAAGCTGAAATAACCAGCCGTGTTTGTAGTTACTTGAACAAAATTAAATGTTCTTAGTTCAATCGGTAATCAACTTCTAGTAAGTCTAAACAGCTGCCAGAAGATGACTTTTCAAGAAATCAATGGTTACATGAAAGCCTTTCTACATACGCCGGAAAGTTCGACTTAGATATTATACAGCAAGCAAGTCGTCTGTACAAATACTGGAGCGACCCATTCTGCGCCAGAATCTTGGGATTCATGTATGAAATCGTCTGCAGCGTAGGCGAAGTTCCGGAGATGGAATTCCCTCATCTTTTATACGCAAACTGCTGCCACTCCGAGTGCTTATCTAGGTCTTTAGAATTCGAAAACGTCGCTAGTTTAGTAGTTTAAATATTTTGAAAAATGCTGCTGGTACGCAAGGGAATATTCAAGTGTCACAATTTTATTAGTTTTTATTTTGACCATCATTATTTGCTGATTGCACCCACTCCTGTAACTTAGGTCATAGATTGCTCTGATAATCTTATTTCATAGTAAAAATATTCAAGTGATGTTTGTTTTGATTATTAGCCCTACTTATACTACATTTATTTATGTAATGATTTCTGGTTGAGTTTTTATAATGATTATCCCCAAACTATTGCCAAATTGTTCTTAATAATGAAAAATGTTTTTTGTGCTCGTAAATTATTTACTGCTGAATATTGTTCGAGTTTTGTACAGACCGTTGCTATGCCAGCATTTGCACAGAGATTTCACCAGCGAGCTAGGTTCCAGGAAATTCTAGCGGGCTCGTTACCCCCACAAATTGCCGTTAAGGGCATTTTTTTGACCATTCGTATTCTTATCTTTGAGAGACGAGTCGTGGCGAGTTGGCATTGTGTTTTAAAAATTATAATACAGTTTATCCACACTAAGTTACGGTGTTTTCTTTATATTAAACCAACAAACGAGTAGTTTCCCACGAAGCAACGCAAGTGGAACCATTCCCACACAAATATTATATTACGTTTTCAGACTAGTTCAGCTTATTTTATCTTAGATACAATTGACTCTTATTCATACATAAGGTATAATTCTTTAATTTCATTTTTAAATTTAAATTTGAAATTGAAACATGGCATATCGGTAATACAGATCTCACTCTCTATTCTAAACTATACGCACCTCCTCTAACCTCATTTCGGATAATACACTTAAAAATTCACAGGTAAATGTAAGATCTGCTTAGATTCCTATGAATACTAACTTGCATTGCTTTTCCAACAAGCTCCTCCCCCGGCTCCTTCAGTGTGGTATTCTTAAGGTTCTGCCTTTCAAGGTGCCTCGTAGATAGACTCGTGCTTAGGAACTGCCCTTGGCTGACCACTATACGTCGGGCATTATTATTGAGCATTACGAAGATTACATTTCCTGAATGTTAGAATTTTTTATTTCTATTTAGTTGCGGCTTTTCTGACGCATGTATTCGCTCAATGAAAGAATACATAAATACCTTCACTGGAAATATTATATTCACTTTTCCCCATGATGGAAACTACAAGCGTTTTGGTTCCCTTCTGGGCAAACAGTTTAAATTTTTTATTTAAAGAAAATCTCGAAGGCAACTTACTCAATTATTCCATACATAAACATGATAAATCGCATTATCTAATTTACAAACTTGGTCAATATTATGCATACAATTCACTTTATTTTTAAGAAATGAATATTTGAATTATTGAATTTGCATTGAATAACAATCAATATGTGCTGAGCTAGTTATCATAAACTTCTAATTGATACATTTTTTAGGTCATAATTTAGTGTCATTGCAATGTATATTCCTTGTTTAAACGTCAGTACAGAAAATCATTTCTTTCTGGCCATGGTTAAATTCCCGTTATTACCAAACGGTACTCGATTAGAATAACTTTTGATATAAAACCAAGTCTGCGATCAAGCTCGGTCGTAATTTACTTGCGAATAACTTGTCGTCAATTCGAAATCCATTTAAGTAAACTTTTCAGTAAATTTCACTTCTCTATTCACATTAAAGTTGCATGGTTGGCGTGGCGGCACGTACTGCCATCGACAGTTGGCAATATCGCCGGATATGACGACTCGAGGAGCGATACACCAGCATACGATTACGGCGGCAGTTTCAGCAGGAATCGTTTTAGTCACAACGTCATCAGGAAGCAATCACGGCAGTTTATTGTGTCCTTGAAGGAAATTGTGTAAAATCGCTTCGCGCACTGAGGAAAATTAACTTCAAAACTGCGGTTCGTTTTTACGCGCGCTTTATGCGCGACGGCGGTTTTCTAATGTAGCTTTCCGGGTTGCCTGGTAAACGCGAAGTAATAACACTGCAAATTACTAAAAGATTTCAGGTTCAGCTGGCGTCTTGTAAACTTCGGAATTTATTTATAGCGCGGCAAATGTCATCTAGCCTTAATTAAAGAGAAAAATTCGGAACTTCGCATAGGTCTGTATGCAGACCTGGAAACAGGGAAAGTTCCGCACCGAAGTTTAATTGAATCGGATTCAGAATACTTCACCCTTATCAGGGAGTATTGGTGTAAACATTCTTCGCTAACTTTCTTGTATCAACTTTCGGGGCCGCGTTCGCTTCCGAACTTTCATATAAACATAATCGAGAAGTTGCAGTCAACCTCTAGGAGATGTTTACTCTGCGGCTGAAGCTCGCCCGATTGATTACCGATTTCCGTAACGATTCCTTGTTTTCTCTTGGGCATTAGACGTTATTACCGCTGTGAAATATTCCTGGGCTGCTGAATCGCCCTTGTCTTCCAAAATAACAGGCTTTAACGATTTAAAAACACGAAAATCAAGATTAAATGATTTTAAAGAAGTAAATAGACAACCTCATAGATTATTAAAAGACTAAACATTATAAAAAAGGGTGCCTTCCAAAAAACACCCATTGAAATGTAATGGTTTAAAAAGTTTGTAAGTCTTGGGCGATCAGAGTTCTAGCCTCAAACAAAAGTAACACATCGATAACTTAGAAATAATTAATAAAATTATGACATCCAGTGCCGATGTACTAGGTTTAAGTCTTAACATCCATCTTGAACACCTGCTAGATGTAACACTTAGAGACCATATAACACCACTATACTTACGTTCAGCTCCTTAGTTAAACTTGAACAAGACGTCTTGTACGCCTTATTATTTAAATAATATTTGCCTTTTCTATCCCTTAGTTAACTCAGTGTATACATGAATTCCCCTTAATACCTCAGTTCGGCGCTTATAAAAAGTCACTGTCTAACATCAATCTGGTTTCCCTATAGTGTTGTCGGACTAAAACTGCCTTAAATCAATGCTCAAGAAAAACCAATTTGTTTACATCAGTCTATTGACTTCGGAACACAAATAGAAATATAAGAATACATAGCAATGACAGAAAATAGGAGCAAGTACTCAAACAATCTACGTGCAATATAGCTTGGGGTCACTCGCAGGCAGTTTTCAAACATACATATTAAACATAAAACATTCACGAAAATAATTGTCTTTTAAAAGAACGAAACTATAAAAATGTCTTAATACTGAACTGGCTTAACGCGGACCCTAATCGCGCTTGCATATATTCAAATCAGACGCGAATTAGAAATCTTTTGTTCGCTGACGCAACACATTCTTTCGCGCTTGCAAAAACTCCTTGCAGTTGAACCCAAGTTTACCACATTTAACACAAAACATTTTACCTGGAACTAGCTGCTGCGCGATTAACTGATCGTGGCGGTACAAGGCGTGATACTGGGAATCCCCGATGGAATAGAGGCCTGCTGAATTGGTGCCTCCGAAAATGAACGCTTCTAATGCACTGTTGAATATAGCGCAATTGGTGTACTTACATGTATACTACCTAAATTGGGTTCACGGAACTGATAAACGCTTGTTCGCTGCACTTCACTTGGATGCAGCGATTATTGGCTGCAAGGCCCTTTTAGGCCGCTTCTAGCTATTTCGCTTCCAGCCTATGTGCACAATGCGTTTCTGAGTCGCAAACACGTGCAGCCCTCGACTGGGGCTGCACGCGACTGCCTTCTTTGACAAATCTGCATGATTTGAAAGACTCATCCCGCGAAATCCACTTCACAATACGCTTCCAGGGCAGAACCCGCTTTGCGAACATTTCGATTTTACGAAATACAATCCTAAATCTAATTACAATAAGAAATAATAAAGGCATTAATAATAATAATTATTATTATTATAATAATAAAACGAAAAATACAACTTGGCTTACATCTTTAAATATGAAAACAAATATTACAGGCGAAGACTGGCTGAGGCCCGTTTCAATGTAAAACGAAGCGCCTGTGGTTCAATTTATGAATCATGGGGAAAAATACAGAAAAGAATGGAAGTGTACAAAATATTGAACACCTTGAACACATATTATATTGGAAGAAATTCGTTGCAGAAAGAACTACAACGTAAATAACATCGAAGTAGAAAATCCAACGGATAGATATACGGAGGGACAAAGTATAATTATAAGATGTGAGATAAAAATGGCGGAGCATTACAATTAAGCCAAAATGTACACAGCTAGCTTCAGTGGGACACGGGACACTCTAAAAGCATAGGAGTTTCTCGCTAAAAGTCAATTCGATGGGACATAGAAGGTATTTATTAATGGTTTATCAGGCTCCTAGATGTCTAGTGAATAGTCACAATAAAAGAGTTAGTTCTGGACGCTGCATGACGACGTTGCTGCGATAGCTACAAGTTTTGCAGTTAGAATTTCATTATGTAGCGTCAAACTAACTAACTGGCTGAAATGTGTGAAATGCATATATCTACCTGTCATTTCTTAATTCAAATTTAAGTGTCACTTGCAGAAACGCAATTCTTTGTTTGTTAGCTAAATATTACTTCTTAATTACTGGGCGATCTTCCAAAAAAAATTACAAACAGGTGCACTTAGGTGCAAAAGCCAGCCGCCAGCTCAGTGATCGGAGGCGTGTAGTTCTTTAAGTACTTAAACGGTAGAACAATAATCAAATGCCCAGTGCGCCAACAAATCTTTATAATAACGGCGAATGGACCCCGGTGTTCTAGCGAGAATTTGTAAACTCAATACCTTACATAAAATTACACTTCCTGAAAGATAGCTCCAAACACAGTAAATAACCGTACCTAAACTCAACCCAGTTTACTGACATAAAGAGCATATAATTTCATAATAATATCACAGTACAAACATGAAAATAGGTTATCATAATAGTTTGCATCAGATCAGAATCGCATGAATGCTCTACATTAAACAATTACGTAAATACTTACAGTTTCACAATACAATATTACAGATTGCACATAATACAAAGGGCGGTTTAGCAAGCCACTTGGCCCGGAGATGTTGTAGGGCTTGGTCTCGAAGGAAGCATAAACGCGGTTCCAAACGTTTTGCCAAATAAGCTCGTGCGGCCGCAGCTGCCATGCTCTAAGTGGGCGCCGGCAACAAAAAGGAAGGCGGGCCTGTAAAAGTCCAACACCGTCGACTCGCAAACATCTACAGCGGTGGCCGGGGACGCGGAAAACATCTGGCCCAAAACTTAACTGGCTCAGCGAACGAATCCGGCGCTTAATGCCTGGCACTACTTGTTGTGAAAAGAGAAATAGGAGTCAACGATAAACTACAGAACTACAAGGGGTCTTAGGACGACTAGATACTCACCCAGATACCGATCCGGGCACATGAAAAGACATGTGGTTGCAAATAAAAATCTGCACAAAGCGAAAGCCATAAACGCCAAACGTGAGCTTGGGGCATCTAAAACCACACAACCGTGAAGGCCTGCATTACACCAATAACCAAAACTACCAGCAGCTTCACGAAACAGCCCCCAAAACTCTTAGAAAAATGCTAATCCATCATGCTTACTTAACGGCTGCGACCGAAAAGAACGCGCCCGAAGACCACAATCTGCGTTTCCAAGATAAAAGTGCATCTAGGTTATCGCAGCCAACCGCGAACCAGTCGTGCGGGGCGCAGAAAATACCATTCAAATTCTAAATTAAAAGGGGGCTTAATTTAAACGTAACATGTTTTCCGAAGAGATGGTTTGATAAATAAAATGTTAATGGATAGTATTTTAGTAAAACGTGATTTAATAAGATTTTTTAAATTTTATTATACAGGTTTACACTGAAATGTGAGGCAATATTTCATATGCATATTCGGGACGTAAAAATATGTTAGAAAGTTTAATACGTTCTTAAAGAGATAGAACTGGTAGAACAACCAATGTAATAAATTTTAAATTATTTGAAAAAAATTAAACCTCCATACCTTAAAAATGCAGGCAGAATATAATTTCTTTAAATTACAAATTTCAAGTAGTTCGACACTTTGATTTAATATTATAAAGCCACCTTACACTTAGTATCCCTTTTTTGTCATGTAATACATAATTCCTTCTTGCTGTTTCTTATTTACTAGTATTATAATACGAGTAGTATAGAAAGATCTTTAGTTTTGTGTTAAAAATTCAAAATTGATATTTTGAAGAAATTATAAGTTTTAGAGTAGAGAACTCTAAAAAAGTGGCTTTTTTGCCAACACGAATTGGGAATTTTAAGGATTTTAATAAGTGCCTATGCAGCTTGAACAACACATTTTTAATAATTTAATAAGCAATAAAGACAGTTTATCTGACAAGGAACCAGACCTTCAAGGCAAATTTTTGTTACACGGAATGGGAAATAGTACATTATGTAACAAGTAGCGAAAATAGCTTCTTACACGCGGATGTTTAACTTGCTGTACAAAACCGAAGGGGAGTGTCGCAAGAAACACCGGCACCTGTGGTGGCTGAAATTGACTTCAAATAACATACAAAGAAAATCTTGCTTGCAAAAATACATTCACTTAAAACACATAAAAACATAAATAAAACCAAAGAAAATAGGATTATATTCTAGAACAACATACGTGCGATATAGCGTGGGACCACTTACATGTAATGTAAGTATGAAAATAAACAATCCAGTCAAGATATACTAAAGGTCCGTTCCGTGGTCACATGCTGCGCGTTCAGAGCAAAAGCATCCCTACCAAAGCAACTCGATCATTGGCGTCCGCTTCAAATTGCGCCAGTGAGAAAATGGCATAACAAACCGCGTATCAAAAGAAACACAATTGTACTGTTAGATCAATACAAAGAGACTAAAAACAACTTGTAGATCAGTTCAACTACCTTAACGTAGCGTAATCACTGCAATAGAAATGAAATATTTAAGGTGAACAGTCAAAAGAACGAGAAGGTTAGAAATGGAGTTACTATTTAAGAACTAAACTTATTGTAAAAACCACAAAACAAATAACTCGGGTAGCACGAATATGTAGTATGAATGGGAAAAAAGGGGATAACGAGGATTATGATGAAGTACGAAGTATTGGTGTGAAATAGGTAAAATTTCTAGAAGTGCATAGAAAGGACGACAACTTGAGTAAAAGAAATCGAGGCAAAAGGAAAATAAATTGAAGCAATATCGACCACTTTGTTTGATCTACTCTACGTTATATCAGTTTTACATTGCACTTTCTAGTTGAATGATTTCGTAGCCTTTCAGAGCCATTCTCATAGTGTCATAATTGTACCGTGTCATTGTTGTGATAGAAGAACTTAATGTTTCGTCCATTTCGTCATTTTTTGAGGAATGTATGTAACTCAATATGAATATATACAGGGTGTCCCTAAAATAATGGGACACCGATTAGTCAGAGATTCCTTACGTTATAATAAATCGATTAAACCTAATATACTTTAGTACAAAGTCCTTTCAGTAAGAAGTTATAGGGCCTTAAAGTTTATTTTTTTATTTTTTTTTGTTAATATCCACAAATGTAGAGATATCGATTTGAATTTTGGTATACATGGTTACTATTATGTACTGCACCAATAAAAAAAAAATCATAAATTAAACTTGACTGTAAGAGCCACTTTACCTATCATTGAAAACTTTTTTGAATTATAACTTCGTTATCTGTAATATTTTTTTTGAAATTTTAGGTTATTATCTGCAAGAGAATTAAAAAGCACAAATATAATGTACTCTTAGTTCTAGCCTAAAAGCAACAGTTTACCTTAAAATGCCCATCAAAGGTTTTTGGTAGTCATTAACACATGCAATTATCAAGTAGCCATGATCACAAAAACAATGGTCATGTAGTAAAAAACAATGATAAAACAATTAATGACATTAGTAACATAAGAATTTGTTCTTTTATGTTTAAGAAAATGCCGCTACATATTCGAAGCATTTTCGTAAGCACAAAAGACAAAAAACTGATGTCACCAAAGTCATTAATTGATTTCTTGTTATTTACTAGATTACAATCATTACCCATTGTTTTTGTGATCATGGCTACTTGATGGGCATTTTAAGGTAAACGGTTGTTCTTACGCTTCTGAACTAAGAGTACATTACTTTTGTGTATTTTAATTCTATTTCAAATAATAACCTAAATTTTGAAAAATGTTACAGATAACGAAGTTAGAGCTAAAAAAAGTTTTTAAAGATGGGTAAAGTACCCCTTACAGTCAAGTCTAGTTTATGAAGTTTTTCTATTAATGCACTACAAAATAGTAAACATGTATACCAAAATTCAAATCGACATCTTTACATTTGTGTAAATTAACAAAAAAATAAAAAATAAAAAATTGAACTTCGAGGCCCTATAACTTCTTACTGAAGGGACTTTGTACTAAGGTATATTACGTTTAATCGATTTATTATGACGTAAGGAATCTATGACTAATCGGTGTCCCATTATTTTAGAGACACCCTGTAAAGAACTCTTCCGGTGAAGCCTCTTATGAAACTGGATGAAATTTTGAGTTTTTCTATCTCAGCAATGACACGGTCCAATCCCAGAAGTCTCAAAGCTGTGATAAAGTTATAAAAATCAGCTTTTCCATCTATTGCAAATGTTCCTCATGGTACTGTACGCAAAACTATAATAATTGTATGTATACATCCGCCATTTTATAACAACTAACGAACAAGAAACTGGTCGTTTACATTAGCTTTCATGTCGGAAAATCCACAAACTTGTCTTATGTTTGCAATAGTGCGGGCATTTTATTATCCTAACAAGCCCCTTCCTTGCAGCGGAATTTGGATCGAGATCTCCTAGCCTTTTGTGGCACACTCGCAGTTATTTTTATTTCCCGAAGAAACCGTCCCGAAAGCTGCAATTTTCCATACCGCTCGCTCTAAATGATGGCCCTGTCAGAAAGCTTTATTCTGGGGAGTCCTGGAGGTCAGAGCTTTCATCTCCGAAAGCGACGCCTCTCTTCTGGTCAACAGCTCCACTTAAAGGGCCCGCGTAAGGGATTACTCGAGAGAATAAATTGTTTTTGGGACGAATCCACTGCCCTGCGTTATTTATACTTCTCATAGGAGAGAGTGCTCACCATTTATTAAAAGCTGCGGCGCGAATTCGCGGAAGTTCGATCGGCTGGCGCAAACAGCTATCGGATGTGGGCAAGGGTAGACCTTTCACTATGCTTGCATCAACCGCCTCGTCATTTTTCTACTAGTTGTAGGTCTGGGGTTAGAAAAGTAACAGAAATTAGAGCAAAGTTGGAATTATTAACAAACGGTATCGAGGATTCTTAAAAAAGAACGTGGTTGGTCTTTATTAAACTAATGAAGCGTACCGAGCTGAGGGAACTTGTATTTAATTCATTAGAAAGGCGAGCTTTTTGGCAAAGATCTGGAAATAAAGTAAGTGCGTGAGGTGTTTTCAGATCCGCTCAAAACATCCGGCCAAGATATAGAATACGTTGGACTACCCGGAAGAATATGAGGAGCTCCCGACTGATTTCCATATAAACGGAAATATTACGGAGCTATTAACAGTGGCATACAGAAAGAAAATTAATATAGTCTCTCTTCCTTAAGCATACCTACGTCGTTACATTCCAATAATAATAAAGTAGTGGGAAGTGATATCCATTAACAAAATTGGAGAAGGAATGAGTCTTTCCCATGTTTTCATGATTATACCTGTTGATTAATTACAGGTCATTCAGTTGTGGGGTTGTTGCGTATATCCTACTTTAATGTTAGTAACAAAAGTGGCTTCACTTTGTATTCTGTTACTACTGATAGGTTACATCGGCAACTAATGCAGTTGAATACTAATTCAATCAATAATGAGTGATGAAGATGCCAATGCAGTGTTAGCAATTGACTTGACATTGAATTGAAAGTAGACTACAGCAGGTACTGTTATCTGATACAAATTGATCTGAAGGTCGTAATAGATTTTTACGTGACGGATGCTAGTCAGTTCGTCAGTTAACAAGTTAGTGCTACAAGCTACTGTGTTAATTTTTTTGTAAAGTCACTATCTGAACAATGATGCAACAAATCATTTATTTCTGCAGGTGAGTTCGTACCAGGTACCATATTATAGCTCATATTAAAGCTATGACTTCACGTAACGTCTGGGTGAGGCACCGGATGCAAATTAGATAAAACGCTTTCGTAGGTAGCTTTTGTAGATCATTTAGCACTGTAGTCTTTGTCGTTGCCATCGTCGGTCTCATTAAATGGTTCTACTTCTTCATCGAACAAATACCTTGACTATTCTTCCTGTTCTTTGGCCAGTTTATACTAATGCAAGCGTTAGAGACGCTTGGGGCACATATAATCAGCAAAAACGGCTGATGGAGCGCGTACGTCATAGAACAAGTAAGCAAATATGCGAGTATGCAAGAAATAAACAGTAATGAGTAATTCAAACAGCTGTAAAGGTTTATATTGATAAAAATAGCCCATTTGACGTTAAATACACGAGCTTTGTTACGGTTCGTTTTTAAAGTAACAGTAGCGCACTCTGTGAACTCGGGGTTCTATTGGTTAACGGAGAGTGGCTCACCGTATTTCTCTAATTAAACCTGTATACTGTTAAATTTTATTCCCGAAGGGCGTCGCTAGAGCTACTTTGGCCCGAGAGGATATTTTCGTGATTGTGCTTTCCACATTGACTATGAGAGAAAGCAAGTCGTGCTTCGTTTGGTAATTAAAAATCGAGAACAATTGGCATGTTCAGCCGAGAATAATTCCATTATGCGTCTATTTAGTACTGATTTGAGTACTAACGGGTCATTTAGTGGTTCTGATTCTGAGCCAGACAGTTTCTGCCAATTTAATCTTAAATTTGACCATGACTCAACCGCGTGAATTTTGATAAAAATCTGAAGTTTCGTTCCTCAAAGAAATATCACGGCATAACCCACAAATACTTCATTCTAATTCATATTTCATTATATCAGGCGTTTTATTTTACTTATGAATATCAACTACTCGTATGCTATCGATGTTCCTGTTAGCCATATCTGTTGTCCACATCGTATTTGGACCTACGAGCGAGTTTTGCACAACAACCTCTCCGATCATCAACTTTTCAAAATTCTAGCATAAAATATTCACGGAATGTGATCTGATATCGAATTTCGAAATTAATTATTGACTGGAAGGTGGATCTATTGAATCTATATTGATTCATGGTCAATATTAGGTTTTAAACAAAGATGTTTAATTCAATCAATCGTTTAGTTATACGATGTGTTACTTGTAATTTTTAGGTTAAGGGCTCCTTCGCAATATTATGTATTCAACAAATTTAGATACATTATTCATACAAAATTGTTTTATGTAAACAAGGGTCACAGCTTTGCAAAAGCTTATTAAAATTTTCCTATGCATGTGGTAACTATCGAATATATCTAAAAGAATTAATTGACCAAATTGTAATAAGATATCGAGCCATTTAACACCACTAGAGTGTTTCAACTTAGACTTACAGGTTTTTCAAGCCAATCTAAAGCTTGTACCTAAAACGACCTGCGCTGCCACTGCCACGTTTCCGAAAACGAACGTAGTATTTAGGCTGCAACAGGAGTACTTCCAGGCAAACTGTCAAGGCTTAGCAAGCGCTCTGACCTGCCAACAATTCCAGGCTGTGTCAGGGCGTTCTGGTGCACGACTGCACGTGCCGTTGATCCGGAAAGCGTCAACAACTGGCCGATGGACAGGCGAAGCGTGCTCGACTCTAGTGGTTTCGGAATGCAAATGTCCGTTTCCGACGCCGAACTGGGGTGCACAATTGAAATAAATAATGGAGAAGTTGAAACCGTCCACTCTTCTCGGCTACCTCTGGAAGTGGTGGCTTGAAACACCCCCCAATTACCGATCAGGTTTCCATAACATTCGCGTGTATAGTTTCACATGTACCGTTAGCGCTACCTACTAGCTAATAGTGTTCTGCAACCCATTTACCTATTTATATCGATGAATGTTTAGACGTTGCCCAAACCAAATTAAAATACTAATGTTCTATTTTTTTTTTCAGGTAAGTTGGGCTTCCTCCTCCCGTTTGTGACCTTTAAAGCTTGACACATTGGTAAGTTTGTAATGCTGTCCATATTACACTATCGCAATGCTAAAAAACTATAGGCTTTCCCCAAACCTTCTAATTAACGATATTTACCGCGCTTGGGTGCAAAAACAGATGCCAGCATCAAACGTCAAAGGTTGAACATAATCTAAGGTAATCCGCAGGATCTTGTCGGCAGATTTATTGCAGATCTTATGTAAGCCTAATGTAATCCTTCCCAAACGGTTTTGTGTCGTCCTTAAAATTGTTTTCTATCTAACGGAGATTAAAATAAAACTTCCCCGCTTTCAGAAACATCAACATGGGTTGTTTAGCTTCCTCTTTAACGCTGAAAGTAGCTCTCAAAGTTGAGATTGCTTTTGATGCTAAAATCAAATAGAATGCATTAAATAAGGGTACCGGCTGAAACCGCTCTAGATGTTTATCAAATTTTAGTATCTCTCTTTGGAAACTAGATAGAATATAATTAATTTCCTATCAGAACTTGTCAAACTGCAAGCAAGCGAGTCAGGAGGCAAGAGAAGCCAGTTTGCATTTCAGGCTCTTAAACGAACTTTTCAATCACAACGTACTGTAACAAAATGTCTCTATTTTTATACACCTCTATGGAATCAATCTGCATCCACAGCTCAAAGTGCACACTCATTCAGCGAGCTTTCCATCATTGATTACACACTCGAGCAGCATGCACGGTTAATGCGTTTCTAGGACTGCAGCCTGCAACGATAAAAACCTGCCCTGCAACAGATGTTTACGTGACTATACATACTCGGACAGTTTGTTAAAAATAACGGTTGAATGGAAAATACGTTTTGAGCTTTTGCACACGGCCACATACAATTTTTAAATTCTTAGGAGCTGCAGGAACCCTGCAGGCTATTAAATACGGTTACTTTCATGTTTCTATTTTAAGATAAAGGGACACTAATAGAAAATTGCCTTAAGACAAAATTCTTCAAAATATTATAATACACAGATATACAAATCTCAAGGTACTTACGAAATTCACATAAATTGGTAGTAATCAATATGTTAATAAGAACGGCATAAACAAGAAAGTTTCAGTATAGTAGGTTCTCAAGCGTCAATACACTTGGAATTGAGGCAAAATATTTATTTAAATGAAACCAAGGTTGTAGGTTACCTGTAACATCCAGCATCCTACGAAAACTAAGTCAAAATGGCCAAAACCGCCACTAGAAGCTCCAATTTATCAAATTCACAAACCCAACCCTCGAAAATTAATCAAACCAAATGTAGCAGCTAGAAAGTTGAATCCATAAATCCAACATCCAATACAAACAAAACTCCCTGAAAGAAACACTTATCGATTTATCTCCAATGCAGGTACTGACTTGTCAAGAACCATCTAAAATGGGATAAAAATGTATAAGGTCTAATTGCTAGCCCCGCGACAGAACTCACCCGAATATTATTTCCATTAAATTCGCCCAAATGGTGATTTTTCCAGACTCCACATAACTTAGCGACAATAACAATTAGGCAAAATGGAGGAGATAACAGCAACTATTAAATTTACACCCAGCAAAACAAATCTGATCGCCCAACCATGCGGGATATCACACGCAAATTAGACTAGAAACCCAAAATAATACGTTAGCGCGAATGAACTGTCAATAAATTCACACAAGTGGAACAAGAGACACTGCTTAGCGCAATCTGCCGCACAAAAGGTCATTAACGACATTAATCGCCAAACGTCAAAATAAACACTTCTCTCAAAACCAGTTAAAGGAAATAACACTTCTAAAGGGGCTCTAACACAATCAGGAAACATCCCATCACTTGTGATGGAAGAAATTCGAGAAATCCCAACCATACGTTTGACTGCATCTACAACTCCAACGTTAGCAGTAGCACTTAATAGCTTTTAGAGAATACTAATTTTGTATCTTTATGGGATCTACATCATTTTCCTAACATTATGTTGCTTTAAATATTTTTTGGGCACTCGTCCTGAAAATCTTGCATTACTGTACAATTTTTAGGCCGGAAAGTACTTCTATACAAGCCAATTTTGGAAAATTAACGTTTTGATTGGTTTGCAATATTTGATGACTTTGGTTACTAAGGAAATCAACTACAAATATCTCTAGATTTTTACGAAAGTATAGTGCTTGTTTGTTATTGTAATGTTCCAATATAAAGGTAAAATTAAGCAAAAATGCACGTGCCTAAAAAGTGTTCTACGTAATTCACCAAGAAAAAACATTTACAGGACTTGTAGGCTTTCAGGCTTCGCCTTCGACGTCGGCCTAAAATTTACCTGCGCCTCCTGTCATGATTGTCTTTCCAGACTTGTTAAGTAAACTACTATTTCTGAATCCAGCCAGTGTTGTTTCATTAATTGTATTCATATTCAAATAGCCTACATACTTATTCTTCTTTAAGCTTAAAAGTACATTTTTCCTTGCTGCAGTGAGTATTGACAGATACGCTTTTTCCATGAATTGTCTGTTGGGCGCAAGCTGGTTACCTATATATATTTTCTTCAGCTATAACCTGTGTTCCTTCGTCAGTGGCGTAACTACCGAGGGGGCAATGGGGGCAGCGGCCCCCGGGCCCTGAACTTCAGGGGGCCCAACGGGCCTCCTGAAGTTTAAAGCCCGGCAGGTCCAAACTCGGTCCCGTATAAAGTTTCAATGAATTCGAGAAAAACACTCGCTATTGTTCATTTTGCTCTGATGTTTCTGTTTATGAATTAAAAAAAAATAATTGAAAAATGATAACCAAAAATGCTTTGGCAAGAATAGGACTTACACTTGGCAAGTAAGGGGCCCGGTGAAGATCACGGCCCCCCGGCCCAAAATTTGAAGTTACGCCACTACCTTCGTTATAGTTTTCCTTTCTTGCCATTGTACTTCTTGGTTCTATTTTTTTCTGGGCTATTTTTAATGGATCTTGTACCAGAAGTCCAATTTTCTTACTAAACGTTGTCTTTGAATAAATGTTGTCATTCCTTTCTTGTATGACTTCTGTTTATTGGATTCGTTATTATTTGTAAAGATTTTGTAACTTTTCAGTTTTTAGGAATAATACGTATCGTGTAAAAGTTGCTTCATATTCGAAAATAACTGCTACCGACTGGCTGCACCGAGTGCATGTATAGAAAAACTGCTAGTTGATAGAACCGTAAATTTAGAATTGCTGTAGGTGTGAACATTTTCGGAGCATTCACACGCCCTCCAGCAGTAAAAGAGAACCTCCGATTTCCATCTGCAGCCCGCTCCTGCGACCACTGCCAACCAGAAGTGGGACGTTCAAAAATGGGCAGAGGCTCCCATGATTTACGGGAAAAATATCGCCACAACTAACCGGCGCACGCGGTCGTAAATCACCGGAGTTGTAAACATGGCGGGGCCGCGAGTCAAGACAGTTCTTGTTAACAATCGTAAATTCGTGTCGTGTTTGATTGCGCTTACTGGCGATTAAATGTGGATTTCATTGAACTTGCAAATACTTGGCTGGTATAAAGCGCGGGTCGAGTTCAGAGGACCAGTTCAATACTAATCACACTCGCCGCAGCGCAGCCAACTGGACTTAATGTTTAACCTCCCTTTTCAAGTTTAACTCGGCGTTAACCTAATGAATTTACTTGAAAACGGTTAGCGTTTCGGGAGCTGGGCCGTGTTTGACGCTGGGATTTCGAATGGCGATGATGCGCCCATTCTGAGCTATCCTGCAGCAAACACCGAGATGATGACCTTTATGACCATGGAAATATTCTGAAAATTTCTTCTCGATTTTTTTAAGGGATATGGAGCTATAATTAAAATATTTTCTATTTTCTCGGTAGTTCATTCGACTTGCAACGGTAGTGCCTATATGCTGCTTCAAGCTATTTCATAAAATACATTTCAGTAAGGTGGAACGTAACTGGTATACCTTAACAGGTAATTTAACACCTGATGTGAAGGTGGAAAATATTACCTGTAAAAGTATAAAGTTTTACTTGCAAAGGTATAATATAAAGATAGAAATGTATACTCAACGAGTGTATTTAAAAATATATGTGATTTTTTACACATTGTATACGTAATGCCTTGTTGTAACGTAGAAATTGATATATAGTAGTGACTACACGTTGTAATGCCTATTTAATGTTACAATAATTGACCTTTACTTTACTTTATCTTATTTTCAATCAATTCTCTTTTAAAATTTAAATTTAATTCACTGATTTTGTTAATGTTTGTTATTCGATAACGTAAATAAAAAAAGCACCAGTATATTACAGAAACTTTATTAACCCTTTACAGCCGATGTGCCGTTGATTTGGGCTATGTTTCTCAGCTGATGTGCTGCGAACTGGTACGAGACCGTCTTTAACTATGTACAGTTACTTAACGACTACCGACTACTTCTTACTTAAAACTACCTGGAGCCGCCCTGCCGCGCTCACCCCTCCCTGAATGGTGAATGCCTGGAGGCTCCAACATACCGCCCCCTTTGAAGTCCTTTAGGCTTCGAAACAAGAACAATTAATAATATTATGTACAATAACGTAATAAAGACTGTATAAACCAATTCCTACACCTAAAGCACAATATACAATGATTCTTACAATTAAACAATATATACCACTATTACTAATACACAAATCGTTTATGTTCACTCATTTAGAGGCAAAAAGCACAATTTATTTAAAGGCCTTCGCAACACTTCGGGCACTGTTTTTACCGTTACCACTCTCACTAATTGGTCAGCCCCTGGATGAAGCTCAATTATTCTCCCCAAGAGCCACTGTTGAGGTGGTACGTTGTCCTCTGCCACGATGACCATTCTTCCTATACGAATATCTTCGAGCACCCTTTGTCACCACTTGGAACGCTGTTGCAGTTGAAGCAGATATTCTCTATGCCATCTTTTCCAAAAATGTTGCCGAAGTTGCTCCACTCTTTGCCACCGTGAAAGGCAATTTAATTTTAAATGGGTTGTATCGGGTTCCACCATTGTCATCAACGGTTCCCCGATCAAGAAATGACCAGGCGTCAGTGCGGCCAAGTCATTAGGATCAGAGGTCAGCGGGGTGAGGGGTCGGGAATTTAGACAGGCTTCGATTTGGGTAAGGAGAGTGTATAATTCTTCGTACGTTAATAGCGCGTTACCTATAACCCTTTTCAAGTGATATTTCATCGCCTTAACATTCGATTCCCACAAACCCCCCATGTTCGGCGCACGAGGTGCTATGAATTTCCACTCGATATTTTTAATGTGCTTATCAATTCATTTTGAAAGTTAGAATTTTTAAGAAATTGGGCCAAGTCAGCCAATTCGCGTTTGGCTCCTATGAAGGTAGACGCATTATCTGAATATATGCGTGATATATGACCACGTCTTGCGATAAATCGTTTAAGCGCACTTAAAAACGATGCTGATGTTAAATCGCTCACTACCTCCAAATGCACTGCCTTAGTGGCAAAACATACAAATAACGCAATGTAAACCTTTATGGTTCTTTTACCGCGTCCGCGACTCTGTTTGGCCAAAATGGGTCCTGCGTAATCAACTCCTGATATTAAAAAAGGACGTGTTAATTGCAACCGATCTTTGGGAAGATCACCCATTTTCTGCACAATAGTACGGGGCTTTGCATGAAAACATCTCATACATTTATGAATGATTTGCCTTATGACACCTTTTGCCGCTATAATCCAATATGTCTGCCTTAATGCCGCTAATGTAGCTTGCGCCCCTGCATGCAATTGACGCTCATGTTCACTGATAATAAGCAATCTGGTCAAGTGATGATTTTTAGGCAGAACTATGGGATGCTTTACATCATTCGATATAGCTGCATTTCTTAGTCGACCACCTACCCTTATTAAGTCATCGTCGCCTACAAAGGGATTTAAAGAAGCTAATGGGCTACATTTGTCCACTACCTCGTTTTTATTTAATTGCCATCTCTCAGCTGCAAATGCCTGCTGTTGTACAATGCGAACTAAAGCAAACGTAGCCTTTTGCAGTTCATTAGATGCCAGCGGCCCTGATTTTGCATCTGTCTTGTTTTTGCAATTTTGAATAAATCTAAAACAGTAGGCTATCACGCGCTGTAGCTTGGAAAAAGATGAAAATTTGTCAATGAACTGCGTCTCTACATTTATTGTTGTAAAGGCTATAACCGTCTTGCGTTTCTCTATAATCTCAACATTCCCTATCTCTAAAGTTGGTTGTTGGTATTCTTGATTCAACCACGTCGGACCAAAGAACCACGTTCGATCGGTGATTAATTCTCTAGGTAGCAGACCCCTACTAACAACATCTGCAGGGTTATCCCGCGACCTTATATGGCTCCAATTTTCTATTTGAGATAACGGCTGAATTTCAGACACCCTATTTGCGACGAAAGTATTTAACGTATTAGGTTCTGTCGCTAACCACGCTAATACAATAGTCGAATCAGTCCAACAATATTCCCTTTTAATGTCTAAATTAAGCGTTTTCTTAACGCTATCCATTAATTTAGCTAACAATAAAGCAGCGCATAGCTCTAGCCGCGGTATTGTGACTGATTTCAGCGGCGCAACCCTACTTTTGGCACACAATAATTGAGAACTATGTTCATTATTAGTGCCTATTGTCTTAATATAACTGAATTTCATAAGAAATGAACCACCCCGAAGGAGTTGAAGCACAACTTCGAAATTTCGTAGAAATGGGTAGTGCATGGAGACAAACAAATGATTACAGTTTCAAAAACAAATGACAACATTTATTGAAAATATCATTAATAATGTGTTGCATCTCCGCGTACTCTTATGCATTCAATAACCCTTCGTGGCATGCTGGAAATCAAATGGTCGATTGCCTCTTGGGGCAGCTCATTCCAGGCTATCTGTAGCTGTTGACGTAATTTCTCTAAAGGGTTGGGAGGATGGGGTAATCGACGCAGTTTTCTGTCCATCATGTCCCAGACATGTTCAATAGGGTTTAAATCCGGGGATCTTGCCGGCCAAGGCAAATGCAGAACATTGTTTTGTGCTAGGAACTCTAACGTTACGTGAGCAGTATGAGGCCGCGCATTATCGTGTTGGAAGACGGCCCCTGGAAGGTCTCGGAGGAATGGCACTAACACGGGCTCCAAAATAGTGTCAATGTAACGGCGCGCGTTTAGAGTTCCCGGAATGAATATCAAGGGAGACCTGCCGCCGTAGCGCATTGCTCCCCACACCATTACACCAGGAGTTAAAGCCGTGTGGCGACGCTGCACAAACTGCAAATTTTGCCTCTGACCTCTAAGTCGTCTGATCCGTAAACGTCCATCAGAATTCCATAAGCAAAAACGGGATTCGTCGCTGAAGACCATAGCTTCCCATCCATGGACCCAATGTTGTCGGTTTTGGCTCCATTGAAGTCTGGTATCTTTATGTTGTTGAGTCATAGGAAAACGAAAATAAGGACGATATGAGCGTAATCCAAATGTGCGTATTCGACGATAAATTGTGCTCATAGACACTTGACGACCAATTGCTCTTACCCATTTGATTGCAACAGCTCTCGTTGGTTCTACTGGGTCCTGCATTGCACTTCGCCTTAACAACCGATCTTCGCGTGCTTCTGTCACTCTAGGACGTCCACTGCCTCTACGACGAGTTTCTAGGTGTTCTTCCTGCCAATCCATCCAAGTCCGTCTAATAGTGGCGTGAGGTCGGTCCCTGCGCCTGCCAATTTCCCGAAAGCTTAAACCAGCATCATGCATTCCGATAATTCGTCCTCTTTCAAAGGGCGTAAGATGGCGAAAATTTGCACGTCTTCGAACGCGTGGCATTTTTTAGGCACCAACTTCACTAATTCAGTAACAACAATCACAAACAAACAGCGAACTACTCCGAAAAATACCATCCAACAAAAGACAATTTCAGGTTCTAACAGACAGATAATTTCTATTAGCAGTGACAGATGGCCTCCAAAATTTAATCATTTCTTTGTCTCCATGCACTACTAAATTCTACGTAATTTCGAAGTTCTGCGTCCACTCCTTCGGGGTGGTTCATTTCTTATGAAACGCAGAATATATCGCAGCTCCGAAACCTAATTTTGAGGCATCGCAAAAGCCGTGGATTTCTATTGATTTGAAAGGAAAACACGACACTACTTTACGATTGATTTGTAAATCGTTTAAATAAGACAGTTGACTTAAAAATTCAGTCCACGTCGAATGAATATCCATGGGTACGCTCTCATCCCAAGCTATTTTCAATAACCATAATTTTTGCATTATAATCTTTGCTTTCATCGATACTGGTGCTATAAGACCTAAAGGATAAAAAATGTGAGCTATCGCGGATAAAATCGAACGTTTAGTAATTTTACTACATAGTGTGTGTGTTTTAATTTCGTATTTTAGAAAATCACCATCACAATTCCAAATTAATCCTAGCGTCTTAGTTTCTCCATTCTTATCTAAATTAATTACACTATCTGGCCTTATACCACTGCTTCCCGAAAGGATTTGTTTTTCATTTGAAGCAAACTTACGCAATTCGAACCCCCCTTGTGCCAAAATGTCAATTATTTCATCCTTTAGCGTTATTAGCGCATTTAATTCATTCCCGCCCGTAATGAGATCGTCCATATAAAAATCGCGACCTATAATTTTACTGCTTAGAGGATAATTAACTTGATTTTGTAAAGCTAGTTCTTGCAAACATCGAATTGCGATGTAACTGGCTGGTTTCGTACCATATCTAAGTGTAAGCAACCTGTATGTTTGAAGGGGTTCATTGGAATTATTTCGCCATAATATTCTTTGATAATCAGCCTGCTGCGGATGAATTTGTATTTGGCGATACATTTTTGCTATGTCGCCCGTTAACGCATATTGAAAGGTCCTGAATCGCGTCAAAATTGAAAATAAATCTTGTTGAATCACTGGTCCACACATTAAATTGTCGTTTAAACTCGACCCGTTGCTAGTCCTCGCCGACATGTCAAAGACCACTCTTAGCCTGGTGGTTGAACTAGATTCCTTAAACACCGCGTGATGAGGAAGATAGCAACTCGGCACGTTTAATTGATGTTCCGGAACCAATTCCATGTGATTTAAATGCTTGTATTCCGTCATAAAATCCATATATTGCTGCTTTATTTCTGGCTTACAGTTTAACTTATGCTCTAAATTATAAAATCGCTTTAACGCATTTTGGTAAGACGCGCCCAAGGCCAGCTTGGCCTTGATGCTGCTGATATGCAGAGAATTTGATCGGAGTCGTCGTCTTGAAGCTGCTGATGTGCAATAGGAAAACGTCCCTCGTTGGTGCTGCTGTTGTGCGGCTGATGGAGCTCGATTTCCAGGAATTCCGACGAACGAACACACTTTTTAAATTAATTTACCGGTGATCCGGCTCGAAGGACCAATGTTAATGTTTGTTATTCGATAACGTAAATAAAAAAAGCACCAGTATATTACAGAAACTTTATTAACCCTTTACAGCCGATGTGCCGTTGATTTGGGCTATGTTTCTCAGCTGATGTGCTGCGAACTGGTACGAGATCGTCTTTAACTATGTACAGTTACTTAACGACTACCGACTACTTCTTACTTAAAACTACCTGGAGCCGCCCTGCCGCGCTCACCCCTCCCTTACTAGGGTGAATGCCTGGAGGCTCCAAGAGATTTGCCCTTTTATATTATGGATTATCAAAATTATTAAATTGCTAACTCCGGTAGAAACATTTTACTCTTACTGAAACACAGGTAGGATTCGCTCATAATCTAGACATAATCTATTCCTGAAATTTGATTCTCTTATATCATGACAACTTAAGCGCCTGTCACCTGTCACTTTGAATTATGCAAGCGCAAAATCAATTACAAATACTTTCCCGTTACATATTTACTTGTCACTCAACAAATATCAAATACCTAGTAAGTAGGTACTTCCCTTTTTAAAATTACCTCACTTCACTCTTTCTATCTTTTTCTTTCAGTTTTATTATTTAAATACCTGTATTCTGTCACCCATTCATGGACTCTATACTCTGCTTTATCAAGCCGAACGCATCCAGAAATCTCACAAAGATCTCACAAGGTCCAAACAAATCCCAGTCCGAACTCCGCCAAATACACCTGGATCCACAGAGACTTCCTGGCCAAAACACGACAAGGCACTTATCAACTTTCTCCAGTAGTAGGTACTGTCAGCAGCAAACACAATCCACGTCGTCTTACCAAAATCCTCAAGCCTCCGACGACCTAGTATCAGGAACCTCGATTAGATGCAAGTTATAAGATGTCACTTCAATAAAAAGCTTGTCGAATTATAACTCTTTTAGATGGAAACCTCCTATCCACGCAATAAAACGCCCACTCTGCTAACAATCTCGATGTAAACCACTTCCAGTAAAAACCATTCTCTGTTATTCAATCCATATGATACAATGTAATTTGACAATAAACTCAGTTCAGCATGCCACTACAGAAATTTGCTTTTGTAGATTATAACTGTATTACGTTGATATTCTCACCACATCCATTTCTTCATCCATGTCGTCTGCGCATCTTTTAATCTTTTAACATTTCACTTTTATTTCTACCTCGCCAATTTTTTTCAATTCACAACCCATTATATTCCAAACAGCTTTAAATTTTTATAACATAATTTTAACCGCTTACAAATTGTATTACATGTTTTGTATCAAATTATTTTTACATACTGATAACTAAATATCTCCTTATTAGTGATTTAGTTTAGCATATATTTCATAGTCCAACACACTATAGAAACTTTATTATATTTATCTAACACCCACTATGTTGAATGGTATTTCTCGAATAAGTAAGGTTAGCAGGTTAGATTTCGCGTCAGTCTGTGTTAAAACTGACGCAAAACCTAACTACTAACATCGAATTTGTCATAGACTTACAGTGTCACCAACAATACATTTCATTGCCAAATGTAATTTTTTTCCATATGTGACTCTAATAAGACGAGTTTTCTAACACCCGTTACTAATACTATTTAACTTTTTCATTTAAATTGCGCTAAAATTTAAATTGTTTTAGGTGTTATGAAAAATATTCGACGACATACGGCCGTTATCGCATTTAACGGCCTTATGTCGTTAATAACTATTTTGTCCTAATTTAAACGCGCTACGATTGCTAACCTAACGGTTATGATACAATAGCTGTTTGAAATCATGGATTAATAAGGTCTAGATGCAAAACTTTCTTCTTCCCTCTTTTCTGTAGTTATGTGAAGCTTGAATTAAGATATTTTTGTCCTAATTTAAACGTACTACGACTGCTAACCTAACTGTTATGACACAAAAGCTGTTTGAAATCCTGGATTAATATGGTCTAGATGCAAAGTTTCTTCTTCCTCCTTTCCCGTAGTTACGTGAAGCTTGAATTAAGATATTTTCGTCCTAATTTAAAGACACTACGATTGCTAACCTAGCGGTTATGGCACCATGCCCTTCTGATATAGTGAATAAAAAGGGACAAGGTGACGTTATACGTACCGACAGGACCAAAACGTATGACAGTCATAGGATATTCTGCAAATGTCTGCGAAAGTTTCTTCTTTCTTCTTTCCCGTAAAGCTATGAAGCTTTAGTTCAAATGTTTTTGTGAGTCCTTATTTAATCGCTCGACGATATCGAACTTAATGATTATAAATTACACAATATCTTTTAGAAATAAGGATAGACATGTCAACAGCATTTGATGAAATTAGTATGTCATACAAATGTCTATGTCTAATTTTTATCACTTATCTTATATTGATGAAGCATTAATTAAAATATTTTTCTAAGTCTTTACGTAAACGCTCTGTAAGTTAGGAAGGTTTCATATTAAATAAAACATGAGATTCTCTCCCTAACACTATTTATTGGTTCATTTATGTACTTGTAATAATGTGCCACCTCCAAACTCGAGGGTGGCTAGTTGCAGAGTTTCGGCTTACAGGGTCGTTGTCACCCAGGTAAAGACCAAGTTGGAGGGAGAAGCGTAATTCCTAGAATTTCGTCCTCGCTCTGCGATTACTAGGTCAACGACTATACACAGCAAATGCCTTTCTGAAGTAATAGGTACACACAGCCATAACTAGTCGATAATGTGCCTTTGGTATAAATTTGACGTAAAAATTTCGAGTGGCTCCTCTACTATGAGCAAATGTAGCCATTGTTTTCAATACAATTCTTTCGGAGATATTTTGATCTGTTTTTAGCTCCAGAGGTGAAAAGTATTTTTCCTTATAATTTATGTCACATGAAGCCTCATTTGTTGCTCTATGGTTTTCGTTATTATAATATTCAGCTTCTGTTACTTATTGGTTGTTATTTCCACTATGATTGTCGCCATAAATCTGTATCAATCATTGGCACCCATCTTCTCGTGTATTAGATGAGTAGTTAGAAACAACACCATCTCATGACTGTTCCTTTTGGTTTAATTTTCTGAGTTGATGTTTCTGTTTTACTTCCCTGGTGTGACGGACAAAGCAAGTTTTGTAATAGTGCAAAAATCACTTTCAGAGATTTCTTCAGGTTCCCTAAAGACGACAGACGTGTTTTCTCAAATCCGTCCATCTGTCTGTTACTCTGTTAGTGCGTCTGTTGGCGGTATAGCTCAAAAACTATTTTTTGGTTGAAGACAAGATTTTGCATGTAGATTAGATGTCTGTTAAACTCGAAACCGAATATACCTTCGGTCAAATATGTGCAGGGTGTGCGGCCCAAAGAAAAGGTGTTTACTCTTGATTAAAATAGGCGTATTGTGGAATCAACAGATATAGGGCGAAAACCTTAAAAAATTAAATTCCTTTTTTCTTTGATACCTTCAAAATTGTTTATTTCAAAACTTTTATTTGCGAGGGAAGTTCTGAGTAAAGCATTTTACAGACTTTTTTCTATTTGGTTCAAATTTCTCACTGAGTTTTTGGGTAAACATTCAGTTAATTTTTCCTTCCTTTTCCATACTTGCCATCCCCTCCTTTTGCCACCTTTTTTTATTTGTAACAGAGTTTTTAGGTAAATTATTCAAAGATGTTTTTCTACACAAGACAAATATACCAGTTGCTTCAGATCCAGAGCAAATGATATTTTGAGCGGTTCGTTCATCTGTTAATGATCGATTAAAATGTGGAAACACATCCCTGTTAACTACATCTTTATCGCTCATTTTTCAAACTGTTTTGCTAGAACGAAAATAACTCGCACCCAGCGACTGGGTCATGAGGGTCGTATTTGGTGGTAATAGCAGGAACTGCGTGATGACATAAATAGAATTGTGACTTGCCAATTGTTACCAATTCAATCGTTTGGAGCTTCGAGTATATACTTGAAATAGAGCAGAGCAAAGATGCAAAACCAGTCTTTAAAGATGGTTACCCCTAGTTACGGCCCTGGTAAGAGATAAATAGGGACAAGATAACGTTCAGCATTTGATCAGAGCATAACGAAACTCCATCCGTCTTTCTTCCTCGTAGAACTATGAAACTTTAAATAAGGTATTGTAGAAATCCTTCTTTAAGTGTTTTGACATATCCATAACTTTATATATCAATTTTTATCTTTCAAACAGCGAACAAATAGTTTCTCATAATGGAGTCTGATCCTTTTCACAGTTTAGTCAAGAATGAGGTAGGAATTCAGAAAATAATTCATAAAGTTAATCGAATTGGTTGAGCTAATTTAAAAGTAGCAAAGTAAAAATAACCTGGAGACGAATAAAGTTCCTCGTCAGTAATGTAAAAGTCCGTTGACACACATCAAACTAAAGAAAGCAAAACTTCAGCCAGTCTAGTTTTCCATTCGTCTTCTCCGTGTTTTAAAAGTTAGAAATCGATGTAAAGTAAAGAGGTTTATTTCATGGTATCCGTATAAATACACTCTAAAAAGATACACCCAAGAAGGGGAGAGAAACCTAGTTTGGAACTAATGAAATAAACAGAGTAAAATTAAAACAATTATTTCTGGTATGTGCCTAATTAATCACTTTTTCAGTTTGGAGTATGAACGTATATTAGGATACAAATTACAAAACGGTCATTTTAATTCTGCTTGGTATAGTAATAACAGACGATAGGGAAACTATTTTCTAAGACGCAGTACATTTACTACTTTATTAAATCATTTAAAGCAGCTCCCTTGCTTTAAAGTGTAATAATAAAATTGTAATATTCACTATGGCTAGTATTCTAGTAACAAATCGCTATTAATTAAAGGAGTAGTATCTTAGATTTAGTAACTAAGTTTTCAGAAATTTCAATTTCGCGCACCTATCCCTCTATAATAAATCCTTCTATTTGTTACAAAAAGACAAATTAACGCTTACAACACCTCGTTGACGATATTGCTCATATTAATCTCCGAACAAGCCATGAACAAAGCACAGCATGATACAGGTGTTCTTATCTCGTTGCCATGGGAACTAAGCAGCAGCTCACACAGAATTTTAGGCACTTGCTCACACAATGTAAACTAACTGCTAAGATTTCCACATCCCTCTTAAAATATTTTCTGGCATGGAGTTGAACGCTACCTTCTTCAAAGTAGGTTTTCCTAATATTTACAAAACAGACAGGATCCTCCGAGTTCTGGTACGGCGTTACTCGCTGGAAGAATTCAAGCTCGCTGCCATGACAACGAGGTGATAGCTTTGATTTCGTAAAATAAATATGAAGGAGTCCAGGAAATTAAGGCTTGAAATGTATTAAACCTGACGTGGTAACGAACGTAAAATTGTGCTACATTTTTACATGCGTTTAATGTAACCGTGGGCATTTTTTAAAATTCAACAACTGGCAATGCCTCTCATTATATGAAGCAAGGTAATCTGGAGCTTGTTCTAAAAACTAGCACTACGTAGACGCTAGAACCGGCTTTACAATAGATGAAACTAAAATTATTCTAGATATTCTTTTATTTCCGGGAATATAAAATAGTCGGGAGATACAAAATGTAGTAAGTAAGGACGATGTTACTGCAGTTCAAACCCCGGTTGATTGAAGAACTCGTGTGAGATGGCACAGTGTCGTGCAGAAACTGGGTGAATTGCCCTTGTCTTTTTTCCTTAGTAAATTCGCTTTATAGAGGTTCATACAAGTTTCAGCTTCTGATAGGTGCTGTGATTCTTCAGGTGGATGTTCTTCCCCATCGATATCTCGAGTTCTCTTACTGTTAGCCACTCATCTTAGTAATTCTGCCCTGCTTCTTTTAAATAATGTAACTTTCATACCGTCTTCGGTTTTGTACTTCCGTATTTTATAACCCTAAGAGCAGTTTTTGTTTTATAATATTATCTATTGGTAAGAAAAAGTCTATAGAAGGGGCCTGTGCCACCTGTACATTTCTTCTATTATTTTAAAGTATTAGCCATTCTCCGTAACAGTGTTTTTCAAAGCTTATATTGAAATATCATTCAAAATATTTAATTTTAGTGGCTTTCTCTAACTATTTCTAAGAGTTCTACATACTCGTTATCAATAAAACCACCAGATCGGTTCACCTGCTGAAGAGTTCCACAAGGGAAAATAATATTGATATACTCCTGAAGAGCGCTAAAGGCGTTACTGCACTACGAACGAGACTATGCCTCAAAATTTATTTCATAACGACAACTACGTATGAAACCTATACAAAATTTTGCGGTATTTAACACATACAAAGTAACAGGTTCAACGTATTTTAGCACATTATAATATACTTAAAATTAACAGTAATTAACACATACAATATTAGATAATAATCCATAGATGAGACTTAGCCGCCTGTTTAATGAATCGTTTTCCGCTAAAGTTGAGCGATGAAAGCCGGCTGGTAATGCAGCGACAGATTACTCGAAAACAGAAACATGGATAACACTGGTTCAAAAACCTTCCACGCGCAGCTAAGGCGAATCTACAAGCGATGTACGGAAGGTTTCTTCAGGGACGCATCGATATGCGGGTATGGCTATCATACAAGGTGTCGATGAACGATAGTGGTTCCTTTACACCGGTCAAAAATCGATCATAAATTTCTGGGGCATTTCAAGACGAAAACTCGAAATTTTAAACTTAGTAGCCTGCGTTTTGGGGAAGCTGAATAAATCCGCAAATTGTCGTAAATTTGCCATTCTAAAATTATTGTACACGAAAACATTTGCTCAAAAGCAAAATTAAAATATATATGACCACTTATTTAAACAAGTTACATGGTACAAATTTGATGATCCTTATTTATTAGATTTATAATGCGGGAGCTAATCGTTGTTAAAATCCTTTTTTTATTTCATACTCACTGGCGGCCATAAATTGTGAAATCTCATCCAGACCACTAGCGGTCATCCCTCTGTAAATAACAATAAATCTTTTAATCGGCTTGCAAGCAAAACAGTAGCAGTAGTATTATATGTATATATGTATAAAATTTGCTGTGCAAAGTCAACCTGACTATTTTGCACAAAAGAATTTTCGAAAACGCATATCTATAATAAATAGCCTGGTCAGCAGCATTAGCTATTGTATAAAAAAAATTGTTTACTAAGAATTTATAATAATCTGGCATACCGAGAACAGTTTTCTACACTTCTGAATGTTTGGAGTCAGTTCATAACTTTTATAGTAGAGATGAACATACTATCAATTTATATATTTAGTAAAATATACTACGTGACTATTATCAGTATTTATTCGTCCACTACTGAACGTTTGTCTCTTCTGTGCTCCTCCACGCATTTTTGTCCTATTCTATTTAATTGAAACCAATGTTATCTCACGGTTTCGTTTATGCCATCGATGCACCTTTCTTGCAGCATTGTTACACTTCCCTTAATTAACTGTGGTGTACAATAAGATATTTTTATAGCCCATCTGCATACCTTGTAATGGGTCTTTTCAGGGGGCCCCGTGGTTTTTATTAATTTAGTAGTTTTTTCGTTTCAGCTAACTCAATAGCTAAATTTCTGTACCATCAAACACCAAAGAATATATGCATAAATGGGTTGTACATTGAAAGACTGTTCTAATACTCACGCGAACCAGGTCAAGTTAATTATAATATCCTCCCTGAGTACATGCCCCGCCCACTGTCATTTATGCGTATATTTGTAAATGTTCTTTCACTGACTGCTTTATTGCTTGTTTTCAAGTTGATGCCGAACATACCTCGCTTTATCTCTTCTTGCGTTGTTAATACCTCTTCAAACATTCCTTTGTAACTGTAGCAGTTTTGAGTTAATAAGTAGTACATATGCGTTGTACGTCTTCCGTTTTAAACACAGGGTAATGTATAAGTTTTCTAAACTTGCATGCGCAAAACTCTCGAAAGAGAAAGAATGCCAATTTTTTAATTCAAAAACTCATCGAAAATCCTTACATATGCATACTGGTGAACACCAGGTCGAGAAAAGCTGACGAACATTCAGTAGACGAATTAAAGTATTAAAAAAAAATTAAGACAGTTACGCAATACTTCGGATGTTGACTAAACCTGTGCTCGTAACAATTGAAATCAGGTGCCCCAAACTCTTATTCAAATAAACGTCAATTTGCTCACATTCAATGTAAAACAAATATACCGATGGGGCCAAGATGGCTTTAGTTGACATATGTCATACTTAAAATAAACGTCAAGCCTACTCAAATATTTGCTTGTATTTTATCTCTTTCTTACTCAAACACTGCATTCTATTTTCCTGTTCATGTTATCTTATTGCTGTTATATTGTATAATTTTGGCCCCATCGGTATGTTGTTTCATAAATAGACAACATAAAACAATGATATATTCAGAATTAATTCCTAAAAGAGATGGCCATTCCTACTGCTGTTGATTTCAAGCAAAAAATTACGATAAATGCGCAAAAGCTATTTCTACACGCATGTATACGTTAATCAATGTTAAATTACCTCCAAAAATTCCCGCCAGAATCACTGTCCCTAATATGAGGTCTTTCTTTTTAATATGAGTAATACCTTCCGACTCGTGCCCTGACGCCACTCTCCCAAACCAACACTTCAATGCCAGACAGCCCCAGATGCTGGGACACTTCGAACTTAACTTCTGCTCAAATTGTAGGATACCACCACCCTGTACTGCGTCTATGGACACAGATCCTCTGTTTATTACTTGATTTAAACACTGTCACACTGCTTCATTAATATCTCGTTTCGTGCTGAAAAACTCACTTCCTGCACCGCGCAAAAACAATACACATAAGAACAAGCTGATGTATTC
Organism: Agriotes lineatus; assembly: GCA_940337035.1. Lineage (NCBI taxonomy): Eukaryota > Metazoa > Arthropoda > Insecta > Coleoptera > Elateridae > Agriotes > Agriotes lineatus. The sequence goes on along the minus strand of OW679195.1, from coordinate 180,811,968 downwards.
GCTTAGTGGCGCCAAGTTAAATCTACTAACATCTAAATATTACAATGCACAAATGCACAAATTGGCTGCATATGTAAATACTAAAATCAGAAATTTAGGCCAAAGTAAAATACCGTTTCATAGTTTCTTGGTACCTTTCTCGCATGCTTGATTTGGTGTGATATTTGCTTTAACCATTTCTGGTTGCTGAACATGGTCTTGTGAAAATCCTATGAAACTTACTAAAGAACACAAGATAATTGCCAAGGTAGGCAATATTTTTTCTTCCGTTTAGTCTACCTCCATAATAATCGATACACTCTCGCATATTAATGCGTTTCTCTAACGTTCATTTCAGTGGAAGGAAAGACAACAAGCTTCCAAGTTTTGCAATTTTTCATTTAGCTCTCGTTCTAATTAATACCTCTTCCGGAAAAATTAAAAGTTTGCAGCAGCCGTCCTGCCGTGAAAACGTGTCGTGTGTCGGGCAGCAAGCAGCGTGTACTTCTTTCTTCCGAGGGCCTCTTAGGCGCTCACGCGGAAGTTGTTGAAGAAAGTTAGCGAAGTAAAATGAAGTATCTGCGCTGCACATCGAGTTCGAAACGAAATTAATGGCGTATAAAAAAGTTTCCAGGAATATGTACAGAGCAGGCCGTGGAGCGAACTTTTCGAAGTGCATAAATTAATTCCCCGCTTGCCAAACAGCTGCTTTTGATACAGCTTATAAAATGCCTGTTTCGCTCGCCGATTATGTCGGGAAATTAGAAATTTCAATCTTTGACTGCTTGACATGACGTGCAATACTTTGCCGCTTTTGAAGCCGGTGCAGTTGCATACCGCAATGGATATTTTACGCTTCTTGCTTTCGCAGCTCTCGCGATTGTCGAGGTTATTAGGCGATCGTCTCATTAATCAGGGGCTAAAGCAGCATTAGTCAAGACCAGTTCGGCATTTCTATCTTTCCAAGGAATACAGATAGCGATACACATTTAGATTGACTCGAAATTTGTGTACTCTGAATGGTCTGATCGAGCGATTTTTCACTCCGGAAGATTAGTGACTGTGATTAAACAAGCTCCGGCTCGGAATGGAAAGCAGAAGAATTATAGTCTATTATATTGACAAGAAAGGGGCACACTTTTATATCAACTTGAAGGATCCGATTTATCAAAGTTGTTTTCGGCGCAAATTTATTATCGTATAAAAACTCCTAAGCATTCTATTTTTTACCTTTTATGTAAGTAATGGACTCCATATTACGGCATAAGTTAAAGTTCCCGTGCAATTTTTCGAGGAGGATCTCAGAAGCGATATTGGAAACGTCGACGACGCTGAAGAATGCCGTGCCTTGAACTTAATTCCTAAAATGAAAGATGGATTGCATCGTGCCTTCAAAAGCGATACACCTCGCAATTTATCTAATTGTTTTCTTGAATGATTACATTGTATTTGGCTCCGGGGACGCGCCTGACGTCGAGCCTAACTTGCGGATTTCGCCGAAGTTGGGATCTGCAGGTCATTCTGGCAGGCATTTTACGAGTTTTCGCATAAACTAACCGTCCATGTTTTCCAACTACGCTCAGAAATGCTCCCCATTTTGTTTTGTGACGCAACAAAACCTGCGCAAATACATGTCGGTGATGATTTGGGTGAATGTCTTCTAGCCGAATTTACACTTGACGATGTTATTGTGCAAATAATCAGGGTTGGGTTTTTTCATTGTTCTACTACCACTCTAGGTTTACATATAAAGTCGAGGGCAATTAGCTAATTTTATGTATTTTCGTTCATTTTAATTAAGTATTTTATTAGGCAACATGACGAGAGCGTTTTTATATTAATACATGCTAAATGGTATTACTTTGTTGATCTTTCATTTCTCTAATCATTTTCAGGTTGCCACATGAAGTTGCATATTTATATGAAAACCGTAGTTAGCCATTATTAAATGCATTATTTTAACTGTCTACACTTTGGAATAATTTCTATTAAAATAAGGTTTGTATACTTTAGCGTATTAAAAGCTAAGTACTAACCTGCGAACAACAACTAACGGACAACCAATAAATAGTAAGCCATAACAAATCAGTTCTGTCTAGACCTCATCACTCATTACATTCAATGCCATAAAAATGTCACGAACTTTAAAACAAAATTTTCAACTACATTTTAATCGTCTCAAGCCATTTTTGCTGATATTAAAAATAAGGTGTAAGTATGTCAAGCTGTTAAAAAAGTATTTTAAAATTTTTGATAAACATATTTTACTATTATTTAATGTAATTGTGTCCGAAGTTTTAACTAATAATATTGTTTCTATTTTTCTGGTGTTTGCTAGTAAAGTACATTTTTTTTCTATAATAATTTTCAAGGTCAACTTTCTAGAGGATAAGTTGCATTCCTGCAGGGTCCCTAGTTTTAATAATGTTGGTACATAGATTTTCAGTGCCTTTTTTCCACTAAAAAACTGATTTGTCATTTTGACAGATATGTCACAATAGTGGGTAAAACGAACAGTATAGTAAAATATTGCAAATGTATTAATTATTAAACTTACAATATTTGAAAATAATGAACGTTTGATTCTATGTAAAAAATGAAATTTGTCAAGAGTTCAAATTAAATAACTTTGACATTCAAAATTGCCACCATAATTTTGAAAAAGTTCTACCAACACGAGGTATAAAAATTTCCTAGCGTTTTGCTAACATATCTACCAACATTCTAACACTTTGATAGTTATTATAGAAAAAAAAACGTACTTTATCTGTTGTTTGTAATGTGCAATTTTTATTAGCTAAAAGAATAAATCTATGGTTAGGCCCAAACAATTCATACTTCTTCCTTAGCTGATGACACGCTAGTTAAATAGTACGGTATTAATTACTAAGATATGATTCGGATTCAGTTGCAACCGTACATGCGATGAAAAAATTAAAGCGTCTAGGACCCTGTCTGAAACCTGAAGCCTGAAATACTATTCGAAACAAACAGTACTGGTTTCAAAATGGTGGGCCCAACAATTTAAACAAAAGTAACTTATCGTTAAGGGGTTTTCTCGAAATCTTAATCTTAAAAACAAGCGAAGAGACCTATAGATTGAAGAAAATAGCAAATCATAAATAAGTTCAGATACTAACGCTTCAATAAAAATCAATAATAAAACGCAAACAGAGAATTCGCGAAGACAAAATTGAAAGACATTAGTGTTTCCACCCGGAAGTACGTATTAAATGTAATTAAATACAACCATAGATCAACAGTTTACATTCAAACAATTGTTATATAAATAGCTATAACAGCTAGTTTAGAAATACAACTAATCTGAGGTCAACTTCAACTCGTTGTTGAAATAAACAAAGGCACATCAAAATACAGGTTTATGTCAATGTAGCAAATTGTAGAAGAATTTAATAGAAAAATCATTAAGTAATATCAACAAAGACTATATACTAACTATATACGAAACATGACCCATTTATAAAAAACTAGTCCTCTGCACAATCGCTAGGTCGTACGCATAGTACGACCTAGTAGAAAATACGGAAAATTCACAATACAAATGAAATTTGGTATACAACTGACGATCGTTTACTAGCAATAAAATACCAGTTAAATAAAATTGGTAAACAGCTGCTGCTTGTTTACTAGTTATAAATTACGTTCAAGAAACAAGCTGTACAAAAAAACGTGATTCGGCAAGCTATGCGATTGCAATCGCAGCTGAAAACTCAAGTCTGGTCACTGGGCCTAAGACACTCAATAGAAAACCCTTACCATCCGTCATCGAAAAATGGCAGAAATAGCAATCTACCAGAATGAATACCTGCTACAAGTTGGTGTAGTTTTTTATATCGCGAATTTTGTAGTCGATTCGATGAGGGAACTGGCAACGGATGGTTCCTTCAACATTCGAAGATAGCTTGGCAAATGTTGGGGGCTACTCAGAGAAAAAATATGAAGGGCTGAAAAGTAATTCAATTAAACGTCATACCACGTGAAGATAGAGAAAACGGTCCTTATTTGCAATTTTGGGAGGCCAACAGGTGTTTACTTCCAAATACTATCATATCGTGATGTAATCATCGGGGTGCAGTAATTCATCAAACCAATAAAACCACATCCAGTGTATATGTACATAACACCTTTGTCTACTAGTATTTGATTTGCCAGAAGTATTTTAAATGTTTTAATCATGATTTTTTTCTATCAACACTAAATCAAATGGAATTATGTGAAATAACGATCCTAATTATTTCAACCTTCTTTATCAATCTTGTACTGCAAAAATGTGTATGTATCGATTATGCTTCACTATCGCCGATTCGAATTAAATATTTCAATTAAAAACCTGTATTAACGTTTAATAACAACTTTAATTAGAAATACTAGAACTTTCCAAATGTCTTGACTATCGTGTAAGATATAAAAATATTAATATCCAACTGTTCAACAAAAACTGATTTTTTCTGCACTAGAATTATTTCACAAAAATTAAAATTTCAAGTTAGAGATTTCTTTCGCAATTTGCAGCGAACAAAACCTTTTATAAGATCTGTCAGATGTACGACTTCCACAATTTAAAAAATGTATTAGCGCTAGAACATTAGGTATATTGCAAATTGCGTTTAGAATCCTATTATATCGCCTGGAATGTAGATATTGTTATGATATTGGTACAGGGGTAAAGTTTATGTATGTATAATCTGTAACTTCATTTACTACCTTGCGGTGTAGAGGCGGGTGCTTTATGCGCAGGCATCTGGCGGTACAATGCTCAACTTGCCCCGGATTCGGGATACAGAGTTGGAGCTCGTCTTTTGGTGCTTGCGCAGCAACCATCCTGTGAGTTGTGTCTTGGTGATGTGTTCACCTTGTTACGCTATCTCTTATGTCTGTGGTTCTGAGTAGAGCACAGTTAATTTGGTGCCCAACTGTGAATGGTCAGCCCGATTCTAATCGCCAAGGATACGGAAAAATTCCGACCCTAGCGGGATTTGAACGGAGGACTTGCTTAATGCAAGCCTGGCGCTAACCCATCTGCGCCACGCTGCTTCTATCAAAAGTTTATAGTAATTATAAATTATTAAGATGAATTTACATGTGAATTGGATATTAAAATTATTAAGATGCATTTAGTAAAGAAAGAAAATACAATTTGTAATTTAATAAAATGCAGCTAATTGAGAAACAGAAGGATTCTAACTTAATTTAATATCTAAAATGAAATTGGATATTGATGACAAATACTTTTTCGCGATAGACTATTGAACATAGTGCGTGTTAATCATATAATAAAGCTTTTATAGTGTGTTGGATTGAAATATAAGCAAGATCGTTGAGGAGTTTGTTTTTATTGATGTATAAAATGTTTAAACGAAACGATGTAACCAATTTCTGTAATAAATAACCCCTTTTAAAAAGTTTAAATATGTTTGGTATATAAAAGGGTTTCAGTTAAAGATAAAATTCGCGTGGTGTACAAGAAATAAAATGAAACGTAAACAGTAAGAATGTGAGCAGACTCAAATGGAGGAAGATAAAGAATATGGTGAGAATATTAAACTAAAGCAGTTCTAATCTACAAAATCAAATAAAAAGAAAAAAATACTGAATTACCTAAGTTTATTGTGGGATTACATTTGGCGTTTTGCATCGGTTGAACTGGATTACAACAAACAATTTGCAATGGAAGAGAATCGCAAGGAAGTCCTTAGCTGAGTGAACATGTTTATTCGGCTTGTCAAATGAGGTCTGGTAGCTTGTCTCTGGTCGGGATTCTTGGTGCTGAGCGGTGACGTACTTCAAAGGAGTCATTTTGGATTGAATATTAAAGAAAAACAACTATAACTGGGGTCTGTTTGGATCTGTAAAAAGATTAAAGTAAATTCATTTAATTAAGGGAGTGCTTACTATTTGAGATTGTCATATAACCAATGTAACGATTTGTGATTGCATTTTCGAAAACTATTTTTGACGTAATATTTGACAGAATTATAGAATTGTCATAATTAAAATAGGAACATCAAATTTCAGAAAAAGCAATCTAGATAAAAGAAATCCACTCTGATTTTCAGTCAAGTGCATCCACAGAAGCTAGCAGAAATAATTTTAAATATTCAAAATAAATAAATGGGGCAATTTAATCGATTAATATTTAATTATAAACATAAACTTATAGGTAAAATAACCTTATCAATATATTGAGACAACCCGTCTGATTCTCGATTGCTAACAATTTAGAAATCTTGCTACAAAAATGATTCTAAGGAACTGGCATACTTAACTTTCTACATAATCTAAAATATGTAAATCACTATTTACCTGAAAGACAGCTACATAACCAAACGCAATAAAATAACGTGCTACCGAAAAGTTTATGCTGAAATTAGTTAATAACTTATGAACAGAGCTGTAAGCTTGCTTGCAAATTAAATGGTAATTTTATATTTTGAAGTATTGCATTTATAAACTAGGCATAATTGTCGGTCTCTGCTCGATAACGAAAGTTTTGGGATAGCCGTTAGAAAGAACCGTGTATTCTAACGCCACTGAACCGTCATGCATACAATTCGTTGGCTGCTGAGTTACGGAGAGTAGTTATTTAGTTCATCCAGGCGGAGAGAAACCTCATCGGGCATTATAGTGCCGGATGAATAATTGCTATGCATAAAGATGTACCGCATAATAAAAAAAAAGCACAGAACTAAAGCAGGCCTTGATCAGATTATTAAAGTTGGCAACACTGCTTGTCACGTTTGTTTTATTTACTGTAGCTAATGTCATATGTCAAACTGACTTTTTGAAACGAGGTTAAACATAAAACCAATACTTTTAAATACAATTATACAATTATAAATATTAGGTACTCATATTTATTGACAATGCATTTTACGTCTAACAAAACTGGGCATGATCTTTTTAACAGTTAGATATGCAGTCGGAATATCTGTTAACCTTTGACAGTTCATTCTTAAGATAATGATACTCATTTTCCATTGATCTATTATTTATTATTTATGTCTGTGATAAAAGCCAGAGGCTCACGGACTTATAAACTTGTCGCTCTCGAACGGGCATCTGTGTAGTTCTCTTGGGACACAAATAACTATTTTGTGATTTTTAACTGTGTAACATTGCCGACAAACGGTTCGCACTGTACTCTATTTATTAACACTTGAACACTTGGACTAACTCATATGGTTTTGTTCTCTTCAGTCTTCTGTTTAAAAATTATGTACATCCAGGAGTAGAATTTCCTCGATATTAATGTGTTAATTTAGTCTCGTCTAATTTTTAACTGCATATCTTCTAACTTCGCTGACCACATTCTTGATTTCTGGATCGCGATGTTACGTAGCACTCACTTCTTTCCTTTTATACTACGTTTGCCTTCAATATTAGTTTAGCATCAAGTGTCATTCCTAACGTAATACTTGACTGTGCTTTCATATGAGATAAAATTTCCATCGAGAGAAATAGGCAATGAATTCCTCAGGTTTTCGTTGATAGAATTTAGATGAGTTAGTTTTACTTCGTTTAATTTGATTTGGTCCAATTGAATAGCTGATCACTGGGTTGCTGTTATATTCACTATTAAAAAAAGGAAAATACAGTATCTCGGACACTTAATGAGAGGCGATAGATACCATCTGCTCCAGATAATACTGCAAGGAAAGATTCAAGGGAGGAGAAGCGTGGGAAGAAGAAGACATTCGTGGATGAAAAACTTAAGAGAATGGTTCAACTGTACTACTAGCCAACTATTTAGATCAGCAGCATCGAAAATACGAATAGCGATGATGATTGCCAACCTTCGCAACGGAGACGGCACCTAAAGAAGAAGAAGGCTTGCTGTAATTTATTTGCTGTGGCTTCCATGTCTTATCTACTGCTAAGATTGCGATATCGTCTGCAAATGTGGCACATTAATAGTCTCATTTTCTTACTCTATCAGCTGGATATAAAAAAGAGAGGATCAGTTCAGGGGTGCTGCCCTGCGATACTCCAGCCCTAATTTTCTTAATTTCCGAATAGTCTCTTGTTTATCCTAAATAGCCTATTGAAAATGCATGATTTCAGAAGTTGTACATATTGTTTTGGGAGCAATTTATTCACAAGCCCTTTCTGCCAAACCTTACAAAAGTCTTGTGCTACATCTAAGAAGAGCCAAACAGATATGTTTTATCTTCTACAGCCTATATCAGCAATGCAATGGGTATAATGTCTATGTGTGCTTCTACATGTGAATCCAAATTAATGATGGGGAATCCCTTTCAGTGACTTTTGAATTTTTTTAGAAATAATTTCTGACACAATTTATATGTTATTGGCGACTGGATTAATAATTACTTTATCTACCTTCAATACGCTTATCTGACTTAGTAGAAGCTTAATTCTCAAAACTCCATGCGTCAAATATGTTTATTGTGATTTATTTCTAAACCTCTTTTGGTGTAACTGGCGATATTTCTTCGTTTTCATGATTCATAGCAACAGTGACAAAGTAAATATATTCGTCTTGTGGCATGGTGCAATCCAAACGCTGTAAATATTTGCAGGCAATTGTAATAACGAGTTAGATCGACAACCTTCATACAGTTCCATAAAAACTTTACCTGAAACAATTTTTCAGGTTTGATGGTCGAAAAACTGTTCGCTAAGACTAATCACCCAAAAACTGATTTGTGCACTTTTAAACGCAAAATTCCGCTCTTAACGTTGTCATGCCCTAAAATCTGCGCCTGCTCGCTTAGGTGCCGCGCCGTGATTTTCGTCTCGAGAGTTGGCCTTGTGTGGGCATGCTCTTCTTAATTTTCGCCTTCTTGTTCATACGTGTTAAACCGTCGCTTTAGTGACATGTTTTTCGTGTGCCTCGTACATTTTTGAAGGTGGAACTCCTTTGCACTCACTATTATGTGGATTTGAAGACGGCGTTTTTGAAAAAGCAACTCTACGTCAAGATGCCAGATTAGCGTAGCTGTATGTATGAGAAAAACGACGTATTTCCTTATCAGCCCTATTTGACGTGTTCCTGTTTGTTCTACTGCGATAATTTGGTAACATATTGTCATTTCTTGAAGGACCAGGTGTATATTATTCCTACCCTGGCGCTTCTCTGCACTGGTGTATCTGAAGTCCGAGTATCGGTTTAATTAACTTCTCTGGAAGGTCGCGGTCCGCACTTGTTTGCATGGAACCACTCTTAATGCCTTGCGATGTGCTGCCCAAGATAACCTAGTATTTTTAGTCTTCGAGCTCAGTTCGATTGCTGTTAGCTGTTAATAAACAGATTTTTCCTTGTTTTTAGAGTACTGAAGCCCTCGCTGGGGGTTAGTGCCGTAACAAGTAACGTTGCTCTCGATAGAGCATCTTCAAGCCGCCTAAAGTGTTTACTAGCTTGTATAAACGTTATTTACCTGTTGTCCATTTTATTACGTGCGACTGTTATTTATAATTATTCATTACCTGTATTTACTATTTTTCCGTCGATTTTTGCTAGTGAACAGTCATATTAATTTAAAAATAGTTTTTATTTACTAGCAACATGATATTGTACATTTTCGTCATAGAAACAAGCATGAAAAGCTACTCATAACTCCCAAGGGACTTGTCAAATTGTTTCTCCTTCAAACTCATGGTAACCAGGCACCTACAAATAATGTCTTAGCAACCATACAATGAGGCAATCCTTGATGTTACTTACATATTCTAATTGTAAATGTCATTATGACATTTTGAAATTTCATCCTATTCTTACTAATATGCTAGTAAATAAAATATTGTATGCACCATGGGAGATATTCATGTTCTTTACCTTCGGTTGACTTACAGACCTCGGGCCAGTGTAACACATGTCAACCTCAGGGAAAAAGCATATTCGTATCTCCCTTAATGCATAAATATCTTTTTTGTACCAGGTATACCTTACCTACTCTATTCATATTTGCAATTTTTAAGCTGTCTATTTGATATTATAGGTACTACTGGTTAGTACTATTCATACCATAAAACGTTTGTGATTTAGCTACTGCAAACCTTTTATGACCTGACCATTTAGTGAGTTTGTTTCAGATCCTATAGCAACCGACTATATTTCTGAGTATATGAGTTCTCGTTTCTGCTTGGCCGTGTGTGTTATATAAAAGACTCACTGGCATCCTTTGTAATTTTATATTGCATTCAAGTTTTGTAGAAAGCCTATGCCGCTTCTATTGTAGCTAGCAGGCCCTCGAATGCGCCCTTGTAGTCACCTTGTAATTTTAAATTAGTTGAAAACTCTCTTCTTATATTGATTGCTATCGATCGAATCCATCTGCTTACCAGTTAATAATGTCTGTTGTGCTTTCTAATGCCCGTAAATGTATATATTATAACATACAGTAATATTTTTCAGAAAATTTGTATGATAATTTTGTTCGTATACCTTGTCGCTAATTCGTCTAAAGTCAGGGTAACTGACAATCTTTTCAGTCAAAATACACTTGACTTGACTTGACCAAAGACTAAAGCTACTGTTGCGAGATTAATAAGGACACTAAAGTACAAATAATTGCATTTATTTTCTGCCGTTTAAAGGACATCTTCAGTCTTATAAAGTTACTTACTAACTAAATTTTTAGTCCAGCTTGACCAAGAAAACTCGGTAGGCATTCTCAAAATTTCTAATAAGCCTATCAGAGCAGCTCTTAATTTTGGACTTTTAAGTTATGTACATGAACGTGACAATTCATAATCGCTTTATGTATTCTACAAGATTGTATGTTTCACACGCCAAAATTTGTCACACGGCCGCCACCTCGCAAATGATCTCCATAAAGTGTACAACTCTACTAAAGGAATTTGCTCTAACCGGCACGTATTTTTAAGCCTAATTTTTATGAGCGAGTTGCAATTGTTGCGCGTCTGATCACGTACTAATAATCTAACTTCGCCCAATGTTTCGGATTACGAGGTAATTCCTGCATAAATTTACCCTTGCGCTTCGGTGAGATTAAATTTTTGCATCTTTCCAGAGAAAGGCACTTGCTAAATACCGGCTTTTAGTCGCCTGTTGTAACTTTAATATGACCATTTTTCTTAAGAAATTATACCTTAAAAGTATTTACCATACAAATTGCTTATGGTTAACTAAAATACGGTCTATTCGTACAACCGAGTATAGTTCATTTTCACACTAAAACGCAAATCGTAACGACCTATATAAAAATTATTGCAAGTTTGTTTTTTATTTAAACTCAATTTACAGTGAAACGAAAGAAACCTTAAAAATGTTTACCTTTTGTGGTATTACCTTTGAAAATTCATTTATTATTCTAAAACGCTTAAATTTATGTACAGTTTTGCTGGGAGTATGTTCTAAGAAGAATAAAATTAAACTAAAACGTTTTCAAAGAATTGTTGCTAGATCCGTAGATTTTCTCATTGATTGCTATTTGTCCATTGAAATTCCATTCTTAAACGCACAGAAACGGTTAAAAGCAATAAGTGCAGATTAGGTTATGCTTATGTGTTTCTTGAAATGTGCAATTTTACAGCTTAAGTAATAAATACTTTGAGCACGATTTGGCTTGTCACTAATAAATAATAAATCATCGATGTGAAATTGGAATTTCGCATGCAAATGACGGTAGTATTCGGGACCATATATCACAAATTGCGGCGCAAGTAATTACTAGTACATTGCTTTAAACTTAGTTAAACTCTATTTATACTATTGTATGTAAAATTTAATCTGTTTTTATGCGACGTCGCACAGAAAACTGCTATTTATGGCCGCTCTCCAATTCAACAGTTAATAGTTTTATAGCCACAAATATGCTGGACGTCTATTTATGTCTAATCTATTTTTATTGCTAACGCCTGTGTAAACAGTAATTACGCCTCCTAGCTTGCTTCAGATGTATCACGTCTGATAGAATTATTCCAACAAGTTGGAATTTATTTCTGTAGGAAGAAGAAGCCAGTAGCACACCCTGTGCAATTAATAGAGTCGGTTCGTTTCGACCTAAACCAATTTCAGGGTTGTACAGGGTGTCCCATAGTTCATAGCTCAAGCACAGCAACCAAAAAAGAATTGCATATCCTTCCTAGTGTATTGCTTTGGAAAGTTGTCTTGTAAGGTTAATATTAATAAAGAGTCACCCTGGATTTTGAAATGGTTCAGTTACAAGAACTGCTCGTTACGGAGGCAGAATGGTGGTAGGCGCATCGTGATTTCGGGGAAAAGATAAAACTTTCATAACTTAGATCAGAAAAAACTAGGAAGGATACTTTTGTTATTGTAATTAAGAACTTGAAGTATAAACTATAAAGAAAATTCGAGTTGCTAAATATTTTTTGTCCTAGTTAGCCTTAAAATCCAGTAAATTAAGTAAGTAACGAAAGGTGGTGGGTTAAATAAATTGTTCTGGCTGCCGCCACTGGTAGTCTGCAATAAACTAGTAGGCGGAATTCCACAACTCCCAAAAATCTTGTTTCCAAAAATAAAATTGGTCCATAATTTTAACAACGTGGTTGCGGCGACGGTGAATGATGGTCTTTAGCGTTATGTTTACAAGATGTTAACGTAGGATGTACATCATGGTTAGGTAAAGGTCTTAAGGAGCGAAGTTTATAATTAGGTTAAAGGCTACTAAACGACCTTCAGCACCCTCGGCGCGCAAAGACACAATAATAGTAAATTAGAGTTGGGGCTGCGCCAACTTCGCTAGATTCCGGTGGCTGTGGATGGAGACGGTCTTGAGCTCGTCAGAAAGTAGCAGCGCGTTTAATGGCTTTTTAATACTTTTTGTAGTTCGGAACGAAGACACTAATTGCTTTCCATTTTTCGCTGCGCAGCATTCCGTAATTTGAAAGCTCCTACATTAAAGAATGTAAATGCGAATAATTACTCGAGTTCTTTTATCCGCTCCATAAAATAAACAAGAATCCTCGTAATTTCTTCCTTGATGGCGGATAAAAAGCTCGATATTAATCCGGTGAGCTACCGTCGCAAACAAGGCTGATATATTCGGATCACCTTATTTATCTCGCCGAAATTAAAGCCATAAATTGTTCGGAATGACTCACTCGTTACTCCACATTAGCCATCTTTGCCTCAACGTGTGCGTTGTAGCGCGTTATTCAAAAGTTAATGGCATTAGCGGAGGTGCGCTTACGGCGCTATTAAATTATGCAATTAGGAAAATGGTGGAAGCTAATAATTTGGCATTGTCGTCGAAGTTGAGCGAGCTACAATCGACCAATTGAGGAGGCGGCAACAAGACAATTGGAGGCGCTGAATACGGCGAAAGTGCCGCAATTTGTACGTTAATGCGTGCGTACAGCTGTTTTGCAGCAACCTTTGCGAGCAGCAATTAGCAGCCGTGGGTGGGAGCTAATTTAAACAGTCACGGATTTGGCGGGTCCCTGGGAGCCCCAATATTGAGTTAAATTTCGACTTATTCCGAATCGCGCCCTCCCAAAAGCCCCATTAATAAAACTTAAAGCAGAGAACAGCTTACAGTCACGGTTTTCTATTGCTTCAAACGTCGGACTAAGCGAAACTCAATTATTGGATCCTCGCAAAGCTTTTGAAGGTTTCGGAAATCTAACGAGAACGCCGGGGAGGCATAAAGCAGGCAGTCTCGACCGCACACTCTTTAAATTTACAATTCTCTTACTCAGCTTGTCTGCTAAATATCATTGTACTCATGAACAAATAATTTTTAACTGAGAACTTTGCCAGATATCATAGATTTTCTATTTCACATATAAAATATTCTAGGTATGAAGACAAAAATGGCGCACCACAAGGTTATTGTTTGTGCCCTGTTTCATTTAGCTACCTATGTATTTTATGTGTAAGCTCCGCAATTACCGCTTTAGTATCGATTCAACATCTAGCCCTCTTATCCAAGAAATCCAATCCATCTTTAAAAAAGCAGCTGAGCAGTAAAGGGTGCTGCGCGTGGTACCCCAATAGGAAAGCTAATAAATAGCGGGTAACTCTATTGCAGTAGTAAATTAAGCAAACGTTTTAAGCTAACACAGACTCTCTTACTTGTACGCAATTTCAAACCTATAAACCGTTGAATAGTTATTTGCCAGATAGGAGGCCATGTTAGGGTGATGAATTTCACCCTGTAAATATGCCGTCAGTCATTAAGAAAAGTTAAGTTATGCCCATTTTATACAAAATGATAATTTTATGTTAATGTACAAAACGTGGTTGCCAGATTTGGTTTTGGATTTTGTGCCACTTTTATTATTGGTTAAGATAAATTTCATGAAAGACAACTTGCTGATTCTGAATAAGTGTCATACATGTCGGAGGTACACTTTGAAAGAGCTTCAAGCCATAAATTCTTAACCTTATCCTTGGATGAAAGCTGAGAATTTATATGCTTGTTGTAGTAAGTTTTACAGAACCCCCATGCCATTTCAATAGGATTGTATTGACAATGGTACAGAGGTAATCTAAGAACCTCATGACCATTCTCTTTCAAAAATTCGTCAGTCACGTAACGTTTGTTATTGTCTTTCCTAAAAGGTTGAATTAAACTCCAAAGATGTTTTTTTGTAATTTTGCCCTGAATTTTGACATTGTGTTTAATCAACCAATCCTGCATCTGATCCTTCTTCCAATTAAGAGAGGGTAACTTTTCCAACTGCACCGAATGGTACGGTGCATTGTCCAAGATTACCACACATTTACCAGGAATTTTATTCAGAGCAGGAAGTAACTGATTAACCACCCAATTTTGAAAAATCTCCCCGTTCATGGTTTTGTGATAATCCGTATCGTTATTAGTTGAAGATAAGAATAGATCACACCCTTCCAAAACCCCAAATTTAGTTCCCGCATGCAAAACAGTGAAACGCTTTCCCTCCGATTTAATTTCAGAATCGTGTACCCATTGTCGGACGCTAGATCCATTTTGATAAATCCAGGTTTCGTCTAGGTACACGAATGTTATATTTTCACTAGAATTTTGGTATTGCAAGAATTTTCTCAAATAAGTAATTTTGGATGCAACAACATGTTTCTGTTCACATAGAATTTTACGTCCGTTTACATGTTTGTATTTATAACCCATTGATTTTAGAATATTATATAAAGTCGTTTTCCCCTTACCGAATTCGAAATTTTCACACACGTCCTTTAATAGTCTAGCCAAAGTAAAGTGCTCATTTTTCAAGTGATAATTCCAAATTTGGCGTTGCAAATCTTCCCGAAATGCAAAATTTTTATAGTATGTATCATTTTTAGGCCGTGGGCCAAAAGGTTTAATTTCAAA
Organism: Agriotes lineatus; assembly: GCA_940337035.1. NCBI lineage: Eukaryota > Metazoa > Arthropoda > Insecta > Coleoptera > Elateridae > Agriotes > Agriotes lineatus. The sequence goes on along the minus strand of OW679195.1, from coordinate 180,796,708 downwards.
ATTATCCCGCCCAATAATACTTCTTATAGTTCTTTCGGACACCTAAAACAGTACAAAGCCCAAAATTAAGTTTTATGCATAAATACTTGCATCCCAAATATCAGTAAGCCGGGCAAGGATTTCAGTTTCAGTAAGATCTGGCCTGTCGGTTTTATAATGCCTGTAGGCCTTTGTAATTTTCAGTTTTGTGTCACGTTTAATTACTTTTGGCATATTGCTCTAGTATTACAATTTGACAGATAGGTATCCATAACGCTGATGTCCATACATATTATGCCTAGTGGCAAACAAAGTATGAAAGCACTGGCAACATTGCACGTTTAACCTCAAAATATCAAATTAGACACTTTCGTGGGCCTCCTGTACATAACAGCTGATTCTGACAAAGTGTCAGAAAGAGATTCTAGGGAGTTTTAATTTTCTTAAACATAAAAACAAAATTCCATGTCTACCTACTTGGCAAATAACTATTGAACGGTTTATACTTACAAATGCTTAAGCTCTGGGTACATCTGCTCGCCATATAGTCAACGTTTTTTGAGAACAAGTAATTCATAAGAATACTTTAACCCTACCTACACATATTAATAGTCCCTTTTTGATTGTAAATTTATATAGTCTCACCCTTTGCAACTCCTGGCATATCTCACGAATTAGATAAACGGTTCAAATAACTACGAGACAGAAACAAAATAGGTTAGCAGAAATGAAATGATTAAGTTACCTCTACAATCAAACAGCGAACTAAGTCGTAGCTTCTATAAGCGCTTGCAAAAAGCTAATTCCTAATGTAAAACGCGTTTACAACGCTTATCGCAGAAGCTTTGGGAGAACGGAGCTCATTCATAATTAAGATTCTCACTTCCTAAAAGCTCACCCAAAGTCACGCCTTAAGTTACTCCATGGTTGTATAAGTGTTAGACAAAGCCCAACACCAGTCGCAGAGAACGAGTAAGCCTACAAATAAATTTTCCCGAAAGTGAACAACGTGAAATAATGCATGTCTGGCATACCTTAGGTGGTGATAGCCAGTTGTACCACAACCTTCCTTCTTTTATTTAGATTTTGTATCATTTATTTTTAATATATTTGGCTATAGGCTTCTGCTGTTTATCAATTGCTGTTGAGTACCTATTTATATTTTAAATGCAGTAGAATGGATTTCCAAAAGATATGCCTATTATTTTTTTTTGAATTTTAGCATTTTCTGTACTGGGGTGCACCTTCACCCTTGTTGGTGCTCTATGTTTTTAATTAATATTGACGGTTACACGTTCATATTCGTATTGGAACCTATTCAAAACATGTTGAAACAGTCGTTGCTGCAACGAAATTGTTGCGACATGTGAGTGTGACGGATCATATAAATACTGATGCATACTTGTAGCACATTAGGTTTCTTCCTGAATGCGTCTGTGTGTTATACAGTAACGTATATTACAATAACTTTTCAACTACGAAATAGTGCAAAGGTGATAGATGCTGTGTTAAAAATGTATCTACAATGTTTGTCGTAAACGTTCTTGTCGAAAGGTAAAAAGTGCAAAACTAACAAACAAGACAGTTCAGCGGCAAATGGTTCAAACTATTGTTTCATATTAGTTTTCAAGTATGCTGATGTTACAGTTCATGTTCAAATAATAGTAGATTATGCAATGAGGGAGAGAAATGCGTTATTTTGCTGAAGTGCAATTTGTGACTCTAGGGCGAAGCCCGAGATTCACATAGCACTGAAGCAAAATAGTAGTCTGCAATAAACTCTAAATAATGATTTTTATCAATATTTTCCAACAAATTGAAAAGCGATAAAATATTTTTTGTTGGGTAGTCCAGTACATAAGAGAATTAAATCGTCTTGATTTTCGATATGCGTAAAGCTGAAAGACATTTCCAGCTTCTCTAGTTTCTTTGTAGCAATGTCCAAACTGCTGCTTCAATAGCATGTTTTCAGCTTCGGTTAAGACACTGCTGCTTGTGTCATTCTTTTGGACGGCATTTGCTCTCCTAAAAATATAAAATAGATATTAGTGTTCTTAAAACGCCCTAATACCTTGTTAAACAATAAACCATAACATAACCTTATACTTACCTAATTAATTTTATCCACCGTCGCCGCTGGTTAGGTTCTTTTGGGAACGTAAAAAACTTGCACGTATGTTTTTCATTATAATGTTTGCAATCGGGGGTGAAGCACATCATCTTTTCTATTAATTATAATAAAACAACACTTATTGCAAAACAGGGGCACTGTTGAATGACCAACCTCAAACTGGTAACAAAGTACACCTTTTACCGCTACAGATATAAGGCTCACAGTTGCACCGAATTTATCTCTGGCTGACCATCGAAGAACAAATTTATAGGTTAGGTTATGTAGCGTAAGCATCGGACACGCTTTTACACTATGTTAAAACGTACGGCTCTTTGCTTGGGTGCTTGGCAGCATTTAATGACGAGATATGACTATTAAAGAAAATTGACTTGAAAATTGAAGCTGTGTGCGTAGTTTTAAAAAACACAAGAAATAGGCATAATAAATAATTGTTTTCTGTGATAATATCGCTATTAAAAGTACTGGGAAGTTTGTTTACAAAGACCCGAAAATAGAAATGTATGAATGCAACCATGGTACTTTTTATCGTGTAAACACGGCTTGTAGGGTTTTCGATTATTATATAGGTATGATTACCCAAAATTAAAATAGGCAGACTGCTCCCCACACAGGCGTTGGAAGTGACCTAAAAGATAGACGCCATGAAACCTATCAAATGGAAATTGCATTGCATGTCGAAACGGACAAAAGCCATTTTAAATCGTTAAAATTTAAGCTACTTTTGTTGTAGTCGCTGCATTTACAACTTATTTTTATGAGAAATAAAACGTGGGTTCATTGTAAAAATATGGAGAAAGTTTTGATAATTTAAAAGAGAAATCTTGGGAGTAGGATCTTACAAAATTCCAGTCTAGTATTCTTCTGTATGTACATTCAGATAGTACATAGTAGATATCGCAAATCAAACATCTTGGACGACCGGGAAGGACGTTGTCGTGAAGAGGCGCTCGAAAAATACTCATAACAATAAAACCGCCGCGTTTTTGGCAGAGCCCACAATCCATTTTTTTAAGTTTTATATTTACACGCGTGCTGCATAGGACATTAATATTGTTGAATAACAATCGAGTCCATCCGAAAATACACAACAAAAGACTTGTTTTGAAAACAATAAAACCTCCTTGGAACTTTATCGGGCTCGTTCTATGCGTTTCCTTAAGGCTGAACTCGTTGAAATGGAAATCGTTAAGGAAATGTGTTGGGGACGCATTAGGTATATAGGCCGCCCCGAAAAGTAAAAGTAACTCATTTACGTTATATAAATTCAAAACACGTGGTGCTTCGTTCTTTTACGTTTCAAAATATTTGGAATTTAAATTGCATAATAATATATAATTGATCTTCGGCAAAACAAATTATAGGCACGATTGCCTCATCACATATTCCACGATTTCTCAGTTTGCAGCTCATGAGTCCAATACTTTGTAAATTTTGTTAATTAAACAAGTAAAACTAAAATAAATATTATTGCGTGCGCTGTATACAAACGAAACCTAACAGACGACGACTTTTGAATTGAAAAACAGGAATAATTTACTGTGTTTGCTCCAAAATGAGATATTGTCGAGTACCAAATTGCGGCGAATTTAAGGAAAGTAGGGGAAAAGATTTAGAGGTAACGGCACAAAAGGACGAAAGGATTTTCAAGGGCTAAACGTACGTATCTACACGTATCTACATCTCCAGGAAGAGTATTGCATATAAAATTATTTTTTCCCGCTGCTGATCATGTGAGTCAGTGATACAGCTTTAGTAACAAAACGTGTAAGTCGGCGAGTATATTTGTTTGCTGCTTTCTCTTGACAACGGAACTTAATATTATTATTAAGTTCCTAGGATAATAAAATTTGCAACACAAGATGCAGACTTAGACGTTTTGTTTATAATTGCAAGTGTTTATGTGAAATGTGACACTCACAGGTAACACTACTCACGAAATTAATCCTGATGACAGGAGACAAACCAAACGATTTTTTCAAAAATCTAGGAAAATTTCGATAAGCCACGGGAAAAATATAATAAAATAACTCGAAATGTATCGCCTATTAACTTTTTCGGTAGGGAACAAGCCGCGGCTTCGCCTTGGCTTGTACTTGCCTACCGCAAACATTAATGTTTATTGTTATTTAAATAGCTATTAATTAAAAACTATTGATTTATTATTGATCTGCCATAAAAGGTCCAATCGGCAACGACTTGATGTAACATAGGAATACATATTTACATTGAGCCTCAAGTCAAAAAAACTTTCTTGTTTTACGTTCTGGTAAGATTGGGTAGTGCAGGCGAAAGATTTTCAGCCGAGAGCTACTCCGCATTCAGGCAAGATTTATTCGAGTGTTTCAGCGAGAGTCGCCGCGAATAATGCAAATTCTTTCAAAACCAAATTTTCATCTAACATCAATTTATGCCCGGAATCGGCTCCGAGGGCTATAAACAACAGTTTGAGCAAGACTCATGCTGGAAAGCAACACGTATTAGCTAAATTATATTGGAGCACGGCATAATGCCAGATGCTCGAAAACGTACAAACTTTCTTGAGTGGCGCGCTTACCAGCCAGCATCTACGTCTTGCAAATAATTAAACAAATAACTAACCAAGTTTTCAGACAGCCATGAATATTCAAGCTCCGCGCAATCCGGAAAGCCGCTTTCGAAAATACAAATAAAACAAACGCACGGCCCGGATTATTTTCAATAACATCTTCGCGAAAATCCTGCGGATGCACGAAATTCTCGTCGGCTCTTAACTGGGACTTTTTCCGTTCCTCCTTCTTTGCATAAGAACCGATTGTTGCTAATTTGGGAAGGGAACTGCCATTTCAGCACATTTGAGGTTGGTAGATTTTAATGCTTACGTTGTACCGGTGGGGGGCGACAATATCATCCTCCGAGCAAGTTGTCTAAAGGTCACACCAACAGTTATGAGGTTATAAATTAGTCAGCTACATAGTTATCATTACTTTATGTATGGAGAATTTATCGGAAGTATTACTTATACACAGAAATAAAACTACTGAGCGCCAAATTAGTAATAGCTGTTTAATCTTGTTCCAAAAAAATGAGCTGACCCAAACTATACCAATTGGAGGATCTAGTAACCTGTCACATGTCACTCATAAACAGCAGTGGCAATCACAAACATCCGTTTTGAAAAGCAACGAGAAACGAATTTCGAAAAGATGGAGTATATTCGTATACTATATTGCAGAAGAAGATAATATAAAAAATACATATTGCTCATCTGAACAACATAACCGTATATGGTACGTTAGTGCTAAATTTGTATCTACATCCTTCAGAATCACCGGGGCATAAATTGCAGCGACGCGTCTTGTCCTGCGTAATCGTTTTACCTGAACTGTTTGGGACTACTGATAAGGAACCGTGTCAAAGTGATGGATGACACGTTCCACTATTCTGGCAGAATATTAATAGCGCCGTAAGCGGATCTGCAAATAAATTTCCTGCAACAACAACGGCAAATACAGATCGCGAGCGGCGAAACGTCTCCATTAACCGCAACGGGAAGCTTTTATTTCCAGTTCTCAGACGGCAGGAATTCTAATAACACGCAGCTAGTGAATTTTCGAAAAAGTGGGTCAAAGCCACTTGCCCTCGGTAATTCCCCGCAGCTCTTGCTGCATAATGCATGGCAGCCTACCTGCTTGACGTCACAGTTGCCTTACCAGCAGTAATGGCATCTGTCCATCCCATATCGTGTAAACGAGCTCGTGTTGTATTCCCAAAACGGCTCGACGGGAATTACTGCGCTTACCTCTTTTTAATAAGAGCTAAATGAAAAGCGCGATGAGCTGCTGCTTGGATAAAGCAGACAGATTTATTTTCACCACGGAGCTTGCAACAACCTGGCAAGTCAGAAAAGTCACTGACATGTTGAAATAGTGGCATACAATAGTATATTATACATCAAGGTAGCGAAGCGCAGTATTATAACCTGAGCGCATATTAGATACTGAGCGCGCAGCGCGAAGTATGTAAAGCGCGAAGGTTATAAAACGATTCGCTACCGTGGTGTATATACTATTTTTTGCACTACCAAACGGCTTAATACCTAAATTCCCAACAAATTTCGAAAATATTTTAACTGTCAACCTGACAATACAGCTCTTTAAAACGTCAAAATTAAAATAGTCATATTTGGTAACTTAGCAATTTATTAGTTACCACGGTGAAAATTGTTTATTTTACTTTCTCTCCCTTGGTGGAGAAAATCAACTTCACAACCTCAAAATAGGCCAATAACGGTGCGTTCTGAGACTAGTAGTGCAAAAAAATAGTTATCTTTAAACAATAAAACTACCCTAACCGATTTTCATTCTAAAAGCATAATAGATCATGATATCCTAGTGAATAAAATAGTATATTGTATGTTAAGAGCTGAAAGTGCATTCTTGCCGCTTGCGCATGAATATTGCTGGTTGAGACGAAGTCGAAACCAGCAATCATGCAAAAGCGGCAAGCGCACTTTTAGCTCGAAACATACATACTATTTTTTCGACGACTGAGAATATTATTAAAGGAAAATATCAAATTTCGTTTTATCGTAAAAATTAATTGACAATCAAGTTAACATTACACGCGCAGTCTATATGACATGTGACGCGATTATTTCCACAAATGACGGGCGTTGTCAAGGAAACATTCGGATGTGGCTACCTATTTTGTTCACGCGGAAACCCAAAACGCTCGGCGAGCGGCAAAAAGGTGAAAACGCACGCTCAGCGGCAAATGTCAACTTTCTGTTGTCAAATGACAGTGAGAAAAATCTACTTTCGATGTCAGTCGTCGAAAAAAGATATCTATGGCTTGAGCGAAAAGCTAAAGAGTCTGTATAAATAGTTTCACAAATTCGAAACTATCAGTAAAAAGGAGAATCTTAAGGTTCTATTCTTGGAGCACTTTTCCTGTTATATGTCAACGATTTACCACTTGTTCCGTCCTATATAACTCTAGATAGGCTGAATGCTCAGGCTAATTCGATTCCTCGGTGATTTTATAGTAGTGAAAGTGGGCAAGGAATAAGAAACATGGCTCTTAGAACAGCATGGGCGCCAGTTTCCGTATAGCGCCAACGATAACTCCAGACTAACCAGCAGACAAACTGCACCTACCGTTGAATACTTCTACATCACACCAAACTATAAAAAAGAAGGCAGTGGATCAGGTCCCGGCAGCCGTGATGTAGGTATAAAATGACATTTAAAATCCCGGCAGCCGGGATTCGTTCGATTTCAACTAAAAATCCCGGCTGCCGGGATGTATAAAATTACATTTAAAATCCCGGCAGCTGGGATTCGTTCAATTTCAACTAAAAATCCCGACAGTCAGTTATTTGTAGAAGTACTTTATATATTATATCGTATCATTGACTATTCAACACTATAACATATAAGCCAATCACATTGCAGACATTTGCTTTTTTCAACCAATAACAGCAGTATATCACTGAATATTGGGCACATGCAAAATATTCACAAAACAATGTACGTACTCAAAAAATAAATAGCCGATGTTCTGTCCTTAGTGATATCGCTAGATTACGTAACACTAAACCCCAACAAACTGCGTGGCTTGTTTTAAAAATTTTAAAATGCTATGTTTTGGAAGTATTAAGCTGAATTTAATTGAGAATGAATTTATATTATATTATTGAATATTTTTTAGTAAAGTTAATCGTTATGCATTAATATTGTTAAATAGTCGTCCCAAATACCACTCGAAGTGGATATATTTGTATTAAATATTTTGCCATTTCCATAGAAATTATTGCAAATTTCACTCAACAAAATCACATTTTTAATATGATTTTGTATCGTGAAATTTAAACGCAATAATTTACATGGAAACGACAAAATGTTTGTCAAAAATATATCCACTGCTTGTGGCATTACCCTTGACAATTATGGTTCCTTTATGTTAAATCTTTATTGATAATTATTAATATCATAACATTACAACAACTTCACAATAGCTTAGTAGCACATAATACGTTAGTTACAATATATGATACGTTAGTTACAACCAAAGTTGTTGATTTTTTCACGTCATCGTTGTCAATGATACGATATATCTTTGAATGTAACTCGGTTATTATGCGATTTAAACCATCTGCGATGGCAGGCGAAGTCCTCGATTATTATATATTGCAATTAGAAAAAGAGGAAGACCCAAAGGGTTTACTTTACATAATATATAATATAAAGCACTTACAGGATTTTTTATTTACCTTTTAGAACTATTAAATATATGTATATATATTTTCTGTAAATTTAAGGATAGAAAATTAATGTAAAGTAATAGAAACTTATAGCGCATGCATAGTAACACTCCCTGACTACTGCGCATGCTAGGTACTTGCTTACTGCACATACCTCCTCCCCTCCATTATTACCCTAAAAAACCGTTACAGTGTATTGTAAGTAATTCTATGCCATAAAAGTATATGAAATTTAATAGTATATTACGTAACGAGAGTTGTAAAGAACATATTACGTACAAGTGGATGAATTACATACGAGCGACGAAGGAGCGAGTAATGTAAATCCACGCGTATGTAATCTCTTTACAACTCGAGTAATGTACTATACTTTTTCTACGAGCATACATCTTATAATTCACAATTTATTAGAATAGTCTTGAAACGAGTGCAATTTTTAAATAAAAAAAACGTGTAGTGGTGCACCTGATTTCACTAACACTTGACGTTTGAGACGTTTGGCAACCGTTTGACAAAATAACAGATAACAACCAACATTCTTGTGGACAATAAAATAAGATTCAAAGATTTTATTGTTAATTGTATGTTGATCCAGAATAAAATATGGACAGTGGTCGTTCGTTACGGATATTTGAAAGAACGTCATTTCGAAGTTTTCTGAAGTTTGCAAAGTAAAAAATATCTGCTAGCGCTATCTTTGTTATGTAAAAAAAACTTAAGATTCTCTTGCGCTGCGCATGGAACATGTTTCCAGGATCTAGCGTAGTACATCGAAATCTCACATCTCCCCGCTGTGGGAAAATGTTTCGGAAATCGAAGTGTCACCCCCCCCCCCTCTTGTGGGACTTAAAATTTTTTCCGAAAATCGAAGATTCACACCTCCGCTGCGGGACTTGGAAAATTTTTCGGAAATCGAAGGGTCACCCCCCCCCCCCCCCCCCCCTTAGTATGACATATAACGAAGGGCTGTTTGTATTGAGAAGGGAATAGTCCCGTGGCACGAGATGTCCCTTGGGGATTCACATATTTACCGAAATAATTAACAAAGTTCAAGGCCGTGCCACTCCCCCCCCCCCCCCCCCCCCCATCAAACTAGCCGGGTCCGAGCTTGTGCCGCTACAATTTAAATACAATTAATATTTAAGTTAGCAGTTTCACGTTTTTCTCGGAACTAGTAAGGGCTACAAAAATGGGACCTACGTAACAAAACAGCTACAAAAAAGTTACAAAAAACTAGCCGGGCCCGAGCTTGTGACGCTACAATTAATATTTAAGCTAGCAGTTTCGCGTTTTTCTCGGAACTGGTAGAGGCTACAAAAGTGGGACTAGCGTAACAAAAAAGCTTCAAAAAAGCTACAAATGACCTGCTAAGGCTGATATGGTGCTGCCGCCAAGTGCCTGCTAGCTTAATAGCGCCTGAATACTGCTTTTTAAGCGCCACTCCATGAATTTGCGATAAACATCTTCGTACCGCCCTTTGGACTTCTCCGGGAGCAGACTGACTGTGGTGTGTTCTGCTAGTTGTCTGATTTCTGGGGGCGTCCCTGCAATTTATTCATCGCAGCCACTTTCACTCATTTTAATAATAAATAATTAAGTTTAATACAACAAAATACCGCGTTATGAATTCAACAACGTCAAATGTCAAATTAATTTTTCTCGTGGTCAGAGTGTCAAGTGTTAGTGAGTTCAGGAGTATAACAAAAGACAAAAAACTTGATCTTGCTTTCCCTACGATGCAGCAGGCCCACCAGCGGTTTCAAAACTCCATGCACTACCTGGATGCGTGAGACACCCCACGATCCATAGAACGGCTGTTGGGTCACCTAAACGCCGCACAGTTAGAGAGTTTGTTGAAGAAACTTCATAACCGCCCATAGGGCAGAAGCCAAAAGGAAAATAAGGCATGTAGGCGGCAAACGGTCGTACAAAAAATACAAACAACACATAAAAACCGAGAATACACAATTAAATTATCGTAAATTCGACATCTGAAAATCACACGATATTGGATGCAGCCGGCTAGGGGTGAAAATCCGTTTTCCTCAGCCGCACTCTGTGGAGAGGTACTTTTAAAGATAACAGAAAGACAAGAGCCAAATTTCTCGATCAATCCAAATAAATCTCGGCCTTCAAAATAGACGCGCGTGGGCACACGTTCTACAAGGTACCAAATTAATAATTGGAAAAAATTAGAAAAAAATAGATAAAAATAGGCAAACTCCTCCACACACGGACGCATAAAGTGACCTAGTTCCCAGGAACAGCATCTTTATATTTGGAGAATTTGAAATATGGAACGATCTATAGGTACATATGGCACAAAACTGTCAATTTGAGGTGTTGCTGTTTACGTTGCAGCATGGTTCGATGATATGTAAATTTGATCATAAGATATACGTTTTCACAGCGACATAACCTATTATATGAACAATATCCACTATACTTTTTGTACCCAGTTAACCGACTCGTCCAAATGTTGTTAGTTTAACCCCAATTGGTCTGAAAGAAGCACAAAGGTCGAAAATCCATTCAGAAATTCCAGCCCAGCTCCGTTGCGCGGGATTTAAAAACAACAAACTCCGTGGGGATCGCCGTCCGGCAGACTTAAAATAGTGTCAATAACTTATGTCTCGTTGAAATATTGACAGCTCCGCGCGATCTTGATGCGTCTGCGTTTCCGGCATTTCATTCGGACGTGAAGAATCGCGTGGCGTGCACGCCGGTGAGTTATTAGTAATTGGGAATGATAAATGTGTAACGAGGCATCGATAACTCACTCCAACGGAGCCTTATTAATTATAGCCGGATTTGGCGAGATGTAACGTGTAAACAATTGCTTCGCCACAACACGCGGATGAGCCGGAGCAAAAAACTGCCGAAAGATGGCCTCGCGGCAGGCGCTGCTGATGACAAAATGCATAAAAACCTACTCTACCCGAAAGCGCTAGGACTGACGCCTTGTAAGGGCTGTAAGAGAAGTTTTTGGCGATATAAATATGTAACTAATACGATGCGACTTAGCGCTGTCCGAATAAACAAGAACGGCATACCGTGATTATTGAATAGTATTTAACAAATCAATTAATAGAGCATGACATATATAGCTTAAAAGACAATTTGGAGAGTAACTAAAAACGCTGTAGCAGTAGCCAGTGTAAATGCTCAGCGGCGTAATAATTCTTGGAAGAATTTCGGCATCCGGGGTTGCTCCATTCAAAGACAAGCAGGCAGTTCGAAACCTGCCTAGTTCCAGACAAATAAGATAATGGGAAGCACCTTATAAAAAGGGGTTTTGGTCGTTCGGCCACGCTCGATTCGTCGACACTCACGTTCGCATTTACGGTGGTTGTTTACGTATTATATTTTTTATCTGTATGTGTTTAAATATAACTAGTTTGTTATTTATTTACTTGTGTAGGCGATTTTGGTAAACAATTCTTAGTTCACCCTCTATTTTTTCAAGGAAGAGAAGGAGAGATTGCTCTATAAAGTCCAGTTAAAGGACATACCTACAGAAAAAAACTAGAAAGCTTCATCACAAAGTAAATGAGTTTTCCCACTTAGTTATACATATAGGTGTTAGAAAAGGAAATTATTGTCCCCGTTTCTAAAATCGTTTAACGTACTCGGTATTATGAATATAGGTTTTTAGTTGCATTAAAAAAAAACAATTTAGTTTAGCAATTTGGTGCCAAAGATATGCAACTGTCACAAAAGAAAAGAAAATATTTAGAAATTTAAAACTGATAACAAAATTAAGATGATCAGGCGTTCCCTTTTTATATTTATTTCGAATTTGGGAAAGACCTATAAGTACTGTAACGAAACGCCTAGCGTCGGAATTTTCAGCTTGACACAGATTACAAGTTACACTGATTAAAGGCTCGACTTGAGAAATTGAAGACTTTAGTAGCTTAAAATATATTTATTTACAATTTAGTCGTCTCGGGAGTCAGTCGTCAGTCAAGATCTGCCTTCACCAAAATTTTCTCTTTTACAGGAAAGCTTGCAGGAGGCTGTTTAGGTCATGGAAACCTGAAGACAAAATTGGTCCCACGCATAATGGCACGTACAAGTCATAATGTTTACTATACAGCTCCGGCCCTTTTTGGCTTGCGAAATTTCTTTTACCCGTCCGGCACGTACTTCCAAGGACAGTTAATTTGCTAAATTCGCCCTTACATAATTACATTTTATTTTAGACACTAAGCTGTGATTAAATAATTTTAATTACTAACGTCCATTCTCAATATCGTCTAGTGTTTATTATGTTACAGTTAGGATTCCTAACAGTACTGACAAGTGTTTTATTAATTGTTTAAATTACAATTTCATCATTGAGGTGCCTTCACACAGTTTATAGTTTTATTTGTATATATTTTTTAAATCAAAATATTACGATATACAGTTTGATCTTATCTGGTGGGAAAAAGTAGGTGATGTTTGTCCAGGATTAAGATCTTTGCATATCCAGACGTTTTCTGAAAATTGTGTTAAAAATTGAACAATAGAATGTTCTAATAATCATGAGGTTCCCAATAATTACAAAAACAGTTGAAGACACATTGATTCCTAATATTAATTTGACCAAAATTTACCAAAAATATTAATATTAAGTAACAAAGAAATTGAAAAAAAATTCCAACGATTTGATGAAAACGTTGCTAGTCGTCAAATTTTTATTCAATTTTCCATCAATAATCCAACTGAAAGAATATGTAGACTCAATATTGTTGATATCAGACAATAGGTAATGTAGTTAATTATGGCAGTATTGAAGAAAGAGATATTTTATCCATAAGCAAGAAACCCAATTTCCCCGAATGGATAAAATCTCTTTATGTACGGGTCGCATATAAAAATGTTCTCAATGCCTCTATTTAATTATATAAATAAGTTTTAAAAACTAATAAATACATTTAAATAAGTAATCATATTATCTGGTAGTGTGCTAGTTATCAAGACACACGTATGTACTTTAGTTACTACGGATTACGGACTATTTTTTTCACTAGTGAATAAAGTAACATGTTATCCACCTTCATTATTAAAATATTACTTTACCGTGGAGATTTTAATAGATAAAACACAACATTGCGAGAAGGGATTGGAAAAGGGTTATTTCCTTAGATAGGTAAATATAATAGTATATTACATACCGAGGTGGGAAGTGTTTCAGAGAGATTAAGTAGTTTACCGAGATGCGTAGCGTGGAGGTTAACTTTATCTCGAGACAGGAATAAAACTTTTCACCGAGGTATGTATACTATTTTATTCGCAATCATCTAATTTTAAAAATAACTACAATTGAATTCTGAATAATAGATATCTTGATGTAGCAAATATTTTTGTTACCATGAAAACAACTCACTCAATATTTTTGTTACCATTAAAACAACCCACTTTTCAGGTATGTAATATTTTTCGGGGTATGTAATAATTTCCCGGCTAGTTTCAGTAATCATCTAGTTCCCAGCTGTTGTCATGTCATGAAATTGCCACATTAAAAATGTGATTGCGAATAAAACTTGTTTTTGTTCTAACGGCTCTACCGAACCTTCTGCCTGAATAAAACAGTCCGATGAAAGGAGATCTCGACTTTATTCTTTCACCCTCCTATACTATTCACATTTTTAAGAAATACATCATAAATGATTAAAGACCGCGTGACCATTTGGAACAATTCATTGCTCTTCTTATTAAATTTTTACTTTGCCAGGTTTGCAACCAACGATGAACGGTACATCAGGCCCCGCGAGTGGACAGGATGGACAATTTCCCGTTTTACCATCTCCAATAGATTGACCACCGGTATGGTCAAAGTATGTATTGTTTGTGATTTGGGGGGCACTTAAGTAAATCGACAACCAACCCGAAGGGTAAGATGCCCATGCAGATTTGAAGCCTCACCCAGAGAGAAGCTTTCACTGTCTGGATTCTAGCTGTGGGCGGATTTTTTTGTTGGATTTGCGTTCGATTCGATTGCAAGCCACGTGTTGCGTGGACGGTGAATTTTTAATTTTGGGTCTGTATGACGGTAAGCGATTATTTCACTTGTAGAATTGTCATTTAATTTAAGTTTTATGTTAGCTTATTTTTTTTATCGTAGAATCTTGACACCGCCAATTTGGAGGCCGTAATATGGAGAGCAGAAAGCCGGAATTGATTACTGTGAGGGGTCCTGCCGACATTTTGACTGTTTCTAGGTGGAGCCAACCTTTGCTCCAACGTCGAGGACTGGAAACTGTGTTCAAAAGCGGCGAGGTTCGTTACACTGTTTTATGCTGATGCAGAACAGGTATTCTCAGCTATAGTTTCGGTCCGTACACGACTGCCACTTTGATATGTTCGCCTTGGATTAACATATTATATAATTTGTTTTGCACGTAGTATAATTGTGCACATGCCAGGTCAAACTTTCTTGATATATATGTATCTTGTATTAAAAAATATCGTTATAAAATAAAAAAAATGTGGATGAAAACTTCTACAGAATGCCATCATTTGGAAGTGATGTAAAGCCGTATCATGTAAAAGATCCTTTGCTAGGGTTGAAAATCCTTAGCCCCTGCAAAATTCTAAGTAGGTTTATGACCATATCAGTCGGTGTCTAAGGTACCTAGTAGTACGCATGCCTAGACCTTGTCCATAACAAACAAATAAAGTATCGTTAGTTATTAATCATGTTAATTAGTCCTAAGTTTTTTATTACATTGTATCTACCTGGGATTCACACTGTTACGGTTAGTTATACAAATGAGGAGTAATTTTGGTACAGAAACGCAAATTTAACTAGATAAAGGTAGCTCTGGTTGCTAAGTTGAGTCGCCGATTGGCTAATCTAATTTGTACACTGATACCCAAACAGCTAATAACCTAATAATTCTAATAACATAATAAATTTAATGCTGGATTGCTGCCTCAGCCATTGATATAACCTTGATTGAGAGTGAGGAAAATATACAGGCGCCTGGATAGGTTGGACCCCTTTCTATTTTGAGGAATCACAATGAATTTATGTAAAGAGACACCATTATTACATTACATTTGCTTTTAGAGCAGTTCCATTCAGCTAAGTTACTTACTTTTGCATTGTACGTCAACAAGATAAACAACACAGAGAAAGTGAAATTTGCACTCTTGCAGAAATTAGGGGGCTGTTAGATGGCTGAATGGGAATCAAGTTCAAAAAGTGATAAAAGATATCAATCGTTTTTATTATTAACTAGTAGGAAAAAAAATGTATTATTGCCTTAGGCGAGGAAAATTTATTTCTCATATTAAAACAATCTAAATAATGCTACGCTCTAAAGCTAGTAGTAAAATAGTACATTGTATATCTAGGACGAAAAGCGTAACATTCCCGGACAACTGTGAATATTGTCAACACAGGAGTCTGGGAATGTTGCTTTTTGTCCAAGATACACATACTACTTTTCCGCCGATCGATACGAGTAATTAAAAAAATTAGGAAATAGTACTCGAATATTCCCTGCCCATGCCGGGAATAGAATTCCTGTACAGTTTTATTGTAAATTACCTAGCAACGGCTGATAGATGTAATGGAATGTTTGACATTGCTCAACAATATTTTGTCAATAATGTGTCACTTCTACTACGATTGGCGGAAAAATTTATTATTTGAAAAGAGGCGTTATTTAAGAGGAGATAATTGTTTGTGCTGGAATGGATTTTTCAAAAATATGATCACCTATGTAAAACAAAAGTAGCAGGGCATGCAATCACTAATCTTTCGAAAAATAAATAAACAAGTAATGTAAACTTTTAAATGACGTAGATTTAAGTACAGGTAGCAATGAAATTGCAAATGAGCCTCTTTTTTCGTTGTGAAACTTACAGTGATGAACAATTTCATTAGTTTTTCCATATTGAAACTAAACGTTGCTTTTTTATTCTTAAAAAAACTTGATATTTTTATTGTACTACCTATATATATATATATATAAAGGGTTTTTACAGCTGACGCTATTTCCCTTCACTCAGCCACTTTAGCCATTCTTTTTTGTCTTCCCAATCTCCTTCTTCCAACCCTCTCTTTTCCATAGCCTCATCTATGTCATTCCTCCAAGATCTTCTTGGTCTGCCTCGTTTCCTTCTTCCCATGGGGCTCCATTCCGTTATTTTCTTGATCCAATTGCTGTCACTGCTTCGTCTTACGTGCCCGTACCACTTCAGTTGCTTTTCCTCTATTCTACTTGTAGCCTCTTTATGTACCCCCATTCGGTTTCTTATCTCTTCATTGGGAATTCTGTCAGTTCTTAATATCCTACAGCATCTCCTCCAGCATTCCATTTCAACCGCGTTGATTTTTGATCTGTTTCTTTTATTTATCACCCATGTTTCTGCGCCATATGTCATAATACTCTCTATCATTGACCCATATATTCTTGTTTTTGTGTTTTTAGTTATATGTTTATCCCATAGTACCGAATTTAGTTGTTTAATACAAGTTCTGGCTTGTCCGAGTCTACATTTTATGTCTTCCTCTGATGTTCCTTGCTTTGTTATTATGCTTCCTAAGTATTTGAATCTGCCTGTTTCTCTAATTTGTGTATCTTCATCTATTTCCAGTAGCTCCGGTCTTTCTTCGCTTGTTGTTAAGTATTCCGTTTTATCAAAATTGATTTCTAGCCCCGCTCTGGTATATTCTTCTTTAAGCTTTCTAACCATAAAACTGAGATCCTCTTCGTCTTGCGCGATGACCACCTGGACATCCGCAAAGCTTAAGGTATATAAATAGTCGTCGCGTACTGGGACACCCATTCCCTGGCATTTTTGTTTCCATTTTTGCAGAGTATTTTCTAGGTATATCTTAAAAAGTGTAGGTGACGTCGAACAACCTTGTAGGAGTCCTTTAGTTGTTTGAAATTTATCGCTTAGATTTGGTTCTGTTTTAATTTGCACTCTGTTGTTCTGGTAAATCGCATTTACTGCTTGTATGAGGTTTCTCTCTATTCCCATTTCTTGCATGGCTTTCCATAACCTGTTTTTCGGTACCGAATCGTACGCTTTCTTTATGTCAATAAATGCCAGGTGAATCTCTCTGTTTTTCGCTTTATTCTTTTCTATTAATTGTCTTAGTGTAGACTCTGTAAAATGTAAGAAGTACATAATGCGCAGAAACGAGTTCTCGTCTAGACGAGTTCACATTCAAATTTAAGGGGAGGTTGGAACTCAGTGGCGCAGCACGCAGAACGCGCACTCTATAACCTATAACCTAGCATTTGTAGTTAGCTGTTCTGGAGGTGTAATTCTTGTTTCGAAACGTGATTTCTTGTCTTTCCTTGCTAAAGGTAATACATTGTCTTTACAAAATCTCCAGAATATGCTAAATACAATAATTTGATACTCAAAAGTTCTATATTTTGTAATATACAAGTACCCCAACTTTACAACGAAAACCCTACGCCACTGCCCATCAGCTGATTGGAGCTTGCCGGTCAGATTTGGCTGAGTCATCATGTACTTCTTACATTTTACAGAGTCTACCTATATATGTGGTCAACGCAAGATTTCCCAGCAGTAAATCCTGCTTGGTCTTTTCCAATTTTCTTTTGTATTTGTTTTTCTAGTTTGTTTTTTATTATTTTTCCATACAATCTGCCAATTGATGATATTATGCTGATCCCCCTGTAATTAGTGCATTTCTTTCTATCACCTTTCTTAAAAATTGAAATTATATATGCCTCAGTCCATTCATCTGGTATCTTCTCACCGTTAATTGCTTTTTGAAACATGTCCCTTAACATCCTGAATAGCTTGTCTGTTCCATACTTAATTAATTCGTTCGCTATTCTTCCTGGTCCGGTCGATTTGTTATTTTTTAGTGTTTTTATTGCTTTCTTTATTTCTTCGTCTCCTATTGTTATTTGTGCTGGTTCGATATTCAGATCTACTGGGTTTATCAGATTTTCTAAGAATTGATGTCTATTTTCTGTTAGTAACTGTCGGTAGTAACTTTCCCACTCTTTTTGTGGTATGTACTGGATGTTAATCTTTTCTGTTGTATTAGTTTTTAGCGCCCTAATTTTTTTCCACGATTCCGTGCTTCTTGTTCCTCCTATATATTGTTCTATTTCCTGACATGCCTTTTCCCATTTTTTATTTTTTTCCTTGTTTATAAGTCTCTTCGTTTCTCTGTTCTTTTCTCTATATTTTTGTAAATCTTCTTCTGCTTTAGTGTTTAACCATCTTCCGTAAAGGATTTTTTTCTCCCTTATTACTTCTTTCGTTTTCTGACTTATGTCTACATTCCAGTTCTTCTGTCTACTTTCTTCTTCACCTAAGGCTTCCAAAGCTGCTTGTTTAATGCTAAGTTTTACGTGTTCGTATGTTTCCTCAATGCTATTATAGTTAAATTCTATTAATTGCCTGTCCAATCTACGTTGATATAAATCTCGTATTGTTTCGTCTTGCAACAGATGTATTTTTAATCTCTTTGGCTTATCTTTAGAATCGGCTTTTTCTGTGTTTACTTCTTTGTTTATTCGGTTATAGTTTCCCCGTCTGAACCATGGAAAGTATAGATATGCTACCAATAATTTGTGGTCGGTTCCACATTCGGCACCTCTTTTTACTCTTACGTCCTTTATTATTATTGATGTTTGTTGTTTTATAATAATGTAGTCTATTATAGACCTTAGGTTACGAGTGTCTTGTATCCAAGTGTATTTGTGAATGTCCTTATGTTTGTAGAACCCGTTTGTAATTTTTAGATTGTTCAATTCACATATATCTATTATTCTTTCTCCATTGTCATTAATTACATCTTCTCCGAATTGCCCTACTACTTTGTTATTAGTTTTTCTTCCGATTCTTCCGTTTATGTCTCCTGCTATTAATATTTCTTGTTTGTTTTTTGTTTTTTCTATTTCTTGTGCTAGTGTGTTCATAAAATGTTCTTTGTCTACCGTACTACTGTCATCTGTGGGACCGTATACTCCGAGTATTACTAACTCTCTCCCATAAACTGCCATGTTCAGTTTTATTATCCTTTCATTGATAGGTTTCCATGTGGTTATTAGATTCTTCCACTTTTTCTTTAGTATTACTTCCACTCCTGCTTTTGCTCGCACTTCTTTTCTTACTCCACTCCAGAGGTGTAGGATTCCATTTAGTTCTTCTGCGCCGTTCCCCTTTTTCTTTGTTTCTGTTATGATCATCATGTCTATATTATTTTTCTTAAACTCTTGTATTACTTCTGTGTTCTTTGCTCTCCATCCCTGTATGTTCCAAGTTGCGTAGATGAGCTTTCTATTCTTGGTCTTTCTCTTTTCTTTTTTGTTCCCGTGGCAGAGATGTAAGCTTGGGGTAGCTAATTGACTTAAAGCAGAATTCCCCCCCCCCCCCGTATCCGTTGGGGTTCCCTTCATTGAAGGTGTGGGTTGCCACCCGGGGATATGAATTATCTGAGTTTTTCATCCTGCTTCTCGTTGTATTAGCTTTTCCCATTGGGGTTTTACGTGTGTTAGGTTGCTAATTCCTAACGCCACAACCCTCCTCTTTTACCCGGGCTTGGGACCGGCAGTGATAACCAGTGAGCGACTCAATCTACCCCCTGGTCACCCCAGGCGGGATTGTACTACCTACAGTATGTAATTTTTCAAAAGTTTAAAGTTGAATTTTCTAGAAAAAACATGCATTAAAGCCCTAGCATTGTTTATATAAACACGTGTCTTCACGTAGGAGAGTGTGTGGGTGGGTGGGTGAGTGGATGGGTACGTGCGCATTAGCTCAACAATAAAGCTTTATATTTCCAATTGCTACCTACAACTAAAAGTAATATTTTCCCAGGATGTAAATCCTTCTGAAAAGGGAAGGGGTTGCTGTTCACATTTTCGGTGATTATTTGAAATCTGCTCTGCACTGTTTTAAGGAGCACTCAAGAAACGTCTTCTGATAAGCATTTATTTGACTTACAGGGTTTTCCGATTGCTTTTCACCATGCATCAATTGTCTTTCAGTGTTTCAG
>OW679195.1:180576069-180776259 GCA_940337035.1 Agriotes lineatus | reverse complement strand
TGTACTTATATATAACATGGTATATGTGTAAACTTTTCTGAATTATAGCTGCTTTGCCAATCCGTAACTACCTACAGTATGTAATTTTTGAAAAGTTTAAAGTTGAATTTTCTAGAAAAAAAAATGCCTTAAAGCCCTAGCATTGTTTATATAAACACGTGTCTTCACGTAGGAGAGTGTGTGGGTGGGTGGGTGAGTGGATGGGTACGTGCGCATTAGCTCAACAATAAAGCTTTATATTTCCAATTGCTACCTATAACTAAAAGTAATGCTTTCCCAGGATGCAAATCCTTCTGAAAAGGGAAGGGGTTGCTGTTCACATTTTCGGTGATTATTTGAAATCTGCTCTGCACTGTTTTAAGGAGCACTCAAGAAACGTCTTCTGATAAGCATTTATTTGACTTACAGGGTTTTCCGATTGCTTTTCACCATGTATCAATTGTCTTTCAGTGTTTCAGTGCCAGATGTAATTCCCATTTGTCATCATTGACAAGTGTTGACAAGAGGGAAAGCCATTTGAGATAAAGTGAAACACAACTGATATATGATGAAAAGCAATCGGAAAACCCTATATTATCAGCTTAGTTTACACAAGGTTAATCTGTTAAATATGATTATGACTCAACTTGTAATTTGTCACATATCAATGTACTTCCCTCAAAACTATTCGATATTTCGTTATAGTTCTTGTACGATCTTGTAAGGTACCCAAAATTTATAGTTATGCAACTGACACCTAGTTATTTTTTAATTACGAATACGTAGAGGTTAAATAGACTCAACTATAGTTTCCTGTAATAATTTGGCCAGTTTTCTAATTTGGCAAATTTCAAGCACACTTAATCATTATCCTGAACAGCTCAAGTGCGACCAGTCCATAAATCATAACGCTCATAAATCCCAGTGGTCAAAACTTCCAACTTCGCTATTTAGAATTAGTACTAATCATATCTCGGTAACCACTGATTTATAGACGCGCCTACTTGGGTCACAATTCCCAATTCGAAACTTTTTTTTTCCCTCTACTACTCTCGTTTTAGTTCAAGGTGGAATATAATCAGTACCTTCTTTATAGCCTGAGTCTGAAAGCTTGTTAACACAATTCTGTATTTTTTGTATCACTGTGAAAACCTATTCCAATGAGATGATTACTGCCATAACTACTCTCGCTGCTAATTTCCACTTACTGACAACTGCTAAACTAACCGATTCTAATTCTATATAGGACAACAAAGTTTAGGTTAATATGAATCGGTGAACAGATCAAATCAACAAAGAAAATCTGCGTCGCCAACTGGACGACGATGAAACACAAGAACAAAAACATCTGTTTACCGAAACGCCACGATCCTACACAAATTTCAAATAAAAACCTCTGCAGAAATAAAACAATAAATTACAAACAGCATGCCAGTTTCTAAAGTGCAGCGAATAACCCCCATAAAACTTCATGGCAAAGGGACCGAAGCACAGAGCCCATCAGCGCGTCTCAAATTCGCCGCAATTGGAAATCGGGACAAAAACCAAATACAGCAGGCAAATGTACAAATATTACAAATTAAATTTTAATTAGCGGTAGGAAAAATCAAATGCAGGAGTATTTGGTATCAAAAAACAGAAAAAATCAGCGCGCAAATAATAAAAATAAGAAGAACTTTTTAACACACTCAGTAACAGTAATTTTATACGCAGAGCTCGAGGGAAACAAATCCTTATTTTAAATTAAAGCCAAACGAAACATAGCAAATGAGGTATCATTAGAATCGGCATTTCAACGGCCAGCCATTGCGACACTCATCAAGGCGCTGATATGTCGCGCCGCGAAAAAAACGCGGAATTATTAAATACGAGGAAAACAAGCAGTCATCCCTTCTCCTCGGACCAATGAGCGTCCATGAAGCGCAAAACAAAGGACGGGGCTCCTTTAAATAGAGTTACCCAGGCCAGTAGAAATGACTCAACCCAGGAGAGTCCACCAGGAGCCAACCAGCCTTGCAGGACAACACTCAGCACCCAGTATCCTCCAGCCTGCCACACTCAACCCCGAAGAGTCCCAGAAGCATCCAGCCTTCCAGGACGAACTAGCAGCTCTCTTCAGGGCTATCCAGCCACTTCAGGACTTAGGACGAGAACCAGCCAGCGCTCTTCCGGACTTTGTCATCAGGGCCATCCAGCCACTTCAGGATTTAGGACAAGAACCAGCCAGCGCTCTTCCGGACTTTGTCATCAGGGCCATCCAGCCACTCCTGCCTCGACAGCAGCTCACGTCGCGGCCCCCGCTGGCGACGGACCACCCGTCCCCGTACTCCCCTAGCGGAAGCCAGACCCGGTGCCCCAACAACGCCCCGCTCCAGCCACCGTCCCCGAGAGGGTTACTCGCGCCGCCGACGCCCGAGGAGAACCTCGCCGCACCGCTCGAAGCCCCACCCAGAGCGCCGCCAGCGCCCAGAACGAGCCGTGCCCCGTGCTGCTCCCCGAAAGGATCGGACCGCGTCCAGGCCGCGTTACCCGCCTCCGACAACCGGGAAAGGCCGCCCCATCACCTCCCGCGCCACAGGCGCCCGAGTCTAGACGACTGTTTTGTACATATTTCTTTTCTTGTTTTTTTTCTTCTTGTATATATATAGTAGTAAGTTGGTTTTTGTTTGTATGTGTGGCCGGGTCATTAGCAATAAACGTATAAAAAAGTTTACACCAATTATTTAGCAGCATCAATAAGGGTAACGCCTACACCCCTCCTTCCGCTGACGCCATTGTAGAACCTACCGCTGAGCTTAGACCGAGGCGTGTTAAGGTATTCTAATTGCGTTAAAATAACTGTATGAAAGGGTTTATTATTGCGTTTGAGGTAATTTTTCTCGAAGCTCCATGAATGCTTTTCGTTTTAATAGCACTTTTATTTAGTTATTTATTTACAAACTTGGGAAATTAATAGGCCGTAGGCTTAACAACGAATTTCCATATTAAATTACTAAATTAATTACATTAAAGTTTCCTAGACGAGTGTGAGATTTAAATAAGATAGGGATACCAAATTGAGTATTGAACCATGCTAGACAGTGTTTCGAAGTTATGCTTATGTATAAAGAAAAAAATTGGTTTTACTATTTAGGTGCATGGGAAGACCTTTTCCATTTTACTCTCCTAGTTTAGAGTGTAAATATCGAAATCAGTTTTAGCTACGTGTAGATTAAGCAAGAGCCACCGGGATACAAGAGAATTCTCTGCTAATTTAGTGTGGTTGAACTTATTTGACAATCAGTGGCGGCCGCTCCTTAGGGGCTAGGTAGCCTCCCAGATTTCAACAGCCTATTTGTCATTAGAAAAAAATAATTTAAAATATATTTTATTATCTATCCCACTGTTATATACAAGGTTTAAGTAATGAAATCCAGTGATCGTCGATCCCGCTTAAATTATGTAAAACAATATCCAAGAAGAATGTCAACATAACAAGATTTATGGAGTCAACGCACTCGTGCGTGACTGCAACAAGCGGCTGGAGGCTGATGAGGGCGATCCGAAATTTTGCTCCAAACTTATATGTGATTACGGATAAAACGCTGACGATGCTAAACACAGCAGAAGTGACTGTAATGCCATGTCAATGAACAATGGGCTTTTCATTTTAAAGCCTCCACGCTGGAAACTCCAGGTCATCTTGAGTATTTACAAATATCTCAAGCCGAAAATGTAATTCGATCTGCGGGTTCAACGACTGTCGCGTCATACTATTAACGCCTTGGAAATATTGCAAGCTTTGACATTGAAAATAAACTGCAATGTATAAGGTGAATTGGAGTATTATTATATGCTTCTGCATCGTGTTCGATGTGTGATTTTAGTTTCGTAAGGGTTTTATTAAAGAATGGCAGAGCACAGCGGAAATTGTATAATTAACATTAATTTTAAAAACATAGCCTTAGCTGAAAAGGTTAAAATGCAAAAACTTGGACGACCTACGCCGGTTTTAAATCTCAACCAACAAAATAAATCTGGGACTCGTCATTATACAAGAAATTTTTCTATGGCCATTTATAGGTAAACCAAATGAATATATTGATGTGATACAGTAAATGCCCTGTCTTGTTTTCGATGTGCTCTGTTAGATTGCGAAGAAATGGACAAAATCTAGTCAAGATTAGGTTTTAAAAATCTGACATTTACATTTACACTAGGGTAAAAAAATATGAACTTGCTGTACGTCAAATTAATTGTTGTATAGAACTTGCTTTATTGAGCTTTGTAAATATTGCAGTGCAATTAAATTCAGTTTATAGACAAAATATAAACAAACATAATGAATTTGGATTTAAAAAATCCACGGAATGTAGGTGAGTCATTAATTATAACTTTTTATTTAGCTATGGTTAAAAATTGAGAGCCTCCCAAATACAATTATCACGAGCTGCCACTATTGACAATAACTGCTCGTTTTTGGTAGGTTTTGTATGGACTCTGAATAAAAATGCGATATAAATAGGGCGATATTTGTGATGTTCTGGAATATTTTATAAGTTTTTGTTAAATCACATATAATTCGCCCTGCTCGAGAGGGGTTAAAACTTGGAAATTTGTAGAAGTAATTTATTAATCTCTTGAAGTAGTACCTACCATAAATTTCGTTCAGCAGCCCTGCTTCACCATGATGGTCGATTATAAAGGTTCCCAGGGGAACTACTTCAGTATACGAGTCGCAGCAGAAACACCTCGATATTCCGAGGAGTTTAAAAGGCTCTGTTATGTTTGTGCAAAATCAACAGAGCCCTAATTGACACGGGCAAAACTGCTGCCCGGCCTTCAAGTGAGAGGGTTTAATTGAAAGCCCTGCGTATAAAATCCAGCACAACGGAACCGGAAGGAGTTGAACTGGAATAGCCGGTCAAGATTTACCGCTTGGCCGGTGTCGGTAATGATAGAAGGGATTAGACCCTCTCGGGAAGCGCTAACGGCCCCCTTAAGGCGTTTAGTGTCCCTGCATCTTATATTGAGATTTATGGGCCAGCGCCGTTGGTCAGTTCGGCGATTTAAACATTTCTCCCACGCATACATTTGCATGCATTAACCTAAATAATAACCGCGCTCTCCCTCAGCCGCCGCGTGGGTTGAAGGGGCGAATTTGAATTTCAGCAACATTAGGACTAGAAACCGCCGACTAGATGCTCACTATTCATCCTCCACGAGCAGCCCGAGATGGAGTTCTTATTTCGTGCGCATTTGGGATTTACGACTCGAGAAAGTTCGCTATAAAGTAGGCAAGATATAACATAGCCCATTTCTGAGATTGACATTTCATACGTCAATTTATTTGCCCCGCTAGGAACTTTACTACCTGTTTTTATGTCGGACTCGTGTTTGCTTCTCCAGATTGGGCGATAGCTTCGGACTAAGGTCCGATTCGTCTAGCTTGAAATTTAACTGCCGAAAAATTGGCTGAATCTTTTGTTAGTTTATTCCGGCGGGACTTACGTTTGTTGAATTTTAGGGAGCTCAGCGGACGCGTATCGGAATACGCCACTTCCTTATCTGAGCAAATGCTCATTCCAACACCGTCGGAATCATAGGGACACACACAAGGCTCTTAATTGCCTGTGAGTTATAGCCAATGGGGCAATAAAGAGCAGCACACGGTAGGTTAGGGCAATTATGGCTTATCTTGAGTTATCAGACTGCTACTAAGGGGCCTTTGTCCTCTAATTAGATACAAACTCAGCATAGTTCCCGATTCTCGCGATAATTCGAGTTTCTATTTTCACCGATGCTCAAAAACCTCTCATTTCATTACTATTTGACATCTAATGATATAGCACAAACTAAGTCAAAGGTTTAAGTAGCTATAGCGATTCTGGACTTTCTGAATAACCCATATATTAGTGACAAGGAAGCCCTTCATCTAAATTTGACGATGTCCGCAGATAGGTATAAAAAATTGTCTACCTAAATAAAGTGGAAGAGGACAAGCAGGGCTCCCGTATAATGTCGGTGCTTGGTGCGAAAATTATGAGGGTATCCTTATAGAATCCTTCCATTCTTTTCTATTTCGCACCCCATATTTTGAGCCTGCTTATACAGAATGCGAAACACTGCGCTCTTACGCTGAATGGAACGCCGCGGTTGCTTTATTACTTTACATAATGTTTTATCCAATATCCACACAGATTTTGCACAAGCACGCAGGTCTTTCAAAGCTGAGCTTCTCAGGGAGTATTTCAGGATGTCCCTTTTTTCAAAGACGTCTGCGGATGTTAAAGGTAGCTCGATAACGAGCATCGTTAATGTACATCGGAAATTTGCATAATTTCTAGTCTGAAGTCGTAAGGAGGCGATAAGGATAGCTCTGCTGGAAACGTAGCAGGTTCAATTAATTACACTTTTTATTGGCAACAATTAAAACGGTGGCTCGTTTAAGCGGCTTAAATTACTGTGCTGACTTTTATTGCTCGCGTGTTTTGCAACCAAATGTAATTGCCCCTAAATATGAAATTAAAACTAAATGGCGCGTAACGACGCCATTAAAACACGAATAAGAACGCACCATGCTATTTATTTCAAACATGGACATAAAATCATCGCTTACAATATTCAGAGCTAAGAAGTGGCCTTCTGAACGACTACTTAAGGCGGTCTTGGTGCGCCTGCGTGAGGAAGTGCTTGGGGTTGTCCTTGTAGAACTGGTCCCACTCAGCCTTGTTCTCGCATTCCCTCCTCTCTGGACCCTCCTTCATCAGGCACCACCTTCCCTCCTTGTCAGTTTGGATCCCAATCACGGACCCGGAGCACCGGCACTGCGGAGGCCCATCTTCGTTGCACTCTCTGGTGAAACCATGATTTATACCGACACATTTGGGGCCCTCTTTTGTCTCCACAGCTTGGTACCCTTTTATGCACTTGCAGTTTTCCAAAGATACCACTTCCAATACTAGCATCGATAGAAACGACACTGCCAACAAGAAACACGTTTTCATTCTGTTTTGGTCTTGAGTTAGACCTTGCAGTTCTTTTCCGTGTCAAAATGTATGAGCGGTTTTTTGACTGATTAACTTACATCGCTTAATTTTTTCCATAGCTGTAGCTGATCAATATATGATATGGGAATATCTGTTGATTTGCTTCAGATGAAAATGTTATCTGCTTGAGTTTTCCTCATATATATTTTTTTAAATTGCACATGGCTTCTTCAATCTGCTAATGTAGATGAAAACCTATTCTATGCTAAACGCGTTGCTCTTATTTGTAGACTACGATTGTTCATAGTTTCTTTAAGAAACTTGATTGATTCTCTATTCGATGTCTTCGTGTCTTGTCAACTACCTATATATTTGCTTGTTTTCATTTAGATCGTCTGTAACATTTCTTTTTTAGTTGTATTGCTACGAATTGCTGCAGTATACATGAAAGCCGACCTTGTAACACTTTTGTATATAGGATTTCAGCTGATTAAGGCGTTATTAATAAGACGGCTTGAATGTAAACTTGCAAGCCATTACAGCACTTTAGTATGCTCTCCAACCACGAAAGCATTATCAATTTATTACTACCAGAGCCAGTGTACCTATGTAGGATAGTACTGCTATCCTTTGATTTGTGAAAATGCCGCCATGTTTGCTCCTATATTGCAGGGTGATCAGCAATAACTGATTGAGTTTACTTGAAATTGGCAAGACTGTAAGTCCATGTCAAATTCGAGGTTAGCAGGTTATGTTTTGCGTCAATCTGTCTCAAAACTGACGCAAAACCTAACCTGCTAACCCCGAATTCGACACAGACTTATCGTCTTGCCAACTTAAGGAACTTTGGAATGCCAACTTTTAATGAGTTATTACTGATCACCCGTGCTTGTCACCCATTGCCATTTTTTAAAATGTCGTGTTCTTGTGCAGCAAACTGCAACGAATTTACGAAAATCGTGTAAGACTATCTTTACTAACTCAAGGGAATAAAAATAAGGAGAGAAGGAAACAATGCATATATTATATTGCTAGAGAAGATTTTCCAGATCGAGGTTACGTTTGTTAGGTTAGTGTTTAATCACTTTTTTGCTGTGGTTTTGAATTTTCATAAAGTAAAGCTTACTTTAGATATCGTTATTGAAAGTACTAAACATAAACACTGCAACTACCTGCGTAAAACATTTTGTGTTTTAGAAACATTTCACCTAAAATCAGTTTGAATACAATGGAGCTGACGGGAAAAGACCACTGCGTTGGAATGTTCCTATATAGTTTCTAGCAAAAAAAGTCTTAAAGTAAGAAGAAATTCAGCCCCAGGTATAAAATTGGTAGTATGTACACTTGTGCTCATAAAAATGGAATACACTTACTGTTGGACTAATTTGAAAAGTCGCATTATTCACATTATTAAATAAATTTTTATACGATATTCTTATTTAACTATTTTCTTGTAATTTAATATAACAAACAATTTAACTTTATCAGTGTTTCAAACCAACCGGTATTACAAAATTAAAATATTACAAAAGTCTGTTGCAATACTTGTATTCCATTTTTATGAGCACAATCGTACATGTTTTTTAATTAAGGTGGTTTTTCATAGATTTCAATGAAGTACTACATGTAAATGCATCCGAAGCTGTAATTGAAATTATGGAAAGTTCTTCGATCTCAATCATGACACGGTCCAATCCCGGAAGTCGTTTGTTACTTTATGGAAATTAGTTTATTAGTAAAATGGAGGAATTGATGCCTTACCGGCTGCTTAATTTTTGGGGTTAATCGGTATCACTACCTACTACAGCGCCTTCAGAAATGACCGAATGCTGATTAAGGAGTTATGTAGGCAACTCATTTAACAGGAGTTGGTATTTCTGCAAACATTTTAGTTTTCGTGGCAGTGGCGTCCGAGTGGGTACTGGGGGTAAAGACTTTATTATGTTACCATTTATTAATTGCTCATTCAGTGAAAATAAATAACACTCAAAGCAACATAGCTCTCATGAAAACAGTCTTAATTATTCAAAATCATAAAATTTTACTTCGCAAGGAATAAACTACTAAACTAAATCGGAATCATCTTATACAATACATTTTTTTATTATAAAAATTTTATTGATAAAAAATGTATTCAAGTGTCTTCACGTTCACTTAAGATAAGTAATTAACCTATTCGATCCTAAATGCTGTTTAAGGGACTACCCCTGCTCCCGTCATCAACAAATAACGATAACAACTTAAAAATTAAAAACAGGAAACAGTTATCTTATTGTACTGAAGTTATGATAAATTGATCACTACAGCCAACTGACAGCCGACTCTACACACGCCACAATAAGGATACAGAAATTGTCTATAAAAATTGTTGGAAATGTTGACCATCATTTCATATTATCAAATACTCTACGCAAGTCCTCCTCACTGACATTTTGTATTTCCTATTGAATAGTTTGCTGTAATTTATTCTTCTAGTGTATGTAAACGGTTTCTGTATATTGTAGTTTTTAAATGCGCAAATGAATAAAAACTTAGTGGTGTCAAATCTAGTGAACGCGCAGGCAACCTTCCACGGCTAATAAGACGATCAGGAAAATTTTCATTAAACCACTGGCATTATTTCATTCACGATCTTCAGTCATTTTCAACTAATTTTTATAGTAATGTTATCTTGTACGGATACATGTGGAGATTTTTTCTTAAATCTTTACGACACGATCCAACAGAAATACCTAAGTATAAAGTTATATAGGCGTAAATTATGCTGCAAATGAGCAATTTATTGTTTACATACCACTTTGGGCAGCCAATGTGGAAACTGATTTGTGCAGGCTCATTTGCATTCGATTATTATTAATCTCAGCTACCTACCTTTTCGTCGGTTAAAACAGTAGGTCTGCCTGTTGATTTACTTTTGGAAATGCAGTATTTGTCTTCGAAACAGTAAATAATAATCCGTTTATGGTGAGCAAAAGCATCATAATTGATTTACACACCTGGGAAAGTCTCAGTAAATTGTTGGATGAATTACTGAATGGAATATGACCATGAACCATGTTGATTTCCAGTTCCACTGCGTAAGTGAGCCGTTAGAATAAAAGCGTCTAGTTCAGGTATGAACGGCATGTTTATAATTTGCAATCTAAAGTAAGAATATAACCTCAAAACTTCAAATTTGTTAACTAGTGTGTATACTTACACCAAACTCATATACGTTAACTAGAGAAATGATTTTTGCAAAAAAAATAGTACTCTAAAACCACAGAACAATATCCGAAATCGGCTGTAAACTTCGTACAATACCTTTCACAACGAACGAACGCCAATGAAATATTTCAACGTCAAAACATGACACTGCACGAGTAGCCAACATCAAATAGTTAAAATAACTAGCGCCAAAGTAATGACCATTCAGAAACGTTCGTTCATTTCTGAAGGCACTGTATAAACACATGGCACTTGCCCGCAATCGGTGACCAGACAACTTTTCTAAGCTGCTAAGTTTTAGTCATTTTGATTGTTTTGTAATTACCTACTTAGTTTCTAGTTAATAAAGGCATTCGGAGAAACCAAGATTTTATTTTAATTTTATCCATATAATCGCGCACACAACCTGCTGAATAGTGACATAAACGTCACGTTAACGGAATTGTGTAACAAACCTCAAAGTGACGCATATGTCGTAGGAGTAACCATAGCGGGTGTGGTGTTACTCTCCTATATACACTGGTTCTGATTACAAGGGAAAATGCACTAACGGTGACGTGACGGGTTAAATGCTGTGGTTTATAAATCCTATTAGGCTGGTTGCAATGTAGCCGACGTATTATTATTATTATTAATAATAATAATAACAATAATAATAATAATAATATGCCTTTATTAATAAAATACATACATTAACCCAGAAACAAAATACACATACTAAGTTAGGCGAAGTTTAGCTGCAGAATGAAAAATTCAGCAAATTGTCCTACCACTTAACCCAACGTTAAAATTTCTAAATCCTGCTTTACATTATGTTCCCCGTTCATATTCAAATTCAGTAAAAGGTTTATAAAACAAATAAAAATAATACATTAGTTATTTTGACCATTGCGTAAAAGATCGAAAACAAGAAGTCATTAATTTGAGGTCCCGGGGTAAGCCATTATACCATTTTACAAAATTAGAAACAAAACACCGTTCTCCAAATTCAGTGTAGCATAATGGAATACTGGATATCTTCATTCCCGAAACCTCAAGTTTAAGGTATGTACATCTGTACGAAATTATGTTATTATACAAATATGGAGGATTTTTCTACAAAATAATTTTTTCCATGCACTACATCGCCATGACTTGTGTAATAAATAGGTGACGGTTTACAAAAATTGACTTTGAATTACATTATGATTTTTTTTATGTGTTTTTGAAACGTAAAGTCGAATCGAGAACTACGCCTCGATTTATAATACTTACTATCAAGAACAGGTACTACATTATTATTTATTTTGAAAATTATTTGACTTTTTACACTTTCAATTTCAGCCTTTTTACCACCAAATATTACCGCCGATTTCTCACCGTTAAGTTTAAGTGCATGTTGATGTGAAATGGCAGCTAGCCTTAACAAATCTTCATTTATAGGCTTATTGACAGTAATACAATCTTGAATATTAAAAGAAAAATAGGTCTGCGAGCTATCAGCGTTAAAAGAGGATGCACAAAGATTTAACATAAATGGGAAGTGTGAGATATAGATTGTAAATAGAAGAGGCCCAAGAATAGATCCTTGCGTAATGCTTATTGTATTGCTCCAAAATTTTTATAACGTAGGTACTAGCCACTTTAACGGCTTGCGAGCGATTTGATAAATGGTTACTTAGTAAGGAAATTACATTTGGCAAACAACCTATGTAATGACTAATGACAGATAGACAACAGAATATCATGATTAATTGTATCAAATTCCTATAATTAATCTAACAAAATAAGAGCAGTTACTTTACCTACATCCGTAGCTGAGATTATGTCATCAGTTATATGTGGCACAGCTATGTCCTTTTCTGAAACAAGATTGTGTAACAGGCAAAATATTATTCGAATTCAAGTGTTGACGTATCGATCGCTGCATGACTCTTTCCAGTACTGCAGGTAAAATACTGACCGGCCTTAAATATTTCAACTCTACCGAAGGATATAATTTTGGTACAAGTGTAACAACAACACGTTTCAGAAATTGATTAAGTGTGATATAGTTGACAAAAGAAATGGAACGCACACTTCATGATATGAATACTAATACCATCATATGCAGTAGCAATGGTTTCAATGGACGACATAATTTTAAGCCCTTCAATTTCTTCAACCGTTTTGAATTTAAAAAATGATCACAATGATAACAGTTTGTTTCATACTATTATTATTATATTAGTCACGTCAAGTCCTGTACGGATGTTTTTGAAACATTTAAGGTTTGTAATTCTTTCCAAAATATGAGTTATTAGAGAATAATTGATTTTAATACGAACGCCTTTCCCTTCTGACAGCGCCTACTATATAATTTCTA
The DNA here is from genome assembly GCA_940337035.1 of Agriotes lineatus. Taxonomy (NCBI): domain Eukaryota; kingdom Metazoa; phylum Arthropoda; class Insecta; order Coleoptera; family Elateridae; genus Agriotes; species Agriotes lineatus. The sequence goes on along the minus strand of OW679195.1, from coordinate 180,763,761 downwards.
AGTTGTTTGTTAATTATCATAATGATTCGGGCTTTTACTTGTTTATAACGTAATAGGGCTTTGTCTCGCAGGAGATTATATTGTTAATAATAGCTGTTACCCACTGAGCATACGGTTTAGTTATCCTGAATGTTCGAATGGGAGCAAATATATTCAGTAGAATGATAATATTACTATGAAATAATGTCACTTTATCATCAGTATTGCCAGGGTCGTAAATGTCATTCTAAGGAAGTGATCGTAAAGCAGAATCAAATTGCTTGTGACCAAAATTTTTTAAATCTCTGTAGGTATGAATCATTGATGGTGTTTTCGAATGTAGTAAATTTAAAGTGCAATGTATTAAATAATGACCAAACTGTTCGTGCAGATGGGGTACAGAAACTGGAATTACTAAAGCTTTACTTGTTTTTATGATCTGGTCTATAAGAGTAAAGGATAACGCTGTTACACGAGTTGGTTCGTTCACTACCTGCACGAGACTAAAGGCTTCAAAAAAGTCCAATAGGTGGGCCGTGACTTTATTGTATAACTCCTTCACCTCTACATTCTCTATCCTTTAGTATTGCAATGTAACCTTCAATGAAAATGTCATTATTTGTAATTGGAGTTAGACAACCAGGTTTCGGTAAAGGCCAACAGATCGAATGAAGACCGATGTACGAAATCTCTAAAAGCAATAAATCTAGTGATGAGTGAGCGCACATATTGCAATGACCCTGTACGTATAATATTTGTATGTTTATAATTAATGTGATAAATAAAAAGAGTCACCACACAATATTTAATTTAATTCTACCACTTGCTAAATCAAACTAACTGATTAATTAATTTCGTTGGGTACGCCAAAATTGAGAATTACTCTTATGGTAGTTTGCCCTTTTTCTAATCCATTCATCTGATTTCCTAACTTCGCTAGCTCAATTTTAAATAGAGACATGAAATTAAAAACTCAAAATCTCGGGTGTTGGGTTCCTGACTTTCCAAGTTAAAATTCTACGGTACGCCTCTGAAAAGTAGGCAGATTGACCTGAAATGTAGGCGTAATGTGCCGTTTGTACGTCAAATCTATCACAACAAGTTCTAATTATTTTCAGCTCGCGTGTGAAATTGATTTATCAACAATTAAATGAACAAATTTTGATGGTAAGATTTTGAATAATTGCCTTCAAGCGGCTTCTAGGCAATTTTTTGTTTTTCAGATCGTTAGCTATTGGTGCATTCTTAAAAAGGACGCCGTATTCGCATTTGTTTCTTGGTGCCTCCAATTGACGATTTTAATTGAAAATCCTGGGAAAATACCTCGCCATCCACGGGAACTGTTACGATTTTCGTGTTCTCCAGGTCGTAATTAACGTATGCTCAAATTTTCACACCGATCGGGCAGATCAAAATTGGACAATTTACTAACCTCACTTTCGTAGATTCGGGACCCCCTTTTGATGGTGAATCTGGCTGTAATCTTGCTCTCCGGGCTGCTCGTGATGCTGGATTATGTTCTGGCCTGATGTGTGGAGCTGCCGGAAGAATCCTGACACCCTATGCCTTCCCACGATGCTGCAGATTGATGCTGCGGGAAATCGCCTCCAAGCCGTGGCTGCCGTCGTCGCCTGGGAACGCCAAAAACTCAAATACCTGGAATCTCTTGCCTCCAATTGTGCTGATACACTCGAATTCGCTGATTAAGATGGTGCTAGTTATTTTTTTATACATTTATGCTTTCTATGAAATTTTGGTAATTAAAGATAGAGCAAAAACCAAGCACTTTCATCAATTTATTGAAAACAATCGCAATCCCCGTTGTTATTGACAAAACACTGTCTACAGATTTGAATTGTAGGAAGTCAACCAGGTACAAAAACATAACTTATAACCTAATTTAACAAATTTTATCAGTTATTTACAAACTCTTATGTACTAAAATTATTGTCTTTTGGAATTGTTTATTTCTCAACGTTTTTTTATGCGCCACTCACTTGATTTTTTTACCACACTTAAATGCCCATTGTTTATCACTACACTGACTAGTTTTTTAATCCACCAACATTGTCTAATTTCTTGCTTATTTGAATTCCATCTAATTTCTTGCTATTTCAATCTCTTCAAAACCCCAAGTCTTGTATTTTCATGTAATAAATGACTTGCCTGGCTTTTCTATGTTCTTTGCCTTATTCTTCTAGTCATTCTTGTTCTCACCTTTATTAAAAATGTTCATTTGCTACCCATTCTCTAATGACTTTACTTTCTACGCTTCCATTTTTAAGCTGTGTCTAACTTGAACTTTTTGTGCCAGTTCTTAATTAATTTAGATTCGGCTTTTAGTTTGTGCAAATCTATTATATTACGATTAAAATTATATTGCTAAACCCAATACACGGAATTTGAGCTTCCATATTTCTGTGCCCATTCAAAAATAATCAATGTCATTGGCGAATTATACCAGTGTTATTATGATTTGGCAATTTATGTGAATTTTCTCAGATGCTTGCATTATTACAACTCTGTGCTTTAATGATTTAATTTGCTATTTGCTTGTACTGCAATCAGAGCCGATTTGAGGGCTAAATACCATCGCAATATATCTGTACACAGTATAACTGTATACTCATATCATTCAGATATATGCTAATAATTACATCAAAACAAGAAACACAATGAGATACTAGATTTGCTTCAAAACGATAGGTAGAAAATTGGATCGGTGGTAGTACTCTACCTAACACCTACAAAAGGTGCTACTGCTCACTGCAACTGAAATATAAAAACAAAATCCGAAGGAGCAACATGGAACTTCGACTACAATAAAATATTCAAGTGATTAAAAATTGATCAACTTAAAATACTACAACTCAATATTTTATATTAACTAAGAAAATAACTAATACTGCGGTTGGTGTATTATCACGTTATTCTTAGTAAATATTAACAAATTAAAAATTAAACTTAAACGGTTATATAGTTTAATTGCTTAATTAAATTCTTCTGGAAAATAACATTTAAGAAATTAGCCTAATCCGCAGCCCAAAGTAACAAAGTTTGAGAACCCCAGCTCCCAAAGATTCACCTGTCACCAGCACTGGGGACAGAGAAGCGCCACGAAAATCTGGTTGATATTTGACCTGGGACAACACTGGGCCACGAAGAAAGTCTCTTGGGCGGTAGAAATGCTGCAATTTGACCTGGGACGCAACTAGCTCATGAAAAAGGTCTCTTCGACGGGAAAAATGCTGGAAACTGGCGATGAAAGTTGACACACGACGATGGTAATTTAGTGGAGTTGAAGAAATACGAAATCAACGTATTTCAATTTTGAGCGAATTGAAATTCGCGTTCAAACTATATCGATTTTTGGAGTTCTATGAAACTTAATTAGCGAAAACGGTACTCTCTAACGGGTAAGTAACGTAGCCTGTTGTGTACTTAGCGCACTAACACACGCGTAGAAGCGCTCGGTTTCTGAACAGCCTTTCAGCTCTAGATCGTATCCCGCGTTCGCATTCCAGCGACAGCAATCTGACGTACGTCACCCCTAACTAACACTCTGTACATATCTTTTATAAGGTTAGTTTGTATTAACTTCTACGCGAAGATGCGTTGATACCCTTCTAGAAATTTTTCGTTTTTGTTATAGACATGGTTTTACCTCTCTCCTAATATTTACATCCCTGTCATACTATTGACTATGCTCGTTGATACCTGAGGTGATATACTTACTTATAACAAAAGGTACTTCTTCAACCAAGGACATGCATTACTTATTATTTTGATCATTCTGTACTATTATAGTGATGTGTTATTTAATAATATCCCACATGTTTTATAATTTAACTTTTTTCTAATCTTTGGAACAGAAATACTAATTCTCCCTCGGAATAATGATTATGTGATGATGCGTAATTGCTTTAGTTACGACGACCACAAAGGGAGCTATTCGAAGCAGTTATGACGGCCACTTCTAATGCTGGAAAACATAGCTCGCTTGCGTTGTGGGGCCTCGGGGAACTGTAATAGCTGGAACTGCAATGTACTTGAAATGTTTTTGGTTGAAATCGAATCGTAGGATAGATATATTAGTTCGAGGCTGTTATTGGGTAATGGATTAGAATAAATGGATTGAATCTATTGTTTACGTTTTACATATATGCAACTGTTTCATGATGTCATTTTCAGGATACAGAAAGAGAAACAAAGCCTATTCTGTGGTCGTTCTGAGTAGTAACAATATAAGTTCCTTCTGGATACATGTCTTCAGGGGTTTCCACACTTCTTCGTTGTGGAACCTTAGCTACATCCTGTGTTATCAGTGTGCATGTAATGTTCAAAAAAGTAATGCATACTTTAGACTGAATAATTTTTGCACAATTACTTTTGCTCAATTACTTAATTTAGTCGTAAGGGTAGTCAGAATTCCGTCCGATTCATAACTCAAGTATACTATAAACGAAGTACACATTCAATAAATAGTATTTATTACTCTGTAAATTACAACTCAGGGTCTGTTAAATTAGAATTACTTCTATTATGTAAATACAATGTTAAACGAGAAAATAAAATGAATTCTAGGGAGTGCTGCAGAGCTCGTCCTGGATAGAGCGGCAACGCACAGTACTTGGTATATTTCTGGTAGCCCGTGGTACGCCGCAGAAGATTCACCTGACGCTTAGTTCTGTATTTCGTCGTAGCGGCTGGTTCTGAAATTAAATATCACAGCGCCAAATGGCTACTTTGTTTACATTTGGTGTCAAACCGTTACAGCTAAATTTCAATAAACAACTCTGATTGAGGTGCTCCTCAGGGGCGAATCGGGTAGTACTGATACTAGACGGTCTCTGGGACCACAATCCCGCAAAATTCTTAACTTTTACCTTATTAAAGACCGAGCGCCAGCAAGGCGGTTCTGCAGGACTAGCGGCGAATCTGCAGATTGGGCCTTTGGGGTCGGATCGGAAGCTGTGATTTGCATGTTTTCCGGGGCCTCTCTGGGAATGCAATCTCGGCGTTTCTGCGGCACCATGTTTAAGCCTTGGCCCTTAGGAATTTAAGGAATCGTAGCTGAACCTTAGGTACTGGACCGCAACAAGACACAAGGTTTAGTTTGAGGGTTATTCTAGGGGTCGTGATCAGGTGCTGAAACCAACAAGCCACGAACACGACCTGGAAAGCGGTTTCAAGGCAATGTATGTAGGTACTGGACCTCAAGAAACCATACAAATATGCTACGAGATTTAGAGTTCGAGGTCGGGTGTTCTTTAAAGATTTTCTTGGTGAATCTTCGAACTCAAGTGTCTTACGGTTTTGGACGGCTTCTTCGGGCACGTTTAGGTCTTAAATTAGCGACTTTGGCTAAGCTCAGAGGGCCTAAAAGCTGTCGGTTCTTCCTGTTAGAGCTTCATGGACGGATCGCTGGATCGAAATCCGTTTAGCAGGCTGGGTGTCTTAGTTTTGTACCTTTCTGGACCCCTTCATCTGGATTATTTTCTAGGGGAATTTGAAAAGGGTTGCAGGAAACTGCCGTATACGAAGTCGTGAATTGGTGGCCCGGTTTGATTTATCTTAAATTGGCACGCACAAAATATTAAAGTACTGATTGTGTTCTCTTAGCAACGTACAAATTTGAACTCATTATTATACGTAGGAATACTAATTTGGGTTGGCGCTAACGTCACAGCTATATCGTGATTTCTTTACGAATGGACTTTGGTTTTTCCATTATCTTCCAGTTCTTTCATATGAGGATCAAGCTGAGAAAAGAAAAACAGTGAGTCGCAGGCGTCCAATTTTATCTAAAGGAAAGTTTTGATACAAAACAAGCTTACTATCCTGCCTACCAAAGGGCCGGTTACCCAATTATCTCACAGCGAGTTTGCCAAAATAATTGCCCGAAGGAACAGGGGTCTCGCTGCAGGATTTAGATCTAATATCGCAACCAAACATGAATAGACGCTTGTTAATGGAACAACACCGCCGACAATATTGTGATCAGCGCACCTGCAATCAAATTGAGCTTACGGCATAATCGAGTCGATTTTCTTTAAGCAATTTAGTGCCGCTGATGACAGGTTTCGCGTTTAGTTCGTTAATTGGTGGAAAGTTGTAGTAAGTATTTTGATGCAATTATCTTAACAAGGAGAGGTGATAATTGAAAATTTAGTCGGAGGCGTGGTGACAACAGACGGTCTATGTCAGCCCTTTCCAACTAACTTAAATTTAAATTTTGGTTTTTATATTTGGAGGCACTGGAGGACGCTACATCGATAGGGCCCTTCGTTTTTAATGTCCGGCAACTTAACTTCATCGTTGGCACTTTCCAGCTTTATTGATTCCCTAGCTTTGATTTTCTGCTCCCTTTTGCGTTAGTCCGGCGCCCTTTTACTTTTACTGCCTCATGATCCCTGGTGTAATTGTTTCTGCTCTAACACAAAAGGAAGAATATAAAGTACGTTACGTTCCTTATTCGAGCGGCGCTGTACGTGTCGACACAGCGAGTCCTAGAATGAGGTGGAATACTCTGGATGTTGCTCTTATTCTAGTCAAGCTGGCAGTCGTCGCATCGTTCTAGTAAAAATTGGGTCAAATTCTAGTTGTGCAAATGTGTGTTTACTTAGAATCACATAAAAAGCCAATTTTAAGAATGTTTCAAGCTTATCAAGCAGGCAACGATACGGGGTACCTAGTTGTTAAGATAACATTTAGCTAAGTCTACCTGATATTGCATTGCTGAGTGTAAAACAACAAGTTTGCATTACGTAGGGCTCCTGCTTTCTAGTGGCACCAGGTGAGACGCAATTGCTGTGCTCAGTACCAATTTTTATTATTGTGAAGCTAGTTCACGAGTTGTGTACAGCCCATATTGAAAACAAATGGGGCAGAATCATAAATTTAAATTGCCTCGTGCAGTGCAAAAAAACAGAACAATTGTGACACAAAAAGGTTGTTCATTGTGTTTGACGTAACATTTTATGGAGTGTACATGGATATTGATTTAGGTTTTATTCTGCAAAGCAAATGCCATGGTCGCATCTACACAAACATACGTGATTTCTTAAGCAATTTTTAAACAAAGATATGTGAATCTGTAACATCTGAGTAGGCAGACGAAGATAGTGCTGAAGCAGGTGTGTCGATGTAATGCAAACTCACATTATAGAAGCGGGACAAAAAGATGATTACAAAGTCGCACACGGTAGTTAGACGATCGAAGACGAAAAATCTAAAATGTCAATAACTTAAAGTAAAAACTGCAGAAAATATTATTAGATTGTGCTGTCAATAACTGTATTTCTTCGAAATTTGACAGGCCCTTACGTGTCTGCAATTTCAGTGGAGTAGCCACGGCTTTTTCAATTATTAGAGAGATTATGACGTCGATGATCGTTGAACGAGACCTTGCTACGTTACATACCGGTAAAAGTCGCAGTGATGTACTTTTACTCTATTTACTTGAGATTTATTAGGTACAATTGGATTCTAACCAAGTGTCCAGACAAACAAACGCCTCGTTCATTAAGACAACTGACCGTAGAAACCACAGCTTATAGCTTCATAAAGAAATGTTTCGGCTGGCTACTGACTGATCTAAGCAGCCTATAACTTTAATAGGTTACGTAAAATATCTCCTCTTTATATTTTTTAAATTTGTTCAAGTTAAGTGACCGTTTAGCAGTAAATAACTATGACCTGTCTTAACAGCAAAATTAATATTATAATAAAGCTAATAAAAAGAAGAAAATCCAATGTGTAGGTTACATGTGATCAGTCAAGAGAATTTGTCAGTCCCAGACAAATCCTCGTGTACAACGTGTAACAAGCTTAAGGAGTCTGCTTGCTCAGTGGCAAAACAAATTGTATCTTGAAAGATACGAAGATACATTCGTGTTATTTTAGAGCGTCACCTGGTGGGTTGGATTACAGTGATGGACTAGGAATTTCACCAGGTGCTCAAATACGAGCTATACCTTACCTGACCTCTGAAATAGCTTATTTGACTTCAAACTACAAGAGAGTACACTGCGCTTTACAAATGAAAAGGGTACAGTAAATTTAAGAACTCTATTAAGATAACATTTATAAAAATAGATTTAAGCGGGTCAGCCGTGTATCTAGCTCAACAAAGACGTGTTTCAAAACAAGTTCCACCAAGGAAAGTAATGTCGATAAACTTAGTGTATAGCGCTCAAGGCGTTACTGCACTGAGAACGGAGATACGTCCGAAAACTTACTTCACAACGGCAAATTTAATTATAAACATATAGAAAATTGACTGTAACTTACACATGTAAGATCCTATTTTGGTACATCTAAATTGGCGGTACATGCAATGCGAGATAGTAAACCATAAATAACTTAGCTGGCCACAATAACCTTAATCGTCGACAAAATGCACAGACCCCGAGCGTTGAACGAAACCTTGGCCGATACTAGCGCATCATCCACAGGCGAAACTGGCGTCAATTCTACACGCTATGCAAGAGTCCTTCTCCAGAGCTTCGTCGAAAAGATAGTTTATAAATTACCTATGAGCAATTAGCGTGAATCCACACGCTGGTAACAATATGTTTCTTCATAACTCCGCTGAGATGTAGAAGGGTTGCGTAACAATAGATGAACGTACAGGTCGGCGATGGCACGGCTAATATGCAGAGGGGAAAGGTAGGTTAAGGCCTTCTTTGAGTGTATCCGACCATATGTGGATATGAAGTTTCGCGAAACTTAAAAAACCAGATGGATGCGGAATCTCGGATACGTAGGCTGAGTTTTCAGAAACTGGGTCGGCACGGTAGATAGCGACCTTGACTAAACGAAAACCCCCTCCTAAGCTTTGTAGGCGCTAAATGCAGGTGGCGTAGATTTTCAAACAATCCTAACAATACACAGACAATGCAATCAATGTCAACGAGAAATTGTTATGAAAACTAATCTTAATTCTTTAAGAAACTAGAATGGACAATCTAGAACTGAAAGAACAGAGATAACATTATCAAGTGCAGAAGAAGACGAAAAACTCGCTAATGCGCTAATGCACATTCTGCAATCACGGTTTTTGCTACAATGATATAATGAACATTTTCAACATCTTTCTCTAAAGGTAGTGGATAAAGACAAATAGTTTAAGCGATTATGAAGTAGTATGTAGCACCACAAACAAATGTATCTGAGTTTTTTAATGTACAAAGCCGAGTTTTTTTGAGACGACGAACCACTAAGTGGCTCAAACGAAGCCAAAAATTAAATGCAACCCAAAGAGTAACAAATATCATATAATAATAGTTAATAAAATCTGAGTAATGACAGATATAATATGAAACGACAAGTAATTGCTATATGTAACAAACAACAAACACATGTAGGTGTATAAAGACGAAAAACTAACAGGTAAATAAATAAATGTCACAGAAACATACCTAACTTGTAAATATCCATATCTGTATAACTATTGGGGGCATCAAAAGTAATACGTGGCTGACTATATTATCACGAGAAGCAATTACTGCTGAGCGATTCGAAACGTTAGTGTAATGATGCAATTTCCTTAAACGAGCAATTTAGAGTAAACATTTTCACAACACTTACCCCAAGTTAGAGGTAAGTTCTTTTATACGGGGTGTATCCATCCAGGCTCCCACTCTAAATCAAAAATGATAGGTATCTATACGGTGGCAGCAATCAAGTGTGAAATTTAAAAGTTTGAGACTGCTTGGGAACCATTTTAAAAATAAGGTAAGCCAATCGGAGACCTAAATTAGCTGAAACATAAGCTAGCTTTAATCGGTAGAAAATAATTTCCCCATTTTAGGAATAACTCCAATTAACTTATTAAATACGTTAACGAATTTTATTAAACAAAACTAATAGACTAATAACATGTTTTTGTAGGTGATGTCATTGACGGCGGTGTTTTAAAGGGGATTTAATGAGTTAGGCACCGACACCGACACCGACAGTTTTTTTGTTACATTATAGATATTGCAAACCTTTTTAGTCTAGACTGTAGAGTGTTTCCATAGCCTCTGTTGACAGCATGTGAAGTCAATATATAAAATAACAATCTATTTTTTATGTGAACTACAATTTTGCTACAACAATAGACCGTTGTTTGTGCCTCCATTGCTCCAGCAAAAATCAAAAATGCATTAAAATTCTATTCGATAACATGCTGTTCATTCCGCTAAGTTTTAAATGAGCAAAATTACCCCAATATTACATTCTTTACGAGCGTATAGCCAGTAGCGCAAACATTTTCAGCTAATTTATTTCAGGTTTAGGCGCTGCTATTATGCGAGCGGTTCGGAAAAACAAATATATCTGAAACTGTGGGCTTGAAAGTTTTATCTACATTAGAAGCGTACTAACATAAATAAGCCGTATAAACTCCGTTCCCACACGCTGGAGCTAATTCGGTTACTTCCAAGATCCAGCTCTATTTTTACGCGCAGTGTTTTCGGCGTTTGAGGTTTATTTAATTGCGGCAATAAAAATGTACGTAGCGACCTTCAGTGACGCTTCTTCCTGCTGGCGTTCTGCGCCCGTTGCCTCTCATTAGCGCCGGTTGGGAACCTCTGGTTCGCAAATACAGCAACGTGTTTGGAGTTGGAATGGCTCGTAGCAAATTCAAATGGCAGGCACGGTTGTCGACTGAAGTGCTTTACGAGTATCAGCGAAACTCGCTGAATTCGCCGCAGCCCACTCGTTATCTGTTATTTCGCCGCCCCAAAACGTCTAGAGACTATCCGGGGCGGGGACACAAACTAAAATAAAAACGGTCGAATAACAAGAAACGGCAACAATGATGAGGCAACATAAATATATCGCTGGAAGTTCAAACGCTCTAGTCAGCATCGAGTGAGCTTGTTTATTCGAGCAGGCTACACCTGAGTTAGATAAATATTCGATTCTGGCGGTGTCTGTTTATTCGGCATTCTGGAGTAAGCGGGTAAACTTGCTGCAGAACTGCGCAAACAAGATGGCTGATTAATAAGACCCACTTGTCGCGGCTTTGTAACTATAAATTAAGTTGCCAGAAGTGCATGTGCAATCATCCACTTCTCCCTGTTAAGCTTTTGCATCCCACTGCGCTAACGCGCTGCACTCAATACTATTTAGATATGTTAAACCACGAAACCACGCTTCCTGTTACTGTACAAAAGAACAATTTTCCCCTTTTGACTTATAGTGCGACAAGATTCGAAATAACAACCAATGGCACCTGAACCAAGATTTAAAGGGGGCATGTAAGTTTTTCAACGAAGTGATGACAAGTGTTGCATCCTGTGCATGTGAATTTGCAAAACAAATTCCAAATAGGAGGCATACAGCCTACTGGAATGAAGAGGTCAAACAAGAAGTAAAGAAAAAGATTTGAAATACATATTTATCCACAAAACATAAAAGCACTACGATAGATGAAGAACAGGAGGATCAACGACAAAAACTACATGGAAAAAGTTTGAAAGGCAGCGAATTTGAAAATAACCAAAAACTGTTTTATACGATATAGAGATAACGAACTTAATTTGGAAGAACTGCTAAGGACACTGAAGAAACTGAAACTAGGAAAAACAGGGGATGCTAACAATATTTATTCAGGGGTATGCAAACCAATAGAGATTAAACCTGTTAATAAAGATACCTACCGGATCTTGAATGGAAAAATAAATGACACCAAAAAGTTGTAAATTACCAATTATTCTTCCAATATACAAAAAAGAGAATAAATGCAATAAATATAGAGTGTAGAGGAATTTCTTTAGTGGCCATTATTAGTAAGATTTGTAAGAGAGTGTTGGAACGGAGTTTGAGAAAGAAAACGGAAGTGGGGGAAGAACGGCGTGTTTAGAGAGAATAGGAGCATGCAAGATAGGATTTCTACTATAATGAGAGAAATTAATTAATATAATTAAAAAATTACTATTTATCAGCTATAAAATACTTTTGATAAGTTGCCCGGAGCATATTGCAAAAGAAGAAAATTAACAAGGGACTAATGCGAAAAATATGAAGCTTCTACAATATTACCTTGAACTGTTTACGCGTAGAGAGCGTACCGCTCCTCAGCACAAGTGAAGTTAAGCACAATCCCGATTAGCTTAAAATTCTCGGCGATTTGTTGTCAGGGTCAAGAATCGGGCAATGATTATTAAGGTTAGTAAATGAAGATAAAGTGAAGTAATTTACAAAAGGGTGCCAGTCGTTAACCACGACCATAAAAAAACCAGCCTAATTCATATTCTGAATAAAACTCACTTATCGAGTACGGCCTTAGCTTAGAAGAACCTATACTAAAAAAACTAGGTGGTTGCGATAACTCAGAACAAGAAAAACCAGAAATAAAAGTCAAGCGCAGGAGCTTTAATTGAGTATCAACATGGCGCGAATAAAAAGAACAGCGCCAGTTTAAGTGGGGTATCAACGGTTAACACCAAACTACATATTAAAACAAATTAAGAAAATAACTGAGAATATATAGTCTATTAAACTTTGATAAACGAATAACATCAAAGCAAAATAAGCTGATAATTAAATATACTACAATTAGTGCAAAACGGGCAAATAAACATTACACTGAGTCTATGTGAATGTGTAGCTCTCCTAACACTGATACATATACATACGTATTGAAGCTGGCCTGGTTGAACCACAGATAATAAGGGACGTTCCTATGGGTAGGATTATTTCCTTCGCTTTGGAAACCGGCCTCTTCAAACGAAACCCATAGTAATTTAGGTGGAAAGCACAATGGACCAATAGGTCACAGTGCAACTAACAGCTAGCACCAGAAGAAGAACAAGAAGAATAAGAGTCGCTAAATACCAAACGACCCAGGAGCTCAGTGGGCACAGTCACGTTTAACTAACGTTTCTGGATTCTATGTTAGCCTGTGACGGACGTTTAAGTCATGACCAAACAAGACCGTTATCTGTGGACATTATAATGCAATTCAAAAAACGAAAGTTTTCGGCATTGTTGCCGATTATTTAACATGTTCTTTACGTTTGGTTGCCAAGCCGACGTCTTTATGTTCCCGAACAATTTTCACCCATATGTTAACGTTGTAACGTCGTTGCCTTTTCAACCGAAAATGTACGTGCTTATGCGTTAAAACCACGTTTTATTAACACCATGTTGTAACAACGTTATATGGATGTTAAGAGTCGACTATAAATATAAAAAGCGTTTTATATTAACGCTATTTTAAAGTAATATGAAAAATGTTAAATTTTCCTGTTTTTATAACGTATATGTAAGTTTTACATTAACCGACTCTCTCAAAGGCTCTTAAATTCAACGACATATCGGCGTTATATAAACACGCTCAATAAACGTCTTAGCCAACACGTTTAGTAAATGACATAATTACGTAAATAGTAAAAAGAATATAAAAAAAATCAACGTCAAATTTATATTGAGAAAATGACGTTAACTGCTTAACTAAAATCCAAAGTTAAATTTTCAACAAATACCGTCTTTTCAACTATGTCTATGTCTTTTCAATGTATTTTAAACGTACGTATGCCTGCTGGAAGATATCATGTTAATAGCAAAAGCTACGTTAGGCACAAAAGCGAAATAAAAAGTGGGCAAAGTTAAATTCTGAGAGAATATTATTGAAATTTGGTTCATAAGTGAATTGTGCGTTCAGTAACACAACGTAGTATGTATTATCAAAATAATGTTTAACTTTTGTTGGCTGCCTTAGCTCTAAAAAGACGCTCCCTCAGTACTATCTTACCCACAATTCAAAACTACATATAAATTTTGTAAAATAAAGCTATTGCCTTAACGCACCTACCGTTATTTGGTTTTCCGGTGGCAGCAACAGCATCGCCTCATAAGGATGTAACGAGCACCTCAGAATTTTGGATCCGCACTGGGACAGGGCAACAAACGGAAGCAGCCCAATTGGCAAAACTTCTGGAATTTATGCATCAAAATGCCTTAGCTCTTCCTATCAAACAAAGTATTTTCCAGAGTATTCTAAAATATTCTACAGGATCTCAGAGAATCATAGAGGGCCTAAGGTGTAGGGCGGCCCTGGGAACACCTGAAGTGAAAAACTAATTTGTCACGGTCAGTATCTTAGAGGAAAATAGCATGATGTTGGCTTCAGAAAAGTTGTGAATGCCACCCGATGACTTTAGAATAAGGCATGGGGTTACAGATCCCTATAAGGCCTCACGAAAGGCGTAACGTAACACATAAAGCTAAACTAAACTACATGAATAATCATTACTTCCTTAAGCAAATAGTCAAGCGATCCATGAAAGGAAACCTGAGATTCCTAGGCCAAAAGAATAATACCATCATTTATGGAGAGTGTTAATGTGAAGAGTGTAAAGAAATGCAAGTCAAACAACTACACAGAGTTACTAGTAAAACACGTCTTCAGAATTTTCCAGGAGTTAGAAAACACTGAAACAATTATTTTGAAATTATTACAGCAAGCTGAAAGATCAACAATTTAAACCGAAACAGTTTTTGCAATATAAGAAATATCAATGGATGGCTATTATATTTAGCAGCTGTAAGTAGGATATACTAAAGTTGTGTATAGAGTATTAATTTGACTTAAATGAGAGTGATAAATGTAGAACCGATTTTAGTTCGGGATAATACTCAAACGTGTGGATATTAGATTGACGTCTAGATACACCCAAGTTTATCTTGAAGTTGGTGCCAGTTGATGTTCCTGCCAATGTCAGGTTCCGAGCTTACTTCAGATAGTACTAATTGCAGACACACGGCGGGATGCTAAATATTGCGACCTTTCACATTTTGATGAAGGTCAGGCTCAAATGATAAAAGAGCCAACTAAGACATAAATGTGGAACATTCTTGTCAAACAATAAACTGTCATATTTTGTTTACATGTTACTGTAAAATGTACTAGGAATAATATTTTGACATCCACTACTGGACGAAGCCGTTTCTGTTTTGGAGAAAGGAGAGATATAACACAGCTAGCACATAGTCTTTAGTTACCCAAGTTAACCAATTGCATATTCCCACACAACTGACATTTATTCCAACAAATTCTAATATCATGTTAATCGTGACGTCAAATGCTACAGATTTTCAACCACTCAATACACCTGTGCTTACAAGGAAACATTTTCAAACTTTATTTACGTCTCGCAGGTTCGACGTCTTCATCAACAACAAAGTTAATTATACTAAAGGCGTAAGCTCAGGTGATAAGTAGCATAACTGTGTTACGCCACATCATTACTTTATAGACACTTACTTAACAACTACGGAAATGATAGTGTAGTATATGCAATCCATTATACATACATATGCATAAAGAATCAAGATATACCAAAATAACAAGTAGCAATATAGAAGGACAAGAAAGTAGCAATAAAAATTATATAACAACATAAATAGTAACACCAAATATTAATCGAAATCGGCTATAACACTCAAAGTCAAGCCAATCCACAAACACTAAATAAGAAATTGACTGTAGACCCTAGAAGACATTATGCTATATTTGTCTTCTACAGAGCTAGAAGAGCTATAGTTTACCAAATAAAAATCTTACATTGCTCGTCTTATTTACTAAAATACATGTTATTGCTTTTCTAAAGTTGGTATCATGCATTATTTACAGCAACGTCATTGATGACGTCCAATACTTAATATAATACCTCCACTATATCACTCTTTGTGTAATAGAAGGTGGAGCTACCTGCTCTGAGCTATTGGCAGCAGTGAAACAAAAATTATAAACGTCAAAATATGAGACACACGTCTACTATGATCTAATAGCAAGGTTAAAATAAGTTCATCAAGCTTTAACAGAAATTTCAGAAAATAGAAGAACGCTTCTCTCTTTGACGTCGCTAATTTTGCGTCCACTATCGGACATAAGTATTGGAAGTAAAACACACAATTACAGGCATTAATACCCAATAATATCGTTCTTTTGCAATGCAAAAACGCGGCTGTGTAGGTGCGGAGGTACACGCATAAAGTTGGTCATTCTCCTCGGAAGTGAACAATTCATACCAAAATATCGTATTCAGTTCCCATCGGGCGTATAAAGGACAATATACGAGGGTATAAACAATAGCTGTTCAGCTTTATCACAGTTTCTGCAATGTCCGGTGAGAGTAATGACAATATAGCAGAGGGCAGCCTAATCAAATTGTCCGAGCGTGAAATGTTGGGAACCGATGCGAAAAATAGGAAGCCGATCTCTTGCGACAGATTCATCCTACTTTGCGACACCGACACCCTGCGCGGCATAAATCCTTCAAAAATGGATTTGATTTTGCATTATAATGGATATGGATGTCGACTTGCTAACCCTTCTTTATGCGCTTTCATTGGTTTTAAGGTCGGCTGATCCAATCACGCAGCTGCGAATGATTTGTGGTTCTATTTTTTAGTTTGGTATACTCGTCGCTTCTTCGGAGAGCATAAAAAAGTCAGTTCAGTGTCATAAAGAAAGAACACAACGTGTTTTTAAAGCAGAATAATTAATAGAGCCACTAGCAACGAATAGGGTGTCCAGAATCTGTGTGCTTTGCAGGCCAGTTTTATACATATTATAGTTAGAAGAAAATTAGTGACCATGTCTCTTATAGGTCAAATATTCAATAATTCTTGCATTTTAGCTAAATTATGAAAATTTTGCAATTGTATTCTCTTTAAATATCTCGTGCATTTGACAAAAACTGCAACCAGCTCACAAACAGCATTGGGAGAGGGACGACGGGGTTAAATAATTCAGTAATTTTCTTAACGCTACAAGTATCGAAAGGTTAGGGCACCAGGTTCTACGACTTACCGTGATACGTCCCGTTGAACCATACGGAGTACTCGAGATGTGACTTAACATACGAGTAGCCTACAAAGGGATAGTAAACACTCGACGAAAAAAACAAGAGAAAGATCAATTGCATGAGTAGCACACAGACAAATAGTTTACGGATATTATGAAAGCAAAACAAACTAAGGAACTGTCTAGATAAAAGCACTCGAAATCGATTTAGCGAAGTGTTAAGGAAGTCCTAATAAAAGTGACCATCAAGTGATGCTCCATAGTCTATTTGATAACGTGATTTACGTATAGTGCCACACGACGAGGCCTCTCCAAACGGACGCAGATATCGATAGTACAGTTCCTCGCATTAAAAAAATTCTTCGTACAATCGCCTAATGGCGCACATATATCAGTGAAATTATACATTTACTATGCTTGACAAGTAGAAAATACAGCACACATTTAGAAAATACATAAAGCAAATGAACATTTGCAAAACAACTGACGATTGTTTACTAGCTGTAAAATTGCAATCAAGATAATTTGATAAATAACTGCTGGTTGCCTACTGGTAAGAAATAAATCACAATCAAATTTAGAATGTGCAGTGAGTGACCTTCATGTTGGACGTGATTGGTGTTGCTGCTAATTGCGTAGATAATCCAGAGGAGTCTGCTAGAGCGCATTCTGGTGCCAAGAGTTCCAGTTTTCGCGAACGTTAAATTTACCACCCCATAGATGGAAGAAACGGTGACATGGGGCCACTTCATTATACGCGAATTTGCGGCAGATCTATAGCATGTAGAATCTTACAATTAGTTATAATGTAAACAAATAAGGAAAGAAAATAGGGCGAATAAAGAAAGGCCCTAAAATAAATTCTGCGAAGCGTTAAACCACGTGGTAAAAGACAATTTAAAATCTGCTATTTCGAGCACCCAGCAAGTAAAACTGACGACTACCAACGTGGTGGGAATTCCCACCACGACTACTAAGAACTAGCTGATGCTAACCAAATCTACCAAGTCAGGCAAGTGAATTGTAAATAATAATAATAAATAATAATAATAATGGCGAGGCACTAACACCCCATGAAGGAGCTTGGCCTGCAAGGCGGAAGGTCAGAGCTTCCGTATCCTCGCTCTCACACCCGGCTGTCGCGTGTCAAATTCATGACACGTGGTGATGTAGTGAGCATCACGCACTAGACAACCGCATTATAACCCCTTATTCTTTCGAACGTAGGTTCCCAATTATTTAAAGCGACTGGGTAGGCCGCCCGCCAGGCATCGATCTTTGATTTGAACTCCAGTCTTCCGTGCCACAGTCCAATGCTCCAACCACCGAGCCACGCTGGCGCTAGGCAATTGAATTGTAGACAGCAAAATCCACAGTGGCAGAATAGATACCGTTAAGAAAACACACGTATGGATAAAGAAAAGCAAAGGTATATTAAAGCAAGGGCATCGCTATAGCGGAGTATACCGCAACAGCCATATGTGTGTCCATAAGACTCAGGTTTTACTCAAATAAAGAGAATTCTCTGTCGTCCATCCATCAAGCGGGTCATTATCTAAGTAAAAGCAAAAGAAAACAAAAAAGATGACCGAAGGAAGAGAAGATGAACCGATCAAATGTAATCTCTGACAGCCAGCTAGAATAGATAAATCGTAATAAGTAAAAGTCGCAAAAGCGATAGGATACTACGAGAAGTCGCAAGCATGGATGAGGATTGACGAATGATGAAAGAAAATAAAATCATCCATAACCCACAAGCACGTCTTAGTGGAAATCACAACACAACAAAGACGTTTTACATAAAATGTGTTCATTGTGCGGCTGAAGAACGTGCAGTGCCTATATTGTAATGGTTCACTGCCCATAAAAATTCTGATTGTCTAATTAACTAAATGAGTAAGGTCAACATGAGCACAGAATTAAATATTTTATCTATTGCAAGATAATAAATACTTTAATAAGTGCACTTGATGTGAGCAGCAATATCTAATCATTTGAGGGATAGAAGTTAGCATGAAACAAAGCAGGTTACAGGAGGGTTACATTCAGAGTTTTAGATATGATAAATGTTCGGAAGGGCTAATGCAATTTAACTGACGAAATTGAGCTTATTAATGTCAGACATAATGTGAATAGAATAGTGCAAGATGATTTGTTAAATACAGAAATAATATTAGCGTTATGTAGTAAAACTGTATAAGCCAGCAAAAGGCAAATTAGCTGAAAAATAAACGAAACCGTGCTAGCAAAATAATAATTGCAAAGAGCAATGAAAATGGAACGCAACCGATCGAAAGACAATTAGTGAGACGTTAAATGGAATCCAAGTGTATCAGTGCATTATAAACAGAATTGATTTAAAAGCAGAGCTAGTGTAGTAACAATTATTCCAAGAAAAATACAATATTAGTGGTTAGGTACAGACATGACATCAAAACGGTAGTCCATAAGGTTAAACATGTTATCCATCCTAATTTCCTTTATAAACATTTGAAAATCTAGTCTCTACGAGGCCAGACTGTCATTTATTATTAATAAAAGAACACGCTTGAAAATTGTGTGTTGGGGCCACATTGAACTCTTTAATTATCATGTAAAATTGTAAATTAAAAAGTTTTTAGTTATACCAATTGTGGTTAAAGTTATTCACGAGTGTCCTGTGCATCTGTGGGTATAGTTTTCCAGGTGTTAAGAGGTCCAGGTGAAACAGATTAGCCAATATAAGAATTCGTCCAAGTGCGAGTAACTTCGGGGCCCATTTCCGTATGCAAGCAGCTTCGCCCAGCAAGAATAGCGCCTGTTACGTATAGGGAGGACATTCAGAAACTTGTACAAGCAGAAATCCCAAGCAACAAGCAATTCCATTATTTCCGTGGCGTCATTTGGAAGCGTAGCCAGCGTCCGAAAAGTCTCCGATAAAGATAGAATTTCACAGGTAAAGCGTTGCCGTAGGTCCATTATTTTTCGACTTCAGCAAGTTCAGACTGTCTACGAGGTGGAAAGCTATATTCCAGTGGTCCTGAACCGTCCAGTTTCCAGAAATTTAGGTAGTGTTCTTCGAAAGTGCGAAATGACGCGGCATTTTTAAGTTCTGTGCCGGATATGAAATAAAAAGCTGTCGCGCGTCTCTTGCGACGTCACACTAAAAACAAAAGGAGTTTAGCAGTTGCTACGTCACAGTATTAATATTTACCTGACGTGTCTTTGCCATTTTGGTGGTTTTAGAATTCCATTTACGCTGTTTTGTGCACTAGCAGATCATTGTCTTTGTTGAGTCAAATTTAGAGGTTAGCTAAATGTCAGATAAAATTGTGCATTTGTTCGAAATATTTTAGACTATTTGTCATACAACAAGTTATCTGTCATACCAAGTTTTCCTTAATTTTATGAATCCACACCCCCGAACCAAGATTGTCTCATGTTCTACCAATCTAGGCCCGAATGTTTATTGCAAATAGATAAAATAAGAAAAGTGCAATAAACCATTTATTTGTCGTAATTTTTTTGACACTCTTTTAATTTGCCCTGAGTAGGAGAGGTGATTTTCGATTGAAACTTAATAATTAGAAAGTGTAGTTTCCCTCGCCTTTAATAATTATTTTATTTAAAAACACCTATTTATTATCAGAAGCAGGGGCTATTACAATATCTGTATGTATGGGGCACTGACCACAATACAAAAAACAATAGTGCTATACTAGCAACCCAGTGAGACAAATGTCTCATTTAAAAAAACAAAAAAGACCGTTTTGCAAATAGAACGCGTATTCACCACACGTACGTATATGACGTCATTGTTGGTAGCAAACTACCAGTCGCATTCGCCTTGATAAAATTTGCCTAGAATCTAACCTAAAAAGTTAGGATTAGGATAATTAAGATAATAATTAGTGTTAGAGACTGAAATTCGGTTCCAGACCTGACATGACCATTCCAAACATATAACTTTAATAACTTTTTCCTCTATCTCTTACGGTTTGGCTGCTGAAACAGCGTCCCGGACAGACAGCGTCCCGGACAGACAAGTCTATTAGATAAAGGATATTGATGTTAGTACCTACATCTAGGAAGCGTAAACAAATCTCTAACTATAGTGTTTGGTCTGAAATTTGAAGCCTTGCTAGACATTTTATATTTTCGGCCTTGTAGAAATATATACAAAACCAACCATTTGATAAATCGTTTTGTTATTAGATTGAGGTGAGTGTTTTACTGATTCGGAGGCGAATCGCGCCGATAGAGTACATAATCTGCGTTTTCGGCAACAGCATCACGCCCCTCGGATTAATAATATAGAGCGCAATGTCAGAAGTTGCCGAAACGGTGCTCATCCGAACTTCTTGCGTTAATTTCATTACGACGTCCCAGCATCGTTCCAAAAGTGCGCTACAAATGATTCCGAGGAGTTCGCATTCGTCGCGGCAAGATGCATGGGAGTTGTTGTTTGCTCGTGTCTTCAGTTCGGGCATATTTTGCGAAGTTAGCGCGAGTTCCGCCTGCAAACAGAAATTAAATGCTTTATTATTATTCATAGAAACAGTTGGATTTTACTGCCAGGAGAACAGTTAAACTGTAACACGTTGGCATGTTTTCTCAACGAATTTAGGGCTCGAAGTGGTGGCACGCGTTGCCTTCACTACGTAAGTTAGTTGATCCCACAACTGACGTTTCGAATGCTAGAAGAACTCATTCCCAGTTTTTTACAAAATGAAAAGGTGTACTTATACTTGTTGAACAGAATAAGTGAGGTAATTTGATACTAAACACGTGTCAATTGACAGTTCAAAATAAAGTAAGCTTAACAATCATCTTGGCGATTAGAAGTAATACGTGATAATTGTTGCATAGTAAATATAACACAGTTAAAAAAATTAACATATGCCCTATTGAGGTATAGTTAAGAGAGAAAAAATTATATTGATATACCGTTGTTGTGATCTGTGCAACGTATGTTGTAGGATACACCATTCCAGTTGGTCAAGAGTAGAACTTTAGCTATTCTCGCTTGAAAAATGTTGAATATTTTCTAACTTCGCAAATACACAAAAGATGATGTGAAACAAAAATGAAATCCACGTCGTTTGCTTGTAACGTTTGGAAACTCCAGACATTGTCAAAGGCAATTTTAGTGCTCTTGACAACGGCACACTTAGAAACGCAATTAATTTATTCATGGGCTTTTTTGGAGCACTTATTGTGTAGACAGAGTATCGAACTACTTTTTTATTTGATGTGACTGAACCGAAGCACACATATTGAACAGGTATTGTCCTCTATTACTCTCTGTGTAAAATGTCTATAACTGATATCAAACAGAAAAGGAAGTCAACAAAGTTACTTAACAACTGAGTGCAACCACTATATTCAGTTACGTTAATTAAAAATCCCAAATAAACAATTGTGCGTACTACATACAAACGAAGATTTCGGAATTGCAAAACCGGAATACTCGACGTTAATGGCACCAAATAATAAGAGTTTCACTACGTGTTGCACAGTTTGAAGCGACTACCAGAATATCTATAAAAGCGGCAAACTTAAGAGAATTACGACGAAAGGTAGGAAGAACGAGACACAAAGGAGCAAATAAACTTTTCGAAACGATAGGAAGGGACTAAGTGTAACTATTTGCAGTTCTATGGATTGTAATTGAATCTAAAATCCCAGAGTCTACTCCTCCTATCACAAGGCTACTTTATTCTGAAAAAAGAAAACGCAGAACTGTTATAATGTTAGTACTTCCACGAAAGTCAGCTTGTGCATAAATAATATGCTCGGAATGTCGCTACGTCGCTAATATGCTACAATCGGCGCCTGAATCTCTCGTGCGCGCGGGTTGAAGATAAATCAAAGCGATTCAGCTATGCGTGACAATGCGTACAGTAAAGTTTCGCGTAACCCTACCCAAATTCCCCTAAAAACTGGCCAAGATCCAGACAGCTCCAACTGGAAGAGCTGCTAGGGCGTATAGGCTTACC
The DNA here is from genome assembly GCA_940337035.1 of Agriotes lineatus. Classification (NCBI taxonomy): domain Eukaryota; kingdom Metazoa; phylum Arthropoda; class Insecta; order Coleoptera; family Elateridae; genus Agriotes; species Agriotes lineatus. Next base: position 180,741,000 of record OW679195.1, on the reverse strand, counting down.
CGAAGCCATTAGTTCGAGATGTAGACCTGCCCGAAGAAGCTGTGCAGAACCGTAAGACACACACCTGATTCTTTAGACCCACCTAGAAAACCTTTTAAGGACACCAGACCCTGAACTCCAAATCTATTAGCATATTTGTGTGGCTTGTTGAGGTCCAGCACCTACAAATATTGCTTTGAAACAACTCTCTCTGTCGTGTTCATGGCTTGTTGAGGTCCAACACCTGAGTTTTAGTTACCCTTCCCTGCGTCCGTATGGGTCAGGACTCAACAGTGGATCACAGAAACTACAATTATGCGCTCCCAGAGAGGCCGCGGTAAACATTCAGATTTCCGCTTAAAGAGTGCCCACCAGGTCGATTTCCGCCCGAATTAATTAAGGTCGCTTCCTAACTGTACAAATTCCTTTCCATTTTCCACGGCGGGGTTCTGGGACAATACCAGAGGAAATCACAGTTTCCGCTCCAACCCCGAAGCTCCGATCTGCAAATTTTCCGCAAGTTATTTTCTTGTTTAAGATTGTACGTAAATGATATAAGTAATCCCAATTTAAGAGAATCTGACATGTAATTTGCAGGTCAATATACTTGAATATGAATCAGCTTCTAGTACTTTGACTATCTTTAAGGTTAAATGAAGTAAATCAATACAATTATTCACTATAGGTTATTCAATTCTTCTTGGAAGAATTAAACCGTTAGTACACGAACAATAGAAAAATACATAAATATTCAGACAAATAACATAAGCAATATCAAGTAAAAATATATTTACGTATAGACACACGCACACATTTGAACCCTAGTAGTGAGGATCTTTCTCGGGATGCTCTCACAGAAAGTTTGCTGACAGTATTGCCGATGCAAGGCTTAAAACAAGCCCCGTTGAAGAGTTGGAAACAAGCAAGCGTCCATCTCTCAATTTGAGCCAGAAACGCCAGTATGCGGGGTACAATCGGGCCGTATCAATGCCACTAATTTAATATGAATATATATATATATATATATATATATATATATATATATAATTGGTAAGAGTGGCACCCAAACTGTATACTTCTTGAAAATATGGCACCCAATTTTACAATGTGGCACCCACGTTTGGGTGCCAGTATGTTTCTCACTAAAAATTGGGTTTTTAAGACCAGGCGGCCTCTAACGGCGCACATACAAAATTTCGTCAGGGAGCCACTTTGACTTTTTTTCGTACCGGACATACTCCAGTAGTTCCATCGTTTTGCCACCATGGGGCGCCAATGCATATACAACTTTATACAGATTCGTCGAAATTTAGCATTTTGGCTCATAGATTAATATAAGCATTGGCGCACCCAAAATTTTGCAACAGCGCAAGGGTGCTGTAATTACATATAACTTCTCAAATTGCATGATACGTATAATTCTACGCTTACATTGTAATATCGGTGCTTCTGAACATTAATTTAATTTAGTAAAGTTTTAGAAGTCTTTAACTTTAATATACGAGTAGAAATGTGTACACTAGAATGATGTGGCTAACACATGACTTTATCATACCACAGAACTTTAAAATTTGTATGGATTAAAAAATGTTTAGAAAAAAAATTTACAAAAAAATTTTAAAAAAATTAATAAGTCCATCTTATACAGAATTTAATTATCTATAACTTTTGTCATATATACTTTTTCGATAAAATGAAAAATAAAGTGCGAAAATTCAAAAAGTTGAAAAATGCAAATAACAAAGTACCCTCTGGTTTAATCCGATTGAAACCAAAATATGCCTATAATCGGCGCATAGACGTTAGTAACGTAGATATAGATTTTGGTTAAGATCCGTTCAGCCGTTTTCTCTAACATACGTTCACAGACAGACAGACACACAGACATTTTTTGTAAATGGTCTAATCGTGTTCCTAGGATGCTAATTAGTGTATTTTCGGCGAAAAAAAAATCCCAATTTTTTCACGATCACGTAACTTTACATAGTTACCTATGGTATGGTAAAGTAAAAATGTGTGATAAATAGTCCATCTTTAAAATTAATTAAATTGTTGAACTGGTTTGATTAAGTTGCGAAATATATGTTTCGGCTTTTTAAATTGACGTAACCATCACCAAGCAAATTAAACGATGATAAGCGTAAAATACATAATTATTACAATTTATAATATAAGTAAAAACTTTATATTAATTCTACGTGGTGAATGTAACTAACTAAATAGCAGAAGGATAAAATAACCATTATAACATTTTCAGCACAATATGCTGCGAAAATCTCTTCTTCTGAGATTCTCAACTGACTTAAACAAACATAAATAATTGCATGTAATAAAGTACTTGTTTTTATATTTTTTTATAAATCAAATTGTTTATTGCAAGAGCCATATTGCGAGAAACACAGTATAATAGTGTAATTGGAACTTTCAACCTGTGCCATTTGATTGAGAAGCATTCGAAGTTTATTTTACGTTACATCTGAAGTGGTCATCGTTTTTGCTTAATCGCTTAATCAGACTTCTTAATAAGCAGTAAAGACGCATTCGTTTTAGTAATTTAATCCATGTTTATTGACACTTCGCTTATCTCGGGACTTCCCATGAGCGACTAATATTCCAATCCGACGAATTTCATCAGTACGGTGGGTGCGTTTGTGAATGGTGTATATACAAGTGCTAGTTTGTTTTGTTAACACACTATGAAAGACAGAACCAGAAGGATTATAAATTTAGCCAAACAAGGTAAGTTAATGACTATTTTCAGTTTTCTGTTAATATTAACGTTAGTCTATTTTATAATTATTAAATTTTGTGGGTATACGAATTGTAAATTATGGATTTGTGATTGGTTCTGCGTCAATAATCTTGGTTGCTCCAAATTTAATACTATTTTCATCGTTACGTGGTTATGATCAACAACTTATTTAATTAGTTGTCTTTCAAACTAAAAAAGTTAAACTACGCACTTGTGCTGGAAATGACAAAGGTGATAAATGAATTTTGCTTCAAATGTTTTGTAACTTAATACACTTATGGGAACTAACATTAGCATCAAGTTTTCGTACTTGCTTTAATTTAATGATAACAAATTAAAATTTAATCTTAATGTTGGAGGTTTTCTCTCTGAGCTAGTTGCAGCTGTTTTAAGCATTTATTCGCCATTTATTTACGCATTTCATTATGCTATTTCAATTTTTACAATTACAAGCAAAGCAACTAAAGTTAAAAAACTTTGTTTCTGTATATGCAGCAGCAGAGCCAAATGAGTGTCAAGATCTCAGCGACAATAGCTGTAGCACCATAGACGGTAGATGTTCATCTACTGACTATATTCCGGAATCCGTAAGTGCATACAAAAACATATAAGTAAGCGTCGCTTTATCACAACATATAAGCAAACTACAAAACAAGGCGCATCTAACGAAGTCATCCATTATAGATGAGTGACATACAAGATGTGTGTTCGGCTACTTTGTAAAGTGCCGTTTATAACAGGTTTACATCTATAAAGTGCCTTTTTATTGTACTAGAAAAATAAAGTTCTATTTAAATAAAGTAGACGGTACTGTATAAAGTTACTTTATTTTACTAGTACAATAAAGGACCATTTTGTGAAGGGAAAACTCATAAACGGTACTTTATAAAGTGGTCGAACACTAAAAACTGTTTTGCTACATCACATCTGCGCATATTTAAGTTTTAGATACTATAAGTTTGAACAAAAGTATTTTGTCTGATAGTTGCATATTGTATTCATTTTCAGTTTGGGTTTCCACAAATTTGCCATGAATTCTTGCAGGGAAAAACGTACTTTAATAAATTTTATCTTAATTCTAATTTCTAAAGCATTAACATTTGTATTGCTTTAAACGAGCTACTAACAAAATTAAAGCTCCTAATGCGATATAAGTAAATGCGTTAATTTGAGATATACATTTATAATTATTTTCTAGGACAGTGAAGAGTCATCAGATCATCTTTCCACATCAAATGAGTTTCATGTACGTAAAGTATTTGTCATTCAGCTATTTTTAAAATATGTTATACTACAAGACCATTCTATAAATTTTCCTAGAATAATTTGTTAAAGAAATGTGTAAGGATCTCGGATAAACCGCTCGGATGAAATGCTTACTATTTCATTTACATAACAGGCGGTACTTGTTTTTTTACTTATTATTAGCGTTTATTGTCTAAGCTTATGCATTTAGTCATCTCCTCAATACCACAAGAAATTTGATTAACCTATAAATACTTACATCAATTTACATATGCATTATTTCTATTCTTTTTTTTTATGTCATACGTGGTTATTATTCCTTAAGAAAAATTTTATTATACATTTTGTTAACATAGTTTTCGTCTAAGGTAGTCTCCTCAAGATAGTCCCGAAGATCGTTTTCTTGTAAGTCCAATTATTCCGCTGATGCCGGATGTTCCCTTGAATAACGACGAACACATATCGGAAGTGAGTTATTTTCATAATTGTAGTTGAAGTATGTATTTTGCAAGTTGATTTTCAAGTTAGTCATATTAACGGCTAAACTGCGTATTTAGAATGATTTTTAAATTTTTAACTTAATCTTTGTATTGTGGTGTGGTAGTATTTATTCTGATAGGATCCAACTGATAACACGGATTCGCGAGATGGACTACATCGAAATGAAAGCGATCAAAATAAAAACCCACCTGTATTAGAGGTAAATAGGATTAAAAAGAACACTCTGTATAGTATGTATGTATTTTGCAAGTTGACTTTCAAGTTAGTTTTACATAACCGTGAGCCGGAACAATTTTAACTACTAAACACATGTCATAGGAACGGCCAAACTGCGTATTTAGAATGATTTTTTAATTTTTAATTTAATCTTTGTATTGTGGTGTGATAGTATTTATTTTAATAGGATCCAACTGATAACACGGATTCGCGAGATGGACTACATCCAAATGAAAGCGATCAAAATAAAAACCAACCTATATTAAAGGTAAATAGGATTAAAAAGAAAAAGTATAGTATGCAGACGCACATATGTCATTTGAAAAATATGGCAAATTTAATTGTATTAAACTCAGCGCTTATGATTTTTTTTTGTTTTTTAGACACCTCAGGTATATAACTCCCCTTTTTTGATCGAAAATAAATATAAGAAAACCATGTGCAAATACTGCGACGGTACCATTGTATCAAAACTCTTTTCGCGGCATTTGCAACGAAAACATCTAGAAGTGAAAGAAGTGGCTAATGTTTCTAAGATCCTTCAGCTAATGGAAAAAGGAAATGCTGCAAATTTAAAAAACAAGTCCTTAGAAAAAATCGAAATTGACATGGAGGAGGTACGTATTAGAAGAAAATTTGGAAGGTAATAATGAATCAAAAAAATGAAATAATGTAAAACCGCGATTTAATTGTATTCTCTAAGCCACACAAAAGGCGTCGTTTCTTTTAAAGATTCTAATTACAGATGAAGTAATAGAAAATACTAATAATTACATTCAAGAAAGAGCAAATATCAGCAGAGAACAAAGTCCCGTAGAACAGGAAGTTAATATGGGAATTGAAACTCCAGTGCAAGAGAGCAGCACTCCAGAACAACAAACGGAAAGGGATTCTTCAAAACAAAATAATGAAACAGAACACACAGCACAAGAAAGGGATTCTCCAGAACAAAATAAGGAAACCCCAGGGCAAAATTTAGACAATCGAAATATACTTCAAACAAGTACTTGTTCTTATTCTTAATTTACTGATTCAATCTGAAACTTTTTATTTTCAGATTGCTTGGATAAAGGTAACAGACAAAGATGGGCACCGCAGCAAAAAAAGGTCATGCTTGGGTATTTCAAAGACCATATCAGACATAATCGGCCTCCCACGAAGTTCGAATGCGAAGAGTTTGTACGAAAGAATCCAACTTTTGCTGGGATTTCATGAGTTCGCATAAAACCATTTGTTTTTAATACATATCGCAACAAATAATATTGTCGCATTCTATATATATTTTTAAATATATCTATAGTAAATAATTCTCATTTTTAAAATTTTAAATACATATACATACGTTTTTAAATATAATAATAATGTAATAAATACTGAAATAAATGTTCGATTTTCGTAATCTATTTCTTTATCATTTCAACAAAATATTAAGTACGATATGCAATAAACAAGTTTTAGCAAATAACAGAAAACATTTTTCTACAAAATAATGAAACTGTGCTCCTTTGGTATTGAAAAGCCAATTAGAAATATTAACCAGTAATTAATATTTTTTAATACGACGTGATACTTGTCCTTGTTTCAGATAAAAGAAAAGTTGTTATTCATTCTCTTCTGGCAGTTCTCCGACAAATTAAAAAGCCGAATCTCTATCAAATACTGTAGATACTGTTTCTGTGATGGTCATTATTTAAAAACCGCGTTAGAACTCGGTAGACGCCATTTGAAGACCATTTTACATAAGTAAAGAACCTTTATCTTTTTCATGAAGACGTGTAGCCAAATTTAATGGTAGTAATTGCTTTCACGTAAAAAGAATATAATTCCACATCATATCTAAGTCACGTATTGCTAGTCACACATGAATCATTAAGCTTCTGAAACCGGCTTATCAGTCCAAAATATGTGGCAACGGTGTAAGATGCCACTTCAACAACTCGTGTCGCCGCCATCATACAGCTGGATGCTATATTGTAAATTGTTGTATGTGTGCCATGATTACACCGTTTTTCAAAAGTGTATTATACACTGGGTGCTTAAAGTGCAATGCGGTTCCTGGATGCCACTTTAACCGAAACATATGTATATATATATATATATACACATAAAATTTGTCATTGTGGCACCAAAACTGCATAATCGATGCTGTTATGGCACCCAAAAATGCAAGGGGCACCCGGTTTTGGGTGCCACATGGTTTCCTATGTTTAAATGTGTAGTATGGTTTGTAACTGCTTCCTATCTCGTTTGACGAAAAATAGGTGGAGTGCCAAACTGACATCCATTATTCAGGAATATACGGTTTAGTTCCGGAATTTTGGTATAGAGGTCGCTTTACTATATACTCCTGTATAAAATTAATTAAATATTGTAGATATGGCACTCTGTAGCTTTTCGCATGGCAACACTGCTTTGTGATTGCATTGTAAAGATAAGCTGTGGCCTGGCTGGCATTGCATTTTCGGCAAGAAGTATCAACTCGTTGGTATCACCTTACATTTCTCGCGATTCTAATTCATTATTCATTTATTACAATAGTATTCTCCGGGAAGTTGGACGTGTTTTGTCGTGAAAATGAGTGAAAGATCGAGGCGTATTGTAACTTTGGCATTAGCAGGAAAAGCAGGTAAGTTTGACTTATTTTTATTTTTTGCCATTATTTGCTATTGTTGCATATTATAGCACGAAACAACACTCAGATCCTTCGATTTTATTTTACTGAAACTCCATTTCTGAAATACTTTTTCGTTTTCAAAAACATTTTTATGTATGTCTGAAAATGTGAGAGTAATATTTAAGATACACAACCCAATAGGTGCTTGAATATGTATAAAAATAGCGTTCGAATGTGCGTGAAACGGTAAAAAATCAAAATGGCAATGAATGTTAAAAATGTCGAAAGTTTGGTACAGGTTTCGAAATAAAGCTGCATTTGCTGCAGACACGAAGTTGTTTACATAAGAAAAACAAAAACAATTTTGAGGATATTTTTAATGAACGTGCTTTGTTTAGTATGTACAATGTAAAAACTGAAAACTGTATTGTCATATCTGCTATACCATATTTATTTTTAATTTCATATGATATAATTTTGTATTGATATAAATATGTATCGCAGGATATTTATAATCGACTTAATTCGTCATATTTAACATATTTCTAAGGAGTAAGTCTGTATAATCAACTCTTTTGTATTTCAAGACTGCTGTATTGATTTTTATAATATTTTGATGCTGCTTTTGATTTTGCATTCCAATGTTATAAATACAATTTGGGTTCCTTAAAAAATTTACTGTTTTCAGTCTTCCGTTTAAAGTTATGGTGAATTTGATACATCACAACAATTTCAAATATTGATTTGCAGTTTTTTCAAAATCTCAATATTTACATTAACTTTAAAAATATGTTTTTAATTTTATTACTTTGTTATAACTTCTTTGTAGCAACGCACATTTTTCAATTTGGAGCACTTTTTACCAATGACAAACTTATTTTTATACTTATTTTACTTACTCCAGTACCTTTCGGTGTAGGCGGAAATAGAAAATAGTGTAAAAACTGAATAGTTTTAAATAGCCTATAAAACGTAAATAAAAAATTATTACGCTATCGGCTTAAAAATAAATAAGATATCAGAAATAAGAAAATTACAATTTTCAGTTACACGCTGTACTTAGTCTATAGAGCACTTTTCTTAAAAGGTATTTAATGATTACCTGATTTATTTTTTGAAATATTCATATTTTTGTCGATTTAAGTGATTCGTATCTGAGCAGGTTGTAATAGACACACGTTGTATACTATGGTTCATATTTCAATCTTGTTCAATTTAGTGACTAGTGATTCACTGCCAGATAATTCGGACGACGACGCTGATCCATTCTCTATGGGTAGCAGTGTAACTGAATATATACCATAATCCGTTTCATCTGACACCAGTTCTAATCAAAGTGTAAGTTGATATATTTTGCAATAGTATATTACTTTCAAATTACTTTTTACTAAATGTTTCGAATTGTCAATTTACAGTTTCTTATTAGTTTTGACAATAATATTTATCAAAGCTAACATCAGAAGTATTTATTAACTTTTTGCATACAAAATGACCGAAATACAGTTTTATTGTTATATTTATATATTTAGGTCTCTAATTTCTGGGAGAAAAGTCTTGTAAGTCCTGTTCTCGAAAAATCTAAAATTACACCACTGCAGGTTTGTTTCTTTTAAATATACATATTTTTTTAATATTTCTTACAAGGTGTCTTGAAAAACCAACAGTGGTATATAAAACATTCCCGAGTGAAAATATGACCCAATTATTCATATAAATGTTATCCAAAATCACACTTTTGACATCTCGTCTTTCAAAATTATTAAGCCAAAATGGATAAAATTAGGTTGGGTATTTCAAATTACATACTTTTTATCTGCACTAAAAATTAAACTGATGCGAAATGCAGTTTATAAGAAATTTAATTTCGAAGCATATTTCCTCTACAAATTTTTTATATTTTTCTAGCAAAACGCAGAACTAAAGCGAGCTGGGACACATTACGTGTGAGAACAATAAATATGAGAAGCCCTTAAATTATATCTTTTGGTGTTAATGCGTATGTTGTATTTAATATGCCCTTCAGCATTCTTTTAAGTTTTCTGTTTTTTCTCGAAAATGAAAATTGGAAAATATGTAAGGGTTCCAAATTGTATTTGATTAAAACGGATACATAAAGTATGTCTAAGTATGCCAAAGAGTTAATCGATGTTTTGTATTAGTTTTGAAAATAATGAAGGGCTATATTAGAAAAGCGTTATGAAAATTAGTTTCGATAAATTAGTTTTATTTTCACACACAGATTTAATGCAGAATATTATAGGGACACTAAGTATATTAATGTCTATTAAATGTACATAAAAGTATAGATAGTTATAAGCTGTTTTTATTCCTCCCCTTATGCTACCAAAATGCCCGTGTTTTACTACCCTATATTTTAGTAATTTCTACTACACACGTAGAGGCATGGACATTAGGAATACCATTAAAAATGATTACAAATTCAACTTCGACACTTTTACCATGATGTCTAAGATATACAGTGTTCGGCAAGATAAAAGTCTCGAAATATCTGAGATGCTATTAAAAACTTGCTGTTGCCCCTCGCAGAGATTTTGGGATATGATAAAATTATTTCGGGGCAGTAGTATTCGCCTGACGACGTTAAAATCAGACAAAGAATCTAGCAATGGTATACCACCAATTCCTCGTCGGCACTATATGGTGTGAGGCACCATCTCCATAATAACATTCAAAGACTCAATTGCCATGTTCGAGAAAATAAAAAAAAATCCAAATATTTTTTTTTAAATTACGTTATTTGTTACAATTATAGTGCATTCAATACGAGAGTAATAAAAAGGGGATTCACCCCTTTAGGGGTTTATTAGGGCAACATCCTGAAATAGGTTTTTATACATTTTTATAGATAATAACCTAAATAATAAACTAAAAATCAAGTCGGTACGCATCGAGCCTAAGAAATCGAAATACCTGTATGGTACTGCGAATTCATGTTAAAAAGTTGTCTACATTTTAGGTAGAACACTGTATATTTTTTACTATTCAGATAGAACATTTAATTCTATTATAAAAAATCGATTTTTACTTCCTTTTACAATAAAGGAAGTATTGGTTTTACCCCAAAAATTCGAAATTGAGTTTTCAACAGATCTTCACGCTTTGGAGTCCCCTGAACCCAAAAACCATATTTTTTTTCATTGGTCTGTCTGTGTGTTTGTCTGTGAACAGAATATCTCAAAAACGAAAAGAGGTATGGCGTTGAAACTTCATATACCGGGTGTCCGTTCTCAAAGTCGAACATAGGCGATTAACATTGTATTGAACGTTTTTGACAATTCCTGCTCGCCAATTCAACTTACAGGGAAGATAATGGTATCAATGGAAAGATATAATGATTACGCATCAAATGATACCAATAATAATACTCAAGATGCGATTTTTATTTTAAAATACTAATTTAAAACTTGGGAATTTTTAAATATGCCATGCCTTGCTTTTCAAGTTCGATAGCATTTGTCAAAAAAATTGGTAATTACTTGGCGTAAATCAGGAATTTTCTGTCAACGTCTGTAAAAATGATCTACAGAAAAATGAATTATTTCAAATATGAACGAGTGAATGCACTAATGTCAATTGCCTATGTTCGACTTTGAGAATGGACACCCGGTATAAGTTTTGAGTATTATCTAGATATGGCAGCAAGCTTTTGAAAAAAATCGCATAACCGGAAGTAGGTGTGATTTTTCAGTTTTTTTCGATTTTTTTCAAAAACGGCCCTAACGATTTTTTTCAAACTTCACATTTTGTTTATACTTTTAATGTGTATTGATGTGAAATAGGTAATTTTCCAGTTGAATACTTCTAGAATGGGTTTATTTTGTTTTTTAAAAAAATTTTATTAACTTCTATTTTAAATAGAACACCCGGTATATTATTACATTTTTGAATTCAGCTTAAAATTCTAGAGGAAATTTATCTCTTCAACTAACGCTCTATTTTGTACCGTTTTTGTAGAATTTGTAATTTTTGACGAATGCTTAAAATTTAAAATGAAATTTTTGGCTAATTATAAAATCACTGTAAAAGGAAGTTGTGTGCATGTATCACATCAGATTTTATTAAAATAATAAATCGTGACAGTAATTGAAATTTTAGTAGCGTGGTATAATAAAAAAATAATAATAAACAGCAATAGTACTTCTCAAATAACAGAGATATTTAGTAGCACCATAAGTTCTTTAAAGTTTCAGTTTTTCTGCCATATTTTGGCAAGTAGGCAGGCATTGCACTTCAAATTTGTTTTTGACGTATAGCTTACTAATATTTTAAATATATCTTTCTTTTGTCATCCATATTCGAAATTGACACGGACAAGGTTGGTTCAGACCTAGATGAAGATCAACAAGAAATCTCCATTAAAATTACAGGTATTTATTAATTAAGCATAATTTGCCAAAGCCTGGTAACAAAACTTTATTTTTAGATCGAGGCGCAATAAATAAGGAGAGAATTTTGGTAAATGTGAATCATGACGCCGGGGACGCCATTTTGAGAAATTTGCCAGTTGGGATAAACAATGATTGAATTACGAAACAATTTGACGCAGCTATACAGAATTTGCTACAAGAGGAACAAACGCGTCAGCAAATAAGTGCAGCTAAACAAAATCATTTTGAAAGTGCAGAAAATTTGGCAGAAATAAATGATAGCAGCAGATCAACAGTTTCTATTTGTACAAAAAAGGTGGGTAAAAATTCTTCTTTCACGTTAATGTTTTCTAAGTTAAAAATTATAGCCAGCTATTGCAACAAAATATTGGTATTCAGTTCAAGGAGATTTTACAAGTGCTATAAACAAAACAAAAATTTTTTTCAGCATTCATCAGTTGCTACAAAGTTTTTATTTCAGGTGAACGACAAAGATGGATACCTATTCAGAAAATTATTATGCGACAGTATTTCGAAAACAAAATAAAACTGAAAAAGGCTTTGCGTAAAGAAGAATGTGAATCATTCATTGACAAATATGAAAGTGACTTTACAGGGGTTGATTGGGTTAGAATAAAAACATTTGTGTTCAATGAATACAGACCGAAATAGAGCTTTATGGTTTTCTCATTTTCTTGTAATATATAGTATTGTGTTCTTACACTAATAATATATGTTTTGTATATTGTCACTAGTATTTTATGCGATGTGTATTTTTATGTATTCTAATAATAAATGCCAAAGCGAACTAAATTTTAAAGATTCCTTAGTGTAAAATCTGTTTAAATCAAAGGGGTGTTGGATGTGTTATGTTAGAAAGATAAAAAAATTATATATCTGAAACGGAGAAACAGTAATAAATTACGACCTTGAAGGGCCAATGAGATTGAAAAAAAAGTAAAAACTATACCTTTTACTACCTTGGAATCAAAAATTTCGTAGTTTCTTATATAACTATGGACAATAAAGATCTCTACTTTAGTAGAACATCTTTTGTAAGTTTCAATTTTTTGGTGTTTTCAAGCAGTACCATATTACAATAACTTTTTGTGATCAATTAATGGCTTTCGTACTGGCCGTACATTGAAATTATGGGATACATGCTCTTAAAAGATATTTCAGGCGAAAAATTATACATAAATTATAACATACGACCGTTTAATACCTAATCTACTGTTCAGCCATGGAACTCAAATGCTGTTTTCTTTTACAAAAAATTTAGTAAACTGTGGTTAAAAATTACAGCTGCTTGGTTTAAATAACCTAAGCTTGTGCTAAAAATAAAATAGGTAATTTATAGCTTAAAATTATTGTTAAACTATTACGCTGTTTGGTCACCTTGGGGTTGGAAATATTGGATGGGAAAGAGTTCAGCAGGTCGTCCATGTCTCTTGGAAGGTCCTCCGAGTCATTCAGGTAGAAAGCTAAGGAGCCTTCACTTCGATCTCCATCTTCGTACTAAGGCGTACCAATGGTCTCTAGAGTGTTGACTGAGACAATATTGATTTGACAACTTTAAATCAGTATATATGTATAGTTGCGATTAATATAACATGCCGGCCAAAACTCATAAAGTAATTAGCACTCGTAGAGAAATTTTCCACTTATGCGTAATGTACTTCCCACAACTCTTATTACTATCAAATGTTGTAAGTTCAAATTGAAGTGGCTAATATACATAAAATATTTTAGGTATATTTTTTGTTATCACAGCGACCAAGTAGATTGCCGTAATTTAGTGTGTTACCAAAATAAATATTAAAACTGATTTACAGACATTTGTCAATCGGTAATGATATGCATGCTAAATAAAAAAGAAATGATCGTATAGTGGCACCCTCGGTTTGGCAACAATGTTGGGTGCCCGTTTTACCATCCTCGACGTAATTTTTATACAATTTGGTGCCACTTGTGGCGTATAAACATTGGTGCCATAATATCAAATATTATAATGTGATATATACGCTGGGTGCTATTTCTACAATAGGTATGGTGGGTGTCACATAATACAGAACCTATGTATATATATATATATTGGATAAATACATTTCTTGAGACAATAAATTAAAAAACTGCATTTAGAATACCACTCAATTCCATCGAATGAGGAGGTTAGTGAAAATCCATCTGGCCATTAGTTGTCGTCCACTTGGACATATTTTCAGAGTAATACTATAAGTACTTCAATATTATCGGGTTATATGTCGATAACTTGTTGCACAGTAATAAAAGAGTGTCAGTTTGACAGGTTAAATAGTCCGACCGTGCAGCGGGAGGATTATTCTGTTAAACTGGCACGATTTGTTATTGTGCAGGAAGTTTGAGACGTATAACCTGTTCGAAGTACACATTGTATTCGATTTGATTATTTTTTGAGTAAATTTCAATATTAGGAACAAATAAATATTTTATTTCCTCTTGACTTGTTAAAAGGTCGGAAATGTGTATTTAATATACAGGCATCTGGAAAGTACTAACTCAAAGAATTGCTAAAGCACTGAACTTTTTCAGTCTAATTAATAACTAGGACGTCATCGACTGCCTCCATCCATTTAAATACCAACATTCCTAAGTCAACCAGTAAATAAAATTAGGATAAGCGGAGTAATTTTTATGTAATATCGTCCCAGTTGTATAAACATTACCTCTGGAACCATGCCAGATCGTCACTAAGAAAACAAGTTTTACATGACCTTAACATTTACTACGGAATAATTTTATTGTGACTGAACGTGATGGCGTCAAGGGAATTTTGAGACAACTTTATTTAGCCAACGGAGCTCTTACAAGGCATGTTCTCGTTACTACCCTTAACTTGTCTCTAGGATTCAAACACAGTATATGACCTCAGTGGGCACTAGCAACAGTAGATGACTTCTTTAAACGTTGGAATTTAGTTTTGGAACTAAGCATCGTTTAAAATTACTGTTCTCAGATAGCTTAGACGCAGTTTCTAAGAAATCTGCTCGAAGATATTTTTGTCCCACAATTTAAAACGTCTCTATTATTATGTTCGACTACCTTAAAAGCATACACTTAGTGTATTTTGCTGTTTACTCAAATATTTTCCTTAGGGAGGTCTTAGCGTTTCTTGTCCTGGGTAATGAAGAATAAGGAAAACAATTAAATTAATTGTAGTGTTTCTATTTTCCGGTTTAAGGAAATCGTCAGCAAAATGCATTTACTTAATATTGTTGGTGTAAAGATTTTGTCCGTTAATTTAAGCCCCCACGTTTGCCACGGAGTGAATATTTTTGGTTTTAGGAAGTTTTATTACAATTTCTATTCCCAGCGGCTTATTCGTGCTTGAAATTAAAGGGAAGTAAATTGTCAGGGACTGGGAATTACAGCACATATCGTGTAACACGCCCGATATTTAAAGCTAGCGCGCACAAAGCGAAAATATTTCAGCTAACGGTTATGGCCGGCCTCAAACCAAGCGTTCTCCTACGAGCATTAAAACATAAAAATGAACATGCGTTCGCCGGCGTGCTGAGAATAATGCGCAAGCTAATGGATTCATTCATGTATACAAACCGTGCAGCTGGAATACATTGTCCTACTTTTAATTTCGGCTTAATGCATATCAGCTGGCGCCGTAATTGAAATAAGCATAAATGCATTTAATTTAATTACGAGTTTTTACCGCCGCAGTCGCGCATCTGAACTGTACTGCCGCTGTGTCCATGTTTTATAACGGCATGTAAAACCCTAAGCTGGTTATAATTTTCATCCCAAGTGAACCTAAGTGCTGAAAACTGAACACGGCTTTAATAGTTTTCTTTTATAATCGCCTAATTTCACACAAGAGCTAGAATTTTTCAAAGTGGCAGAAGTTGACGACTGTCGAGATCATGATCTTTGAGAAAAACTGAAAGCAGTAATACTCAGAAACGCGTTTCTAGCAAAGAAACGTCTAACTGAAAGTTGTAAAAATAGTTGCGCTAACCTAAGGAAACTCTGAAACACGATATACCAAGTCAACGTCCTCATGCTACACACTTTGGAGGGTGCAAGGGTGTATTACGCTTTAGCCGAAGTCTCTAAGGTTAGGTAAGGTTAAATTATTTTTAGACCAGGTTATGTTAGATTAGAAGATGCCAAGTGAACATTTGGTTAGGTCAGGTTTAGTTGATCTATGTCAGAATATGCTTTGAAACATATTACGATACGGTCATCTGAGAAAAGTGCATGAGGACGCAGAACTGCTGTGCTGTCAGAGTGATGTAACAACTTAGAGAGGAAAAAACACATAAACTACGCTATCCATCAAATAGCAACAACGGTAGATGCCCTGAGTAGTCTTATGTCAAAAGTAGATACACAGAAAGTTTCGAAAAGAACAATCTTACGCTCATTGAGTATTTGAGGTAAAATAATGGAAACCGATATAGATAAAAAACATTAATAACGTAGAGAATGGTGACAATCGCGATAACAGGAGCGTATATTCACATATTCACAAGGTCCGTACTTGCTACTACTACTTTACGTCGATCGATATAATGGTAGAAAGAGGAACTAAAAATTAGAATAAGGAAAAAGAACTAAAAGAATCAGAAAAATTGCCTAGACATTGCTGCTTTAAAGATTACCGAAACCGCTGAGCACACTGTGCTCGTATGTCCCTGATAGAAGAATATCAGAAGTGGAAGCCAAAATGGACGACAGATTGGATAGACAATGTCATAGACTACATGATGACTAACGAGAATAGACAAGCAGTAATCAGAAAAATGTTAAAGACCAAGAAGAGCATACCATTTGATGATTTGATGATAAACAAATAGTAATATGACAAATAAAACTACACGAATACCTGTTGGTATTGCTGTGAAGTATTCTCATTTCAGAGACGGGGTGGGGGAGTTTTTGTCAAGAGGTCAAGTGAGAATCGTATGGGGATTACTATTAAAGTAACTCACTGATCAGTTTTAGAATAAACGAAAACGTTGAATTACAGAAAAACCTTTCGAGTCAGCAATTTGGATTCCGAAAAAAATGCCATACAACCGATACAGAAGGTAGCGGAAGAAGCCAAGTAGTTGAATCTTCGAAGATATTTTTGTGCCATGGTTACAATGAATGCTGCTAAGAAATAATAATCGAACTACTTAAGGGAGAGGTGGTTCCATATCTAATTAGGAGCTACTTCTCTAAATGAATATTTATAATTGTGAATGAAAACAGTAGTACAGCTATAACACGTGGAGTACTACAAGGGTCCGTTTTGGGGCACCTCTTGTAGAATATCTATTAGGATCCAGTATTGAGAATGGAAATTCCACAGGAAATTACCCTGGAAGGATATGCTGATGATCTGGAAATAATTGTAAGAGGTAAATGTGTGGTAGAGCTGGATACCAAGATTAACCAATCAGTACTACTGAAGGTTAATCAGATTGGCTTCCTCTCACTAGTCGAGAAAGAAATGATAACGGCGATAACGAGCTAAGTAGTGGATGCACAAACCAACACAGGAGAATCACTAAAAGATCTGGGCGTAACATTTAGTATAAACATGAGTATGGAGAGACATGACTAAGAGGTCACAAAAAGAGTTTAAGCAGTGGTCATAAATTAGGATATACAATCCTGCCAAATAATCGTAGTATCTCGACAGCGAAAACAGTCTTAATTAAAGCATGATAAAATGAACTCCAAGAAACATCTTGATTAGAGTATACTGTATATACAGAACCGCCTCCGACAAAACGTTACAAGTGATGGCTGGAAACCCACCTATAGACCTCATGACAAAAACAATGAGATATTCATCTCAGAAATTTAAGGAGAGACAGTTGGAGAAATTAAGGATCAAACATAACAATCTAGAAAAGAAAGCGATATCGACCAACCCATTCATTTTACATATTAGAGAGTGATGTACGAGAAAATGTGGGGAAATCACATTCTTTGTCAGATACCTTAAGCGAGCCAAGATATAAAATAGCAGTCTGATAAAAAAAAATTAAGAGTAAAATGGGTCATACACTAACACCGGGAACTTTTGTACCCCCGTACTACCAGAGGAAGATATATAGGAGCGTATAATAAAAAAACTTGATAGAAATAATAAAAACTAAAGGGGAAAGATTCACAGAGACAGTAATAAAATTGGAACGACGATCCCACGTTGAAGCAATGCATCAGTGGTTCTGAAGCAGTGGAAGGAGAGGAGGGGTTTTAGTGAGTAAGAATCTCACATTACTCCAGTACTGAATATGGAAGTGAAGTGTCTCTGGCAGCTTTCTTCTAAACTGTGCTTCAAAAAGTCAGAATCGGATTAGGTTTGCTTAAACTAGATTATTCTATATTACGTCAGATTAGGTGAGATTTGGTTAGGTCGGATTAGGTCAAGTTATATTATATTAGGTTAGGTTAGATCAAAAAGGTACTGTAAATCATGTAAACTAGAGAGGATGGAACTTGACCTGTGATCTAACTGTCGAACTGTATTTTTACTGGTGCTGGTGAATGTCCATAAGATGTGTTACGGTGCGAAAGCTGAGGATTCAAATTTCGCGCGTCGCATTCTCGACTCAGCCGAGAGTTTTTTGTTTTGTGCCACAAGAGTTGTATTCCGGCGACGCGTTGTTCCCTATTTGAGGATCTACCGTGAACCTAGCAAAACTTTTCATGATCTAGTTTGGGCGTTTCGTTTCAATCACCACGTGCTAGAAGTGAGAACGATTTTTGGTAGCCGTCGCCTTTGGGTGGATTTTTAGTCCAGTAGCGACGTGTAGAACTAATATATCCTTCGTCAATGTGACGGATTAGGCGGTCTAGTTTGCTTCGTGGTTTTAACGGCTTATTTCTGATTTTCTCGGCATTTTCAGCAGCTACCATCAGCCACTGTACCGCAACTGCTTTCGTGCTTTGCTGGTCCCGCCAGGTAATATCGCTGTCCAATTTTTCCGGTATGATGATGTCATTGGATGTGTGAGTTTTCTCGAGTTTCATTTCCAGCGAATCATTGACCCACATCCCGGTATATACTTCATTTTTTATACTTTCTTGTGATCGACTGCCTTCTTTTAGGTTTATCAGTTCTCACTTCTAGCTATCACATTTGTTGTAATTAAAGACTCGTTGGAGCTCTCAGTAATTATAGTTGACTTAATGCTTCGTATGAGTACCCAAACGTTTTTACTGCAGTTAGTCACATGTGCTCACATAGTCTCGTGATTTATTATTTATGTAGTTACAAATTTGGTATCAGATGTTCTTCTACAAATATTTCTAAAAGTTCATTATGGCGTTTAATATTCAATATGTTCTTTTTGTCATTTCATCACATAAATTTTTAAAAAATATTAGTATTGTAGCAACAGTCTTGTATCAGCTTACGAACCATCATAATACCTTAAAGAATGCCATCATCCGGGATATGGGGCCAATAGCTCAAGGTAGTCCCTCGAAGAATGTCGACATACGTGACCGCTTATTGTCTGGAAAACCAAAGATAACCAAATTTCGAGGAACAACAGTGGGCAGCATTGTATAATGGTTTCCAAAGTTGGGCCCTCTTTCACTCCATCCGACTTAATTATCCAAAAATATCATGAATCTTGTTTTATGCCAAATTCCCTATATTTGCTCTTAATCGATTGATGAAATGGTGAAGAATTGTTTAAAAAGTTAACACTTTCGCTAATGAGTTTTACAGATGCTATTAATTGCTACCAAATACACCGGCAATTATTAGTCTGAGGGAATGGCAATTAAGAAAACAAAACTATTTGGTAGTCAAGAACCACATAATCTTAGTGTGCGTATCTGAAATCGGACGTTGGCATGAGGCCCAACCGACATTTTTGATCGCACTTGGCAGCGTACATCTAGTCTACCTGCTGTTTTTGAAAAATGTGTTTTCTGCGATAGGTTTCCGTTGCTTTTCGCAGAGTTTGTGATCGTGTATGTTATTACTATTCAATAGTTGACCACTCTGCAAATGGAATCATTTATTGTAACCAAACGATTCATGGACGCACTCGGTCAGATACCCGATGGATTTTTGAAAAATCCTTTAGACTACCGAGGTTTAACTCCAGATCCCTGTATAAGAATCCAGCACTCTTACCACTGCACCACCAAAACTTTTTACTACTGTATTAGAGACAATCGGTGAATCACACACACATTTGCACGTCACATCTCTTATTTTATTTAAATAACTACTATCACTATTACAATTATTTATCATTTCAAACAAGCACACATTCGTTTGTGATGTAACTGTTTTATCCTTAACCAATTTTAATTGTTTCCTGTTCACCGTCTGGTTTTGGAAAAAAACCTACGTAATAGAGGAAATAGCAGATAAATCTAGCAGCAATATGCTTAAATTTCAGAACAAACGACATAAAATATTTACAAGAAGTATTACATCCCAAATTCGAGGCAGACTAAGGGCTTTTCTTCATGCACAGCTCAATAAGCGTCTCTTGTGAGAGCGTAGAGAACCTGTTAGCAGTACTACTGGTGAATTCACTGATTTAACTTGAGTATTTGGACGTATACTCACCATAACGCAAGAGTTCGATTCCACTTGTATGAACGTGTCTATTGTGCTGTATAGTGTCTAAGATGCAATGTGTAAGAATTTCTTCGACATTAATGAAAATAGTTTTTTGTTAATCCATATTTCTTGAAACGTGGTTGAACTAAGATCGAAGCATTTGCTGTGTCAGCAGTATCAATGTACTGCATTCCATCAATCATACGGCTGCGTTCGTATTATAGTAGAATACAGATGTGGCACTAAGCCAGGCCAGTATTCGAAAACAACGCCAGAATTTTAATTCTGATTCGAAACGAAACTAATTAGGAGAAACTTTTGATCAAGAGGCTGCCTTTATTTAATTAAGTTCGAGCGAGCGGCCGCGGGGGGCGCGCCAGGCGCCAATTTATCCGCCTCAAAAGTGTTTTCAGTTTATAATTTCTAGTGCTAATTTGGCCCTTCCTCGTGCTCCGGTTCTGTCAACGCATTCCGTTCATGCTCTGTGTGATGCAACGGGCGGTATTGAGCGGAAGCACGTGCTGAAGACGGAACTAAGCACGAATATGCGTGCGCAACTTCCTGTTTCCGCTCCAGGCTGTCGGTTTAATAGGCCTTTGTTCGCCTGTATCACGTTTAGTCCCTACGCTCACGCACTTTTAAACTACATGCTTTCCAGAAATAACAAAGCGTAATTACCTCGGGGAAAGAAGCTCGCTTCGGGGAGTTAATGGTCTACCTGTGCATTTCAATTGTTTTATTGCCGAAGTTGGATCTGTTGGATTTGCAGCACGCGCGTTAACAAACGCCGATTAGGTCGCCATATTCCAGCCGGCTTCCCTTTTCCTTCGGAATTTGCATCCGCCAAGACACGAATGGCCGAGACGTGAGACCTGTTGCTCTTCTGCTCGGTGTTGTGCTCGAACTGTCACACAGAGGAGCTTGCCGTATTGTCTGCATCTGAATTTTAGAAGCGGTGTCGAGGCCATTCCTTTTAAAACGGATAAACGTCTTGTTTGTTAAGCTTATGAGCTCTCGGGCTCGTAAACTGAAAGCTCTCGAAGCTCCGCTCTTGATTTGAAATGCAATTAGCTAGTGCCGGAGGTTTTTATATCAACGTGTCCGGGCTTAATTATTTTTAAATCGCGCAGTAAAGATGGATTATGTTTTGTCTCAGCAGCGGCAATAAATACGCCAATAAAATAATTTTTATGTCCCTTTCCCGAAACCATCGTCGAAGGATTACTTCTGGAGCTTCAGCCGGGAACATATTAAGCCCTCATAAAATGGCGCTCCGACTTTTGCAATCTAATTTCCGGAAATATTAAGTAGTTTGGAAGCATGATTGTATTGATGGGAGAAGTTGAATATTTAATAAAACTTACAAAAAAGCATTAAGGAATATGAAGGAAAATTTTCGTCAGCAAATGATCCTGTATTAATACATCATAATAACGTCCTCCTTACAAAAGATAAAGAAATTTCCATGAACATTAATTGAATATCTGACATCTAAGGTCTAGGGCTAATTAATTATCTTGGTGGGTAAAGGACACATTTCCCATTTTGATGATCTTAACGATATTCTCAGCATTTATCAAACATGGCCAGTTATTTATAAAGGCATTTCAATGTTGTTTACAACGCTAACCCTAGAATAAAAGTCCAAATATCGTAGCCTCTCCATGGCGCCTTCACCAAATGTCACATTTCTAGTACTGGTACCCAGAGTAAAGTCTAAACGACAAACTATCTTACATGTCTGTTGCTTATGTAGTATAAAATCTAAACAGTTATTCCGTTAATCTTCAAATTCTACCATAGTTTTAGCAGAAATCTAATGGGTCATTAACTTTTGCACATTTTTCTTCGAAAATTAACAGCCTCTTACCTCCTTGCTATTGCAACAGAGCAGCACCGGATGCTCAAGTTGTTTGAAGGATCGTAGTCGTTGCTGAGCCGTTGGCTGACCTTTGCTATATTACTAGCATGCTTATATAACTTAGATCAGGGGTGCCCAAACTAAGGGGCGCGCTCCCACAAAGTATGCGGGGGCGCAATTCTAGCCATAGGTAATGCAATTTTCACTATAAGGGAATTCAGTTATTTTCATATTTCATATATTTGTGATGATTTTTATAATTAATTATATGACTTTATCTATCTACAGGGTTGGGTTGCTACATCCACAATTAAGCTGCTACTTTGCTATTAATAATTATCTAAAGTTCTAACAAACATTTATTGGTACGCACTCAGTATGCTGCGATTTCATTAATTGGAATTTTCAAGCGCGAAAATACGTAAACAAGCTCCGTATTCTATTTAAATAGTTGATGTCCAAGCAGTGAACTCTGTTACTATGCAATAAAAATTGAATGTAAGTACAACGCGTCACAAAACAGAACACTTCTACTGACGCCACTATCGGAAGTAAATCGCAAAACCAAAGCCAACCAAACACAATCACAAAATTACACTCTTTAGCTGGAAAAATCTGACCTTTAGATGGCTTCTAAGATGATCCCGGTGTACCTGTAGCCTCGCTGGAGGTCCCATGATGCTCTGGACAGGATCCCGCCGCCGGCTTGCTGCTACCAAAGTACCAACTCTGCACTCGTTTGCACCTCGATGTCGGCTGTCCTTGAATGACCTTTTGGATAGTTTTCACTGAAGCTGGGGTTGTATTTTAGGGATTTGCTGCACCACACATACATGCTCGCTTATGCACTTTGTACACGCACTATAAAATTCACTGGACCTCCGTAGAATCATTTTTAAATGTTGTGGTTTGCACTTCACCAATTTGATGCGTCGTATCTACCTATTGCGGAAGCTCAATACAAACGAAAACTTCCATAAATTACCCTGAGCACACTCTCGCAATTTCTTTGTAATTTCGGTATTTAATAGCATATAAATATTATTTATATTGTGGAGCTTGTTACAGTTTTAATTCCTCAGATCGACATTTGATCATAATAAAGGTCCAAAATCGGGTACAACCTACAGGGATCGCCGGCTTTACCAAAAACACAGATCTTAATGTGTTGGAACAGATGTTGTTGCTCCGATTACTCGCACGTAACTCAGTCGGGAAGGCGTGGTTCGAAAGCTCAAAGAAAAACCGGCGGCACTTACCCTAAAGATTGCTTAAAATAGATGCCTAGAGCGCCACTTGTTTCTAGATAAGGAATGGCAAACGTGTTAGAAACAAGAACACACACGTAGCCTATGGGGAAGTCCTCCACGTAACTGCACTCCGCTACAGCGTCCCCTCCACCAAGTTCCTTCGGGCCTGTTGGTGTATACACGGTGTGGCCTTGCGACAAATGACTTACCTTGTAGCCACACCCTCTAGAGCAATAAAAAAAAAACACTGACAAGCCCAAATCTAGGGGCGTTCTTACTTGAAGAGCAGGCTTTGGGTTCACACTTAATTACAACAGGCTTTTGCCGTAATTAACTAATGACTAAAGGGTTCAGCAACAACAAATAACTAGACTGAAATTAGCAAAGGTTTATGTTTAATATCCCACCCAGCGGTGAGTTTAAATTTAATACAAAGGGTACATCCTAACTGGAATTTCGGGGTCCCCTAGCAAAAGTTAACTTAATCTAAGTATCATTAACAAATAAGCAGAACAAAATCACAGGAGTGACGCCCCTGCGTATAATAATTATTTGAATAATTCAATCAAACGGGCGTACGCAATGTCCAATATAAACTTCAATAGCGCACGACAGATGGTCGATATCACTTCACACGGCACATAATTAAACAAAGCGAAAACACATATTTACTGTAAACAATTTTACCTTAGCCCCAAAGCGTGTTTCTTTGGCGGGAGCGGTGAACGAGGTCCTGGTGAAGTCACTTGGCAGAAGGAGGGCTGCAGTGCAAACGGAGTTGTTGGGACAAAAGTTCAGGGAATCCCCAGTAATCAGGAACAAAAGATGACGGCCTTCGAAGAAGCTCGGGTGCAGCGTAACGAGGTGTTGCGAAAAATCCCTCAACGGTTGTGGGAGGAATGACAGCAAATACTAAACTATTGCGCGGGCGGGCTCCCAATAATTACAAGAGGCACGGCGTTGACACACAGATTTGCAAACAGCAATGGTTTTCCCCACTTAACAGAGAAAAGTTAGTTACGGCTTAAAGATGTCGTCTCTAGTCGAATGTGCAAATAATGCAAATATCTTTCCCCGGAAAGTACACTATAGGAGACGAATCGGCCATTCGTATCAACGCCGAGTTACTTCACCACATCTGCCCGCACACGCAATTCCCAAAACACCAACAATAAATGCTTCGAAGGTTTGAGCTTGACTCACTTAAGTTCAGAAGAAATCAACACGCCGATTTACTAAAAAGGCACCGAAACTTTCTACAGGGCACTCACAAAAATAGCGCAGACAAGAGTTCATTAATGCGTTAACAAAAGCTCACAAAAATAGCGAAGCCCCCCCGGCCGAGGCCCGGGGGTCGCGTTCTTCTAAAACGTTCTTGGTCGGAAGCTTGCTACTAATTAATTAATTTCAAAACGGGCTACGCGCGACGGATACAATGGAAGAAAATTTCGGACTCAAAACCACTAATTTTAAATGCATCATTCCTCAAGGAGTTATCAATTCTTATTTCCTTCACACAAAGCTTGGTCATCAAGAAGCGTTCTAGAAGGAATTTCTGGCTTATACAGCGGATCCCAAAAATATTAAGTTACAAGGTCAGCTTTTACGAACTTCGGGCGTTGAAGTCAATAACAGGAAATTTCCAAGGGTAGCATAATGCGCTATTGCCAAAACAAATGCAATCCCAGAGCCTAATTTCTTCGTGCGTGGAACAAGGAAGGGTTGTTCAAAATTGATTAGCTGCATACGGATTTGAAGAATTTGCAATTACAAAGACGCCGAGCAGTCGCGAAACATGACGCAATTGATATATGAAAGGGGGAATATTTATCAAGAAAGGAATTACAATATCTATGTTTGTTTTGAATTTAAAAAGAGAACGCTTACGGGACGAATTCTACGGACCGTGAACGCATCATTGTTTGGGCCAAATTATATTTAAAATGTAGCTAGTACAGGGCCGAATCCAGGAAAAATTCGGGCAGAATATTTTTAACTAATTTCGTTAATGACAACATAAAGTTGAACTGACAGCAAAAACGGCTTAACGAGGTCGAATATTCTAACACCCCCCTTACTAGAGATCAATTTCCCAAATTGGTCCTTGAGACGACCGAGAAAGTTGTTAGAAGACTCGCTTAACTTGAGGTGCGGATTGAGATAGCCGTCACTACTCGGGATCCCAACCACGCGATGACGGATAGCGTCAAGGACAGAGTGAGAAGGAAGAAGAGTTTGCCAAAAAGACCGGTTACGCCGGTGGAAACTACGGAAAGCCTCAATCAGGCCCTGACGGTTCGGTGAAGCCTAGAACACCCCTCCCCGGACCAGGGAATCGGGCGACGAATGCAAAACATAAGTGTCCCAACAGGAGGGTACTCCGCCAGGGGTCCCATTCGACTTGGCGATCGAAACTCAAAATCTCAAAAACATCATAAAACACGGACCACTCCACCCCGGTAAAGGGTGGTGCCCACATCTCAAAATAATACCGACCATGGCCGAGCGACCATGGCACGCGCCCATGGGGTGACGGATAAGCAAGGCGACCGGACCCACTGCCTACTCACTAACCGGCCCCATGACACGGTTTAAAGGAAAAAGTGCCAAAGGCAAAACGGGTGAGGACAATGACAGGTGTCGCCGGACACACGGTATAGGGAGGATAGAACGAAAGAAGAAAGATGAGAGAGAAGAGTTGATATCCCACCTGGGGAGTTTGTTTTGCTCTTGAAAGAGCTTGTCATAATAGGGTATAAGTCATCACTGTGCACTCTTCCGTCCAACCTACCAATCGAACACAGGGTTATGAAGCCCCAAGGTTCGCAGCCTAACTCTCGAAGACCCGTTGAAGAGGGCACGCGAGGCGTCACGGGATCAGCCTCTTGTGTTTGTCCCACAGCAACAAACGATCAAAGAAAGGGGTGGCCACGAACGACAGGAGTCTCAAAGGCCTTGAAGGCCGCCTAACCTAAACTAACCTATCCTATTCTATCCTATGCTAATGAAGCGAACAATTATATACAACAGTATGTCACACATGGTTAATCCATTGTGACTTGGGATTGTCACGGAAAAGAAAACTAAGTCCACCGAGATCCTCAATCGATGACGATGCCGAAAGCCAAGTCGTCTCTGAATTCGCGTAATGCGGGACCGAAAATGACTCCAACACCGAACACCAAAAGAAAATCCGGAAAAACAAAGTTTCCAACAAATGTCAACATAAACTTCACTAAAGACACAACATGCGAACAGCCTGCGCATGACTGACGCACGAAGCTCAAAAGCTTAACAACGAAATCGCTCCTCCCAAAATCCAAAGGGCAGGAATACGATGCATGACCTAAAGCCATCAAAAGTCTTCAACGAAATTGTCTTTCCCAAAATCCAAAGGGCAAAGACACCTAAAGTGACAACCTAAAGTCATCAAAAGAAAATTCGGTAGGTGACGACAGATCGTCAATAAATAACGTAACGATGGAGTCTCGATCGAAAACGAATTATTTCAGGCTTCAGAATGGCACAGCGTAACCAGAATTTGCAAAGATGCAACGCTCTCATACTACACGAGAACACAAGCGGGATTACTTAAGCGGCGTCTTCAAACAGATGTGCAATAAAGCAGAATTTGCCCCACCTCAACCTTCAGAGCGTGGACAGCAACGGTACAAAACGCCAATCCCAAGAAAGTTTTACGCTGGCCTAAAAGTCACTAAAACATAACAACAACAGGCGACTAAATCGCAACATACTCCAACACGGTAAACTACTAAGTCAATAAACGAAAGAGGTACGAGAGAAAGTGTTCAGGACACTACGACAGGTGTTGATGCACGCGATGAAATCAGCAAACGAAGTTGGGCGATACACGATAAAAATGAGAACGAAATAGAAGTCAATAAAAAAACTACGCCAATCCAACTAAGATGGTTTAAGAGACCTTAAAAATTCGCATACGCGGATCTCACAAACACACCAATACAAACCACATCCTAACAACGAACCAATAAAGAATAAAGAAAACGAAATGATTTCCAACTCGTTAACGAACAACAACGCGGCACCACATCAAAGGATAACAACAAAAAAGTCAACATCGGTAATCTAAAAGCGTCAATGTCGATAAACTCTACTAACTTTGACTTAAATTCAGAATAGCACAATAAAATTTCGACCTAGCTGAAGGCTAAACACAATCAACAATAAACGAATTCAGAAAAAAGTTCGATACCTTCCAAAAATTTCAGAGTTTTCACGTAAAAGACTAAAAAACACGGTTTACTTAATGATCCATACTAAAAGAAACGATTAACACCAAAAGAATGGCTCCAAAATGTGCCTTAGCACAAAAAAGAAAATGTTGAAATGTTGAACACGAAAAAACACAAAAATCCCGCGAAAAATCCCGGGAAAAACAATGTTTGGTTTATCGAAGGGATAGCAAGGAACTCATTTGATAAAAGAAAACATATAGGATACGCGTCCTGATATGAAAAAAACACGTTTCCAAATTTCAAAGTCCTAAAAAGTCAAGTTTTCATGAAAAATAGTGGAAAAAACTATATGTCGTTAATGCCAAACACTAAAATGAAGCTGTATGACAAGAAAAGAAACACAAAAACAATGCCCTAAAGGCGTTATCGACAAAAACGAGCCCCACGTTGGGCGCCACTTAGATCTGTTACAGTTTTAATTCCTCAGATCGACATTGATCATAATAAAGGTCCAAAATCGGGTACAACCTACAGGGATCGCCGGCTTTACCAAAAACACAGATCTTAATGTGTTGGAACAGATGTTGTTGCTCCGATTACTCGCACGTAACTCAGTCGGGAAGGCGTGGTTCGAAAGCTCAAAGAAAAACCGGCGGCACTTACCCTAAAGATTGCTTAAAATAGATGCCTAGAGCGCCACTTGTTTCTAGATAAGGAATGGCAAACGTGTTAGAAACAAGAACACACACGTAGCCTATGGGGAAGTCCTCCACGTAACTGCACTCCGCTACAGCGTCCCCTCCACCAAGTTCCTTCGGGCCTGTTGGTGTATACACGGTGTGGCCTTGCGACAAATGACTTACCTTGTAGCCACACCCTCTAGAGCAATAAAAAAAAAACACTGACAAGCCCAAATCTAGGGGCGTTCTTACTTGAAGAGCAGGCTTTGGGTTCACACTTAATTACAACAGGCTTTTGCCGTAATTAACTAATTACTAAAGGGTTCAGCAACAACAAATAACTAGACTGAAATTAGCAAAGGTTTATGTTTAATATCCCACCCAGCGGTGAGTTTAAATTTAATACAAAGGGTACATCCTAACTGGAATTTCGGGGTCCCCTAGCAAAAGTTAACTTAATCTAAGTATCATTAACAAATAAGCA
Source organism: Agriotes lineatus (assembly GCA_940337035.1). Lineage (NCBI taxonomy): Eukaryota > Metazoa > Arthropoda > Insecta > Coleoptera > Elateridae > Agriotes > Agriotes lineatus. Next base: position 180,712,232 of record OW679195.1, on the reverse strand, counting down.
GAACAAAATCACAGGAGTGACGCCCCTGCGTATAATAATTATTTGAATAATTCAATCAAACGGGCGTACGCAATGTCCAATATAAACTTCAATAGCGCACGACAGATGGTCGATATCACTTCACACGGCACATAATTAAACAAAGCGAAAACACATATTTACTGTAAACAATTTTACCTTAGCCCCAAAGCGTGTTTCTTTGGCGGGAGCGGTGAACGAGGTCCTGGTGAAGTCACTTGGCAGAAGGAGGGCTGCAGTGCAAACGGAGTTGTTGGGACAAAAGTTCAGGGAATCCCCAGTAATCAGGAACAAAAGATGACGGCCTTCGAAGAAGCTCGGGTGCAGCGTAACGAGGTGTTGCGAAAAATCCCTCAACGGTTGTGGGAGGAATGACAGCAAATACTAAACTATTGCGCGGGCGGGCTCCCAATAATTACAAGAGGCACGGCGTTGACACACAGATTTGCAAACAGCAATGGTTTTCCCCACTTAACAGAGAAAAGTTAGTTACGGCTTAAAGATGTCGTCTCTAGTCGAATGTGCAAATAATGCAAATATCTTTCCCCGGAAAGTACACTATAGGAGACGAATCGGCCATTCGTATCAACGCCGAGTTACTTCACCACATCTGCCCGCACACGCAATTCCCAAAACACCAACAATAAATGCTTCGAAGGTTTGAGCTTGACTCACTTAAGTTCAGAAGAAATCAACACGCCGATTTACTAAAAAGGCACCGAAACTTTCTACAGGGCACTCACAAAAATAGCGCAGACAAGAGTTCATTAATGCGTTAACAAAAGCTCACAAAAATAGCGAAGCCCCCCCGGCCGAGGCCCGGGGGTCGCGTTCTTCTAAAACGTTCTTGGTCGGAAGCTTGCTACTAATTAATTAATTTCAAAACGGGCTACGCGCGACGGATACAATGGAAGAAAATTTCGGACTCAAAACCACTAATTTTAAATGCATCATTCCTCAAGGAGTTATCAATTCTTATTTCCTTCACACAAAGCTTGGTCATCAAGAAGCGTTCTAGAAGGAATTTCTGGCTTATACAGCGGATCCCAAAAATATTAAGTTACAAGGTCAGCTTTTACGAACTTCGGGCGTTGAAGTCAATAACAGGAAATTTCCAAGGGTAGCATAATGCGCTATTGCCAAAACAAATGCAATCCCAGAGCCTAATTTCTTCGTGCGTGGAACAAGGAAGGGTTGTTCAAAATTGATTAGCTGCATACGGATTTGAAGAATTTGCAATTACAAAGACGCCGAGCAGTCGCGAAACATGACGCAATTGATATATGAAAGGGGGAATATTTATCAAGAAAGGAATTACAATATCTATGTTTGTTTTGAATTTAAAAAGAGAACGCTTACGGGACGAATTCTACGGACCGTGAACGCATCATTGTTTGGGCCAAATTATATTTAAAATGTAGCTAGTACAGGGCCGAATCCAGGAAAAATTCGGGCAGAATATTTTTAACTAATTTCGTTAATGACAACATAAAGTTGAACTGACAGCAAAAACGGCTTAACGAGGTCGAATATTCTAACAAGCTTAGCAAAAACACAACTAACTCTCTTGAAGGAGCAGCCCCAATTGTCAATTGTTGATAGTTTTTTTAGTTGCATGAAATGCCAAACCCACTTTGATTTTAATTTGGTTTTACACACAAATAATGCTATTCTAAAAACATCATCCTATCAATTATTTACACGGCCTACTCTATTTGATAACAAATTTGAAACTTTACATTATCACATTTACTGGACATTTTTACAATTAATACCTGTATTGTTTGTTATGTTATAAATTAATAATAATTAGTATTTGAAATGTCAGACTACTAAAATATGTTCATAGCAATATTTAATAATTACAATGTTATATTTCTGCAATCTTTTATTATTTACGCGTTATCGTAGTCACTGGGCCTCCACAAGTTATCCATAGGACACAAGCTCGCAAGTCAAGTTGAATTAAATATAGGTTTAGTTGCTGCTAGTCTGCGCAATGCAATTTCGTTGATCCTTGATCAGCCGCCGTTATTGCCCCAAAAGGGTTTAACGGCTACCTGCAGTTTACCATCGGAGCTCCCGCTGATCTAGGCTGAACAGCTTGTCGATTTGGTTTTTACTTCTATGATTTCCTGCGCTGCTCTTGTGTGTTTTTTTTGTAGTAATTTATGGACGCTGTACGTGACCTGGTGTGCGCTATATATGCATACAAATATTGCATTTTAGTTTGTGCGCTTATTACTGTTATTTTAAAATGTGCTGTATAATTTGCTTAATTTATTGATGTTGGATGTTATTCCTATTAAAATATTCATTTTGTGTTTTTTCTCACTTTTCAAAATTAATGTTGAAATCAAACACCTCCCAAATACCAAATATTCATAAAAATAATGTCAGATATTGTATTTTAAACAAAAATTGGGTCGCGACATCAAAAGTTAGTGACGTAGATAATTGAAAATTTCGGGGCCTGGACACAACCTCCACTGTCCATAACGCCCACCATGTTCATAACCTCCACCGTGTCCATAACGCCCACCGACGATTTGGTCCATAACCTCCACCGTATCCATAACGCCCACCGACGATTTGCGCCATAAAGCCCACCGTGTCCATAACCTAAACCGTCCATAACCCCCACCTCAACAATAACCTCCACCGTCGGCTTTGTTCGTAAGTTTTCAGAGTTTAAAGATGAACTTGAAATATTGCTAGACGGATCACCAAAATGCCAAGGGCATAAAAAATTAACGAAACCGTTCGTTTGGACTTTCCTATTTTGTAAAGACAAACGCTATCTAATACAGTGACCGCCAAAAAGTATGTTATATACGGTAAAATTATTGATTATTGGTTTCTGAAAAAATTGCATTCCTGATAAAAGTTTGTGCATCTTCTGGAAGTCGTTTTACGATTGTTCTATTTGTCAAGTGACTTAGGCTGTGGCGCGAAATTTAAATAATCTGAAAAAAATTCCTGCTGATCGATAAGATGAGAACTGTGCCACCACTGCAGTATGTCGTACTGCTATTATATTAGGGATCTAACTGGAACATTTTTCAAAACTTTATTGTGAACAAAACCAATTTATTTATGTACTTAGATATTTATTTATTTTTAATTTCTTGGCATAAAAGAGAACAGAGACCAGGTCTTAAATTTGTCGGCCAAAACAATAAAGTCTGCCAAAAATATATAATTATCTAAAAATTAACAGAGTAAAAATAAACAATAATAATTACTTAGTACAAGTGTTTGAGATTAATTGCATCCCGTAACTAGCTACACAGCAAGAACAGGCAGAATATAGCTACAGGTTACATTATTATTAATTAAAAGTAATTAACTACTACCTAAATCTAAAAATATATATTATATATATAACACACAAAATTTACAGAACAATTAAAATATAAATTAAAGGTAAACCTTAAATGGTTCAGTAATTACGTAAGTCCGACAGATCGAACACCTCGAATCTACTGTAGCAGGATTATTAACATTATTATTAACTAAATGTAATTAACTACTACCTAAATGTAAACAAAATATATATAATATACAAAATTTACAGAATAATTAAAATGTACGTAAGTCCGACAGATGTAAAATCTAAATCTAAAAATATACATAATATACAAAATTTACAGAATCATTAAAATTTTAATTAATCCTGACGTGGTCGCCCCAAGTCTCACTGACCCGATGAATATGTTATTGAGTGGGAATTTGAGAGGGGGTGTAAGAGGGTAGTACGTCTTGGTACCTTTTAATTTTTAGACTTGGTTGCCTCCCGATAATCGGCATAAGCACAGTTGTTAGTGTTCGTGAGTTATTTGGAAAAAAGTCTATGAGACTTGGCGCGACCATTTACATTTGTGAAATTGTTTTGCCATCTTGATTTTTTTACATTAAATGTAGCTGCAATGAACTCACAAATAATTTATGTTGCAAACAACATCGACGTTAGTATAATCAGACTTCAGTGTATGCAAGAATTAGCTTTGATTCTATCAAATGACCAATTACATCGGCAATCACTACTCAAAAGTTATCCCTCGGAAATCCATCTAAGAAGAGAAGAAGTAGCTGGAACCTCTTCATACCATCTAGTAAATGACCCTAATAACTATACAATTAAAAAACGAGCCTTTTTGCCAAAAAATAGCAAAACATTTTTTTTTGTAAAAATAAATTGTGTATCGCATGCAGGGTTTTTGCGCACTACTTGTGCATCCTTGAACCAAAATGACGAAAATTAATTGTTTTGTTCTACCTCTTAGTATAAAAAACATTGTTCTGTCCATAAATGTATATAGAAAATTAAAATCTTGAAATTCATCAGATGTTGTGTTTACTATTATGAAGTTAGCATGATCTACAAAAACCTTTAAAACTGAAACTGAAATATAACTGAAAACCTTGGTAATAGTAAATAAACATCTCATACTAAAACTTATTGTCATATAAATGGTTCTTAATTTTTGGGTTTGAGAGACTTGGCGCGACCAGCCGTGTCATGAAATTGGGAGCGACCACTGCAGGGTTAAAGGTAAATCCTAAGTGGTTCTGTAATTATGTAGCTCCGACAGATCTGAAACTGAAAACTCACTTGTGAATAAAACTTCATTTAATCACTGATAAGAATTGTATAATGTATGGTAATAGGCGCTACTGTAAGATACATAATTTTACCATACATTATACAACTGTTTTCAGTGACTAAAATGAAGTTTTATTCACAAGTGAGTTTTCATTATTTATACTACTGCATTGTTGGTAGCACTGTCAAGTTATGTCACAACGCAGGCCTACAATCCTGCTACAGTGAGTTCAAGGTGCCCGATCTGTCGGACCTACATAATTACAGAACCACTTAGGATTTACCTTTAACCCTGCAGTGATCGCGCCCAATTTCATGACACGGCTGCTCGCGCCAAGTCTCTCAAACCCAAAAATTAAGAACCATTTATATGACAATAAGTTTTAATATGAGATGTTTATTTACTATTACCAAGGTTTTCAGTTATATTTCAGTTTCAGTTTTAAAGGTTTTTGTAGATCATGCTAACTTCATAATAGCATTGATTAACTAAGTAGAAGAAGATACGCAGCTTTACGGAGCTGATTGTGCTGTAGAAATGTAGCGACCTACAGATGGCGCGTCTCTCGCCGTTTTTACCGAAACTTTTTCAGTTTGCCGGCAACAGCTGTCGTGCGAACATCTAGCTTTGGTTGGATCGTGCTCTGCAGGGCCCCCGCAACCGCGTTTGCAACGCGTGCACCGCGCCGCTCTAAAGGGGCGCCAAACCGGAGATTTGTATACAGTTTGAATTTTTATTTCATACTGATGTCAAAAATGACATTTTTCCGATTATTTATGGTACAAAAAATGGAACATTAAAATCCTAGTACTTTAAAGTAAAATTTTAAAATTCAAGTACGTGTTCCTGCATTCAATGTCAGGTTACAGCATATGCTGCTACAAGAGTATCGCCGTACCAATTATTGTAATAATAGTCCGCTGCAACGAATTGTAGGAACTGTTAATAAGACAAATAAAGCTGATATTATTGGAATACCATTTAACACTTTTATTAGGCATATAAAATCTTTATTTGATATGTAACCCAGCAACCCTGCATGCATGTTTTTTTTTCGTTACTGTTATTTTATTTTCTTTATATGGTAAATATTAACTTTTGTTGTATTTGGCTGTTTTTTTAGTATAATATTGTAAATGGTATAATCCGTTGAATAAACATTATTATTATTATTATTATTAGGTATTATTAAAATGATACGTCAGTTGTTGACATGAAATTTGAAATGATTTACAACTTTTTATTTAAAATTCATTAAACTTGCAGTATGAAATAAACCGTTGTATTCACCACGAACGAGAAGTGTTTTTAAAGGTCCTCGCAAGTAATTCCAATTTTCTGGTCTTTAAAATGCCACTTTTCGTTCTAGATAAATAAACTGCTATTAATTTTTCAACAATTTCAAACGATTCCAATGAACAAAGCACTAAGGCACTAAAGAAATTATTTTTGTTTATCTCAATTCATAATATAATGTTCGTTGACATAATGACCTATTCCTATTGTGACAGAAAACATTATATTTTTGTAATCTAATAGCTATTCCTTTAGCTTTAATTATTAAATATAATAAAATCGATTGGTTAGTTAATTCTGTGCGCAATATGCAATACCCTGAATAAAAATTATGATAATCTTTTCGAGGAATAACTTGCTCAAGCTGGAAAACTAGCAGCCGCTCTTGACATAGAGCAAGGTTTTCCTCCGTTAAATACTGTTAGACGAAATCAAAATTGTTCGATTATGAACAGAGGTATGAGACACCTCAAGATCCAAAAACCACGCTTAAAATAAATTTATTTTTTAAAAATAATTGATCAAACACTAAGTTCTTTAAATAGTAGATTTGAAATTATATCTGATTATGAGAACGTTTTTGTTTTTTTAGTGATATTTTTAAATTAAATGAAGAGGATCTTTTAAAAAGCTGTCGTGCTCTACAACAAAAGCTAACTAATCAGAAAAAGAAGGAGACTGAAGTAGAAGAAAATGATTTATTTAACGAGATTAAAGCCCTAAGGTTGTTTCCATTACCTGAAGCGTCAAATCCTTTCGAGTTCTACAATATATATTTGAAAACAATCTAACCTCATATCTGCCAAATATTACCATTACATTAAGAATATTGCTTACTTTACCTGTGTCTGTAGCTTCTGGTGAGAGATCCTTCTCAAAATAAGTAATAAAAAAAAGTATTTGCGGTCTACCATGTTACAAGAAAGATTATCTGGTTTGGCAATCTTAGCTATAGAGCAAGAGATCCTCCATAAAATTCATTTTGGCAATATTATAAAAGAATTTGCAGCAGCCAACTCCAGAAAAAAAACTATTTAATTTTTGGATGATTGAATGTTTTATTTGTTTATTGTTTGGTTTGCTTTTTCCTTTGTAACAAATTTAAAGAAGAATAAAATTTTAGTTTTTAAAATCTGTGTTGTTTCATTACAAAATTAAAATAAAATGTGTTTTTGTAAAATCGTATTAAAATAAGGTCATTTATGCATTAATTTGCGGGCGTAAATAGTGCCTTTTGCGCCCTAAGGCCTAAAAATAATTTGCGGGCGTAAATAATGCCTTTTGCGCCCTAAGGCCTAAAAAACCAGCATCACATTGGCAACCAACAACAATTTGATTTTTGAGAACGAATCGTGCTATTTATTTTTCAAAGCTTTATGGTGGATTTTACAAAAAATCTTGTTTGCATTTCGGGCGTGAACGGCGATTTTGGCCCTTTGGCGTTTTATAATCCTTCGGCCCTTCGGGCCTCTGGCTTATAATTCCGCCGCGGGCCAAAATCGCCTCCTTCACGCCCTTAATACAAAAATTGCTATTTTGCATTTCGCTCAAATGTTTAAACAGCTACAAGAATATTACAGCAAACCAGGAAATTTAAAAAACATATGTAACAGCTTAAAGTTTTTATGCTTCAAAATATTATTTATATAAGTACTACATACAGGGTGTTATGAAAATGAGTGCAAATATTGAGCTCACCAATTTCAACAACTTTTCTATTTATCGTTTTTCATTTAATCGCATATTTTTTCAATCATTTATCTCCCCTAAATTTGACAAGCCGCTTGGTAAGCAAATCTACGTTAAAGGTAAATGACACAAGGTAAATGACGCAAATTGCAGGCTTTTAGAAGAAGATAGTTTTTTATTTTTGGCAGGTTTAAAATATATATATCTTTATCAGGAGAAACTAAAGCTGTAGTAAAGTAATAGGTCTATATTCTCTGATACTACGACTATGTTTTTATTTGATGCATTGAGAGTTGTTGTAACTATTAACCGATCAGCATCACTTTCAGCTTGAGAGCAGGGATATTATTTGCAGCTAAAGTTTCTTTTGAAAAATCAATAAAACGACATGAAAGACATTTGCCAGAAGTTTTTCTTGATACAACTTTAAAAACCTGTCCCTTTCAAATCGAATATCTGGTGCAGTTTTCGTTTTTAGACGTCGGTCTCTTTCAGCACATTTTATTCTATGTTTCTGATAATCGACAAAAACACTTGCTTTTTCGATAATTACGTACAATAAAATTAATTTATCTAAAATTGCACCATACTGTTGAACAAGTTGCCATTTGTTTTTATGTAATAACATTCCTCCGTCCGTCACAAACAGAAAAATCTATTAATTCAGTAATATCTTTTGGAAATTCTACAAAGAGGTTGTAGAAAACACATTTTTAGGCATTGGAATTTAAACGTATGTATTCGTATGTTATATTTAAATCTATTTAATCTATTTAAATTTGAGTTAATTTAACAATTTAGAATTTTATTTGTATATAATGTTTATTAAATAATAATAATAATAATCGTACAGAATAAAAATTAACCTTTTAATGCTATATTTATAATTACTGAGTAATTCAGAAATAAAGCTATTTTGCCGCTTTAAAGACGCTATTTTTAATTTTTGATAATTTTTAACATACAATTTGAGATCAGCGACCCAAAAAACCCTATATAGATGAGAAATAAAGTTCGAATAAAAAAAATACGCTTTTTCGCCATCTTGGATCCGCCATTTTGTGTTTTAGTTGAGTTTTAATGTCAAATTCGTAATCAGCGACCCCAAAAACCCCTACACATCTAATAAAAATAAAAAATAAATAAAAAATTAGACCCTTGACGCCATTTTGTAGACGCTGTTTTTGTTTTTAGACCAATTTTGAGGTCAGATTCGTAATCTGTGAACCCCAAAACCTTATGTTATCAAATGTCAGGCAATGGTTTAAATAAATAACGAAGTTATATTTTTTTAATTAAGAATATATTAAAAAAACACTTATTTGTTAATAACAATTGAAAAAATAAAAAGCACACCTTCTCACATATGGGGAACTTTTCTATAAACTTTTTCCGAAATAATAAAAAAAAATATTATGGGTTTTTCTCCTATTTGTTTACACTTGTCTCTTTTTTAAACTTTGACGTTTTTATACTATTGGAGAAATTACTTTCTAAATATTCGTATTGTGAACGATTAACCTGGGTTTTTCCAATAAAAATACGAACTCAAGTAAATGAACAGGGGAAACCAAATATTTTGGAAATTGATAGTGAATCTAGTTTTCCCATATTTCGCCGTTAAAATACAAATACCTACGAAACAAATAGATATTAACATATGTATCGTTGGCAACGCGTGCCGTATTATTAAAGAACGTTCAAAGCATTGAAAGTTACATTTATAAATGGCTTAGCGTCGTAATCTTTGTTATTGGTTTATATATGTCCACTGCCTAACTGATAACACAAAGTGCAACTAAACAAAAGATAACACACCGTGGCCAAAGAAAGGAAGTTGAGATATTTTGCGCTAAAACGGCGGCGGCGCCACGATATTGTGAATCAGTTGCTTGATGCGGGGGCCGCGGGTAGCAAGGAGATGCAGTACAGATTTTAACGTTGTGTTGCATATCTTTATACTTCTTTAATCAATGATAATAGTAAACACAGCCTCTGATGAATTTCAAGATTTTAATTTTCTATATACATTTATGGACAGAACAATGTTTTTAATACTAAGAGGTAGAACAAAACAATTAATTTTCGTCATTTTGGTTCAAGGATGCATAAGTAGTGCACAAAAACCCTGCATGCGATACACAATTTATTTAAAAAAATTGTTGTTTGCAATTTTTTGGCAAAACAGCTCGTTTTTTAATTGTAGGGTTATTAGGGTCATTTACTAGATGGTAAGAAGAGGTTCCAGCTACTTCTTCTCTTCTTAGATGGATTTCCGAGGGAAAACTTTTGACTAGTGATCGCCGATGTAATTGGTCATTTGTTAGAATCAAAGCTAATTCTTGTATACATTGACGTCTTGGTCTACTAAAGTGGATGTTGTTTGCAACATAAATTATTTGTGAGTTCATTGCAGCTACATTTAATGTAAAAAAATCAAGAAGGCAAAACAATTTTACAAATGTAAATGGTCGCGCCAAGTCTCATAGACTTTTTTCCAAATAACTCACGAACACTAACAACTGTGCTTATGCCGATTATCGGGAGGCAACCAAGTCTAAAAATTAAAAGGTACCAAGACGCACTACCCTCTTACACCCCCTCTCAAATTCCCACTCAGTAGCATATTCATTGGGTCAGTGAGACTTGGCGCGACCACGTCAGGGTTAATTCAAATTTTAATGATTCTGTAAATTTTGTAATTATATATATATATTTTGTTTACATTTAGGTAGTAATTAACTACATTTAGTTAATAATAATGTTAATAATCCTGCTACAGTAGATTCGAGGTGTTCGATCTGTCGGACTTACGTAATTACAGAACCATTTAAGGTTTACCTATAATTTATATTTTAATTGTTCTGTAAATTTTGTGTGTTATATATACAAGGTGTTTCAAAAATGTCTGCCAAAATTTCTAGGACGTATAGTACATCAAAAAATAAGTGTAGTTTACTCTATAAAACTATTTGCGAAAATGCACTCCCAAGGAGCTACAGCCCCTAGAAGAAGACTCTCAAAAATGGTTTTTTAGCATTTTCTTCAAAACTGTTACAGGTAACTTAATGAAATTTGGCACAGGAGCGTAGTTTTTTATGAGAAATATTACTAATCGGTTAGAATCTTCATATTTAATTTAGGAGAGTAACTTACAAGGGGGCTGAAATGGTTCAATTACCCTATCCTTTATGTGCGTGGTTTTATCTAATACATTTATCAAAACTCTCAAAGCTTGATTTATCTTACATAAAAAAGGCATTCTTGTTAAAATGTTTTGTTTACGGCATATCTAGGCCTACTAAAAAGATTTTCGAAGGCATTTTGGACAAGTAATTTCAAAGCTTGAAAAACACGTTAACATTCAACTGCAAATTACACGAAAACGGTCAACTTTAAAACATTTTAACAAGAATACCTTTTTTATGTAAGATAAATCAAGCTTTGAGATTTTTGATAAAACCACCCACAAAAAAGATAGGGTAATTGAACCGTTCCAGCCCCCTTGTAAGTTACGCCTCTGAATAAAATATAAAGATTGTAACAAAATAGTAATATTTCTCATAAAAAACTACGCCCTTGTGCCAAATTTCATTAAGTTACCAGTAACAGTTTTGAAGAAAATGCTAAAAAACCATTTTTGAGAGTCTTCTTCTAGGGGCTGTAGCTCCTTGGGAGTGCATTTTCGGAATTAGTTTTATAGAGTAAACTACACTTATTTTTTGATGTACTATACGTCCTAGAAATTTTGGCAGACATTTTTGAAACACCTTGTATAACATATATTTTTAGATTTAAGTAGTAGTTAATTACTTTTAATTAATAATAATGTAACCTGTAGCTATATTCTGCCTTTTCTTGCTGTGTAGCTAGTTACGGGATGCAATTCATCTCAAACACTTGTACTAAGTAATTATTATTGTTTATTTTTACTCTGTTAATTTTTAGATAATTATATATTTTTGGCAGACTTTATTGTTTTGGCCGACAAATTTAAGACCTGGTCTCTGTTCTCTTTTATGCCAAGAAATTAAAAATAAATAAATATCTAAGTACATAAATAAATTAGTTTTGTTCACAATAAAGTTTTGAAAAATGTTCCAGTTCGATCCCTAATATAATAGCAGTACGACATACTGCAGTGGTGGCACAGTTCTCATCTTATCCATCAGCTGGAATTCTTTTCAGATTATTTAAAATTCGCGCCACAGCCTAAGTCACTTGTCAAATAGAACAATCGTAAAACGACTTCCAGAAGATGCCCATACTTTTATCAAGAATTTTTTTTTTTTCAGAAACCAATAATAAATAATTTGCCTGTATATAACATACTTTTTGGCGGTCACTGTATTAGATAGCGTTTGTCTTTAGGAAAGTCCAAACGAACGGCTCCGTTAATTTTTCTATGCCCTTGGCATTTTGCCGATCCGTCTAGGAATGTTTCAAGTTGATTTTTAAACTCTGAAAACTTACGAACAAAGCCGACGGTGGTGGTTAAGGACGAGGTGGGGGCGATGGACGGTGGAGGTTATCTACACGGTGGACGTGTTGGCCCAAATCGTCGGTGGGCGTTATGGACACGGTGGAGATTATGGACACGGTAAAGGTTATGGACCAAATCGTCGGTGGGCGTTATGGACACGGTGGAGGTTATGGACCAAACCGACGGTGGGGGTTAGGGGCACAGTTGAAATTACGAACAAACCCGACGGTGGGGGTTATGGACACGGTGGGCGTTATGGACACGGTAAAGGTTATGGACCAAATCGTCGGTGGGCGTTATGGACACGGTGGAGGTTATGGACCAAACCGACGGTGGGGGTTAGGGGCACAGTTGAAATTACGAACAAACCCGACGGTGGGGGTTATGGACACGGTGGAGATTATGGACCAAATCGTCGGTGGGCGTTATGGACACGGTGGAGGTTATGGACCAAATCGTCGGTGGGCATTATGGACATGGTGGAGGTTATGGACCAAATCGTCGGTGGGCGTTATGGACACGGTGGAGGTTATGGACCAAATCGTCGGTGGGCATTATGGACACGGTGGAGGTTATGGACCAACTCGTCGGTGGGCATTATGGACATGGTGGAGGTTATGGACCAAATCGTCGGTGGGCATTATGGACACGGTGGAGGTTATGGACCAAATCGTCGGTGGGCATTATGGACATGGTGGAGGTTATGGACCAAATCGTCGGTGGGCGTTATGGACACGGTGGAGGTTATGGACCAAATCGTCGGTGGGCATTATGGACACGGTGGAGGTTATGGACCAAATCGTCGGTGGGCATTATGGACATGGTGGAGGTTATGGACCAAATCGTCGGTGGGCGTTATGGACACGGTGGAGGTTATGGACCAAATCGTCGGTGGGCGTTATGGACACGGTGGAGGTTATAGACCAAACCGACGGTGGGGGTTAGGGGCACAGTTGAAATTACGAACAAACCCGACGGTGGGGGTTATGGACACGGTGGAGGTTATGGACCAAATCGTCGGTTGGGCGTTATGGACGGTAGAGGTTATGGACACGGTGGGCGTTATGGACACGGTAAAGGTTATGGACCAAATCGTCGGTGGGCGTTATGGACACGGTGGAGGTTATCGACCAAACCGACGGTGGGGGTTAGGGGCACAGTTGAAATTACGAACAAACCCGACGGTGGGGGTTATGGACACGGTGGAGATTATGGACCAAATCGTCGGTGGGCGTTATGGACACGGTGGAGGTTATGGACCAAATCGTCGGTGGGCATTATGGACATGGTGGAGGTTATGGACCAAATCGTCGGTGGGCGTTATTGACACGGTGGAGGTTATGGACATGGTGGGCGTTATAGACAGTGGAGGTTGTGTCCTAGACCCAAAATTTCTTGTTAATAACACATTTAGCACTATCGAATAGCATACCCCGTAAAAAATAATTTACCTAACTTAACATTTGGTATTGCCATCCAAACTTCAAATATTCATAAATTCATTTTATGCTATCAGCAATGTGTTACATGAAAATTATTTCCGCGATAAGTATTTTACTAGGTATTTTATTGGTCTTGTTGATGTCAGATGCTTAAGGTTATATCTTATAACTGTAAGTGTTTTAGTTTCCAATTTTTGTATATTTAAATTACTAACCTTCGTTACTAGTACTTCCACTGCTTTGTATCTCGTCTACGCTTGTAGTATCGTTCAGCTGCGCCCCTAAACTGGCCACCACGTAGTGTAGCAACTGCCACCATTTGCATAACAAACGGCTTACATGAAATGCGCATTTCAAAGCCTCAGTCGTAGAAGGGCCTTTAAAATAAAACAAAGCATAACTGCAACAACGAAACACATTTACGTCGTGCAAGTGATACCACGTACGAGTACGATTGAAGCACGTCCTGGTCTGCAGCAGTAAAACTACGATGACATCGTCCACTGGAAACAGCTCTATACAATTTTTATGTGCACTCCTGACATCAACAAGATTGAAAAGTTATTCATTGCGGGAAACTCTTGCTTGTCAACGTGGCTAATAAAGCAACTGCAATGTTATGTATAGCAAATTCCAATTCTTTCTTGCTCCAATTGCCATTCAGCAAACTTAACGAGCTCTGCTTTCAGGGATTTAATATAATTATATAAAGAACGCAAGCTGCAGTGCCCTTCATTAAATATCCTTCGAGGAGTTTATAAACAGAGAGCACTAATTTTCCAACAAATCGAGATGACGTTCCATGAATATTTCAACTTCAATATCAAGCTAAAAAATGCGCAGTGCTTTGCAAAATTGCAGACCCTCCGGAATTTCCGCCAAAAGCTCTGTCAAACCGATTAAGTTGCACCCTATCTCATCGTGATGCAAATTCTGTCCTTATAATGAAACTCTTAGTTGTCGTAGCGCACCCTCCCGAACTTTTCTAGGGCACATATTTCACCAGAGATTAAAAGCGTCGCATTTCATTCCGAGCATTAGAATTTTAAAACAATAAAGCGGTTTGGATATTCAGGAGACTCGCTTTCTGTTTTATTGCCTGTTTATGCGGTTTCTCTGAAGACGTCTGCTGAGAGATTCGCTTTAAGGGTGTGTAGGTTGCTTTGTTGTTCGTTGTTGCCCGATTACATCTTTATAGAAAAATTCGACAGAACATCCGTGTTGACCCACATATACACCCCATCTCAGCATTCGACGAAAATAATGATGGGCTATATTCGTCTGTTAATGTCTCTTCTGAACTTCCGGCGATTTATTTATTTATACATTTGTGGAACTGGGCAATTTAAGCCGCCATTAAGCTAATTTTAACGCCAACCTGCGGCGTCAAAAATTGCCGCTAATGGTTATTTATAGTTCTTATCACCTCCAGCATTAACAGAAAGAATTCGCATTGGCACGAACGCGCCGATGGCCGCAAGCACGGAACTTTATTGTAATTGGGCGTAGTTATACCCCGATCCTGTTTTATCGAAGATCTGTATTAGCGGCGCGGAGAGATAAGGCCTCTTATGGCCATAATTATATCGGAACGAGGGACTGGATCTACATGGACTTATCCGTGTAGCGGTAACTAAAGGTCCCGGCTTGACCCACATCGCACCCAACATCTAAATCTCTGAATATTATTGCGCGGTGGTGTTGTTGCGTCTGTTTGCCGCGGCTTCGATTCTCGCTGAACCCTTTATCCCGAACGGAAATTAAAACGATAGGGAGGGGAAACCAGTTGAGAACGCATTTATTTCGGGGGGAACAGGTTTCTTAACGTGTAATATACGACTAGAAAATAGTAACAGGATCGGAAATATAAAACCCATAGCAAAATGCAATATTCTGGAAAATGCTGTGACAAAGTTAGTATCATCACCAATACACTAATTACGTACCTACCAAAAATTTTCAAAAAGATAAGCAATAGAAAAGATACGAACATAAGCACACCCATAGTTTCCCATGATCTATTTACCCTTACCTGTGAGAGCGGAGGCAGTTGAAGGGTAGCAAGAATTTCTGCGTTACATCAGGCAGTTATAGAAAATAGAGTATGGCAACGGAAATGCAAGAACCTTGATGCCAGACGACAGAAACAAATAAATCAGTGAAGAAATTGCCAAAATCAAATGGCATGTAATAGGATTCTCAAAAAGTGAGCAAGGTTCTGTTTCATTGACCGTCCTTATGGCTAATCGGCCAGATATTGCGAAATATGGAAATACGTAATTCTTGAAATTGTTTATACAACAGCTAAATCAACTACATATTGTCCGAAAACAAATCTTTCATTAAAAACGTAAATATCTTAAACAGATTTGAAACTGAAGGTAACTGGTTAGTCTTAAACTTAGTCAAGTTAGGACAAATGGGGTATTAGAACAAAGCCACAGTAGTAATGATGATTCGAAAATTTTAATTGGACTAGGTCAATCCCAACATAAACTTGCAAATGAAATATAAAAATACACATGAACACATTCAGATACAAAATTTAATGCATGTAGTAAAAGCAATATAGCCTAAAACTTAGTGGAAGGAGCCGAAGTCGTCCAGCTATTACAGTTTAGCGATTCGGGACAAGGAAGCCAACAAAAGAGAAATTCAAGTCCTCCAGTGAAGCGATAGAGCAACCATCGCCGTACAGTTCTGCTAAAAGCAGATCTAAACATTTCGCAAACGGTATTCGTTCGTCATCACTGCTGGTGGGCGAATTCATACCAGAGTTGGTCATTCGAGAACATTTATCGAAGTAGAAGCCGAATGAATCAGAACGACTACGTGAGTAAGTTGTCGCTTTCTAATGTTCGGTGCTTTCTGCATTTGAGCATTTCCTCAGTAGAGTACCACCATAAAGGAAGGCGTTGTTCGAAATAGCTGTCGGTGTAATTTGATATTATTGTTCGAAGTGCCAGCGCTGGGATTGTCCCTAACCACGAACTGCTGTAAATAATGTGCGAGAGATCTCATTGCTATTGAACTAGCTGGCAAAGGCAATTTATAAAAGCGTAGATATCAACTATATTTTATTGCAGTTTGGTTCCCAATCGGCAAACTCTAGAAAACCCATTGCAGGTACTAATAAAAATAAATACAAAATGAAGAAGCAGAGAAGCTTGCTAATGAATGAACGAATATATATTATAGAAAAGGTGGAAAACAACATATAGAATGCATTGAACTCAATAAGGTAATAAGAAAAATAATAAAAAATCACGTAAAAACCTGCAACGTGCAATGTATTGATCAATATCAAAATATAACATATGTCAAAAAGTGTTTAAACGCAGGACAAAAGGAAATAAAATAACAAAAGATAGAATCTATGAAAATATACATCGATTTTAGATAGGTATCTGCTAAACGCTGGATCAGGAAGCCTTCCAGATATAAATGAAGAATACAATATGAGAACACTATAAGTGTCCAGAGGAAGATGGCATCGTGATTGAACAACTTAAATATAAAGATGCGACAGTAGTGACTATACTCCTAGAGATTTATAATATGTGTCTACGGCAACCAGATATTTTTAACTAATGTGAAAATACCAATTACACAAAAACGGCAATAGAAGTAATCTACAGAATTATAAACCCTTCAGTGTGTTGCCTTGTCTGTACCAACTATTTATGAAGATTATAACCAATAGAATCTGTAACGAACTTGAGAGCTACAACCAATATAAAATATATGATTTTGATGAAGTTAGATTATCTACATATAGTGAAGATACTAATGAAAATTGAATTGTCTATAATAATGCATTTGGTGCTGGTATCTATTAATTACCAGTATTAAAAACCTTTTGACAAAGTCTAAATGTAGTATTACACATGGTGGTATTCTCCCGAGATTTGCACTACCGTGCTGTAGGATATTTTTAGAAATCTTAAATGCGACCGCTGTTCTAGAAACTGCTTTGTCAATTTGTTAGTAATTATTACTTATTAACATTTAAAGAAATAATCTAGTCATATAGATTTACTCTATCTAAAATTCTCCTTTGGGAAATTTCAGTTAAGGGTATTAAATAGTAGTATTATGAATTACTAAAAGCGGTTATCTACATGATAACGAGGATTAATGGACGAGTTGTAAGCAGAAAATGTTGAACACTACTTAATCGGGGCACTCGTTTAAAGAATAGATTTGCATTCAGTAGAACTCTAGTATAGATAACATAAATTTCCAATAAATCTTTGGAAAACTAATTGATAGAAAGCTTAAAAACAAAATTTTAAGAAAAAATGGCAATAGTAGACCCTTGAAACTATCAATTAGAAATAACCTTTCAAAGATTTTTTTAAAGAAATTCCATCATTAGGAAAAACAATGAAAGAAGAAGCTGAAATTGACAACTAGGAAGTTCTTTTCTAAAAATGAAAACAGGGTAAACTTCTAAATTTCAACAAACTGATAAACATTCTAGTTCTATTTTTATAAAATGACGAAAGCTAATAGTTGTAAAGTCATAGTAATGAGCACCGAAGTTGTTTTAAAATGTGGTAGTCATCACCATCTTCTTATGAACTGTTTCGATTTCAGCCCCATTACATCACATTTTCCGAGAATTTCTGGCATAGAATTTACTTTAGGTAATTGTTCAAGTAAATAAACGTGTTGTAAAAGAAAACTAGAACAATTGGATAAATCCTGCAAAAACTATTAAAGCAGTGAAGGTATTCATGTGTTGTCTTACTCAATTGTCACTGTAGAATATTACATATTTTCCATTTTCTAAGTTCAACAAGCATGTAGATATCTAGCCACCTTTAGAATCAATTTCAAACATTGTAAAGTTATAAAGTATCAGGCAGCGCTTGAGAATTTCGAAGAACTATATTAGGATCGAAATATACTACCTACTACTATAGATCTCCAGTGACATACGCGTGTGAAGTATGGACCTTAAAGGAAACTGACCAAGTGAGTCAAAGTGTGTCGAAGAGAAAGGGACTAAGAAATGTAATAGAAGGAAGGAACATTGATGGCATATGGAAGACAAGGACAAATAACAAAAAAGGTTCTGTATGGTGAAACTGATATAATTGGAGTAATTAAGGCGCAACGACACATTATGAGAATATCCCAATCACAAGGAATGGCGGCAGACAGTCATCCAATCCATAGGTCTATTGGGCCGTAGTGCTGCTATATACTATATACAGATGAATAGTCTTTTATCATTCTGTTCCTTTATAGTGCTCTTCTCCAGTAACCATTTCTTTGAGAGCGGAATACCTTGGTTCTTTTGCCGGTTAGTATCAGATAGCAGGCAAATATTTTCCCCACGATTACTGCCCTCGCCAGTTTTTCAATATTTCCTCATTTTTCTTAATATTTTGTTACCTCGGCATTGCTTTTAAATTCTTCTTGAACGTGTAGAGGAATAGACTACAAAGACTGTGAAAATAATTTAATACATGGATGATGCTTCGATCTCAATTAGAACTAGAACTGTACTATCCCAAATATGGAATACATCAGCAGTGTTAATCGGCGTTTTAATAAATGAAAATGATACCAAATGCCCACAAACGGCAAAACGCAACTACATGTTCAAGAATAAATGACACGCACGTATTTGAAAGAGTCGAAGAGTTTAGTTACTTGGGATCATAGGTAAACACAGAGAACATCCTGTACGAAGAGATCATAAGAAGAATTCAAGCGGGCAGTAGGATCTACAACCAATTCAAAAATTCCGTACATTCCAACATACATAACAACACTATGCATGCATGGCCAGACCAGTGATAACGCATGGATCTGAGAGCTGGGCTCATCAAAAGCAACTTAGATTCACGGGGTTCAAAATATTAAGAAGAATCTACTGTGGTTTACTAAAAACCTATGGAGCTCTCGAAACAAGTAGATAGAATCAGAAATTAGATAAGCTAATAAAAGGAGCAGGCATAGTTCGTTTCATCAAAGCGCAACAACCAGAAAAATATAACCCAAGAAGGTGACGTGGGATTTCGTTCAGAAAGACATATTCATGATGCAGATTAACTACATGGAGGATTGTAATTCTCTAGAAGTAAGTTAGTATAAATGCGTCATCATTATTATGTATCAGCGACCGAGCTTTGTAGAGTAGTGGTTAGCACATTTGCTTAGCATTCGGGAGGTCGCGGGATCGATTCCCCTGGCCGTCTGCTCTGATTCAGGTTTTTAGGTGGTTTTCGTGAGTCAACAGAGTACCTTCTCTGAGGCGAATGCCGGGGCAGTGTTTCTCCACCTTTACTGGCCTCTCTTCCATTTTCCACCCCTCCCGTCTCTCGCCCATCCTATAATTCCCGTTCTTGGCTGAAGAGGGACGTAAGATCCCTATAGCAGCCCGCCCCCAGTTGAGGGAATTGAAATGACCCTGAACCTTTACCATTTAATTTATGTATGGAACACATACCATCTTTGGTCGAACGCGTCCCGCAATTGTTGCTATGTTATTCGGTCCATTGCGACTCCTGTCGAGTGCATTCCTGCCACCCGAATTCTGCCATCCCTCTACCTAGTGCGTCTATCGCAAAATTACTGTATACCTAGTTCATGTCCTAAACTCAAAAGAATGTGCATCATTTAGTAAATCATTTATTTCGTTCTGACAATAATCGAATCAAAATAAGGTACACTAAACGACAAGAAACTAACTCGCCTACACTGGCGAGTTAACACGAAAACAATTATTGCAAGTTGTGGCTTTATGGAGATACTTCACACAGTTGGAGATCAACTGTCTATGATAGGTGACCATGACTCAACTTCCGTTTTTTAAGACCATTTCGACCTTTTTAGAGCATACAAATCCATGTCTTGATTATGACGATACGATTAAGCAAACGTCAAGAACCTTAATGATCTCTCACAGCCATCTAATCCGCCGTAATTTTATTTGTCGGCAGTGACAACCAACAAGTGCGGAATTGTCGCATGCAGGGCGAAGTTGGCTGTCAAGATCGCTAATGAGCTGATTTCAAGCGCTGGGTTGCTTCGCGTGAGCGGAATGGATGCGTTCGCCCCTAATTTATAATCCGGCCACCAACTCACATCGAACCAATACATCATTGGGAAAAATTGCATTATTTGCAGCACGCCAATAGCAGAAACCCGAAATTGAATCCTCGCCCCCGCTGCAGTCCAAGAAACGCAACCCTTCGAATTATGCAGCCGCTCGCCCGCGCTGTCACGCAATTGAGCGAACAAATTCACCTAACAAATTTAAAGGTCGCATTCGGTTAATAAATAACGGGGCGTGCCAGTGTTTTCGAGTCTTAAAGCGGCGATTTATCGCGAACAATTTTCAAGGGTAGTTGCAAGTTTGCAGAGCCAACGGCGGAGTATTTTAGGAGTGAAATAAGGGCTTGTTCAGTCAAGCAAGCCTTGTAGGGTGATAAATTTCCAATGACCATTAAGTCAATCTCGACAGCATTAAAAGTCTCTTGAGAAGTTGGCGCGTATACTTGAAACAAGAGCACTGTTTCAAAGATAACTGCGATACTTCATATCCTCCGTGGGCCTTTTTGGAGCGAGCTGCACGTTCGCCAATCGATACTTCGATGCCATCGTTTTAACAGTGTAGTGAGGGCCTAATGTGGCGTGTAGTTGCGAAGAAATGAATTCCTTTCTTTGCTCAAAACATGACAAATAGTAAGTGTATTATTGAAACAGCGCCTTGATCATTGCTTGTTTGTACTGATTATGTTTAAAATACAAATAACTCATCTTAATGAACTATAAGTCATCAGGGCACTAGTTTATTGGTAGCCTTGCTTCCGAGCCATTGGACTGTCTGTCGTAACCGTCTGGGCTGTTTGCCAATGTCATTTCGCATTTTTCTATTAGATTACCGAACTATTCTTAACACTTGTTTTTCAAAAGAGAGCTTCTGCATATCGCCTTTGTCTTTAGATCTTACGAACAGACTAGAACATTTAATTCTTAAATAATAGCTTAGCATTTAACTTCAAAACTACTACTAGTTTGCTAGTCGACTATATAAGCTTGCGAAATTTACGAATACCTCGCTTTCTCAATTTTGTTCTACTTTCCTCATAAGCCATGTAGTACGGCCCTCGATAACTGAAGATATTTGATATAATCAAGGCAGTGATTTTATGCAAATGCATGTTCTAAACTAATAATATGTCAGATCTGAGCTTTTGGATCTGCGCGTATCTACATAAATGGAGTTTAATTAAGCCAATTAATTTTTGCATATTTTGCATATTTCAGGACCCTTGTGCATAAAATTTTATCAAGAGCATATTCAGGCATATTTGCTCCAAAATAAAAAATGCATTTGATTTTAAGAAGATTGTGCGATCATTTGTGCATACATTTTTACATCGATAATTTTTATTTTGCCTTTATTTTCCCTAAAATACAAATTTTTAACCCTAAATAAATATGTACAAATAAATTCTAAGGAGTTTTAAATTTTCTTTTGTTTGAAATTGTAAGGAGTCTTAAATGACATTTTATATGAATAGGTTTAAATCAGGATGGATCACTTAATGACTTTCTAGGAAATGACTAATACCTTTGTTACATTCTTGTGAACATTTTTTGTTAAGGCACCACTTAGAGTACAGATGTTTAAAGAAAAATTGACAGATAATCCTTTACCCCCAAAACCAGTCATTACGAGATGGGGCACGTGGTTGGATACAGCGCTGTATTATGCAAATAATTTTAATAATGTCAAGGAATTAATTTTGGATTTTGATGACAGCTCCAGCGCAATCAAAGAATCAAAGCTTTTGTTGAAAAAAAAAGATCTTCCACATCAACTGACATTTATTAAAGCTAATTATGTTTTTGTTAGTACCACTCCTACACAGTTACAAGCAGCAGAAGTTCCTTTAATAGAATCAATCGAAAATATTCAAAAATTCCAAAGTTTAATTAAAGAGGTTAAGGGTGATCTTGGCACCAAAGTATCACAAAGATTACATAAAGTCTTAAATAAAAACGAAGGATTTAAGACTCTTGCTCAAATTAGTGAAATTTTAAAAGGTAAATTTGACAATGATTTAATTTCTTTAGATTCGGAGATTATTAGCAATCTAAAAAATGATCCAATTACGTCAGTTGACGTGGAACGAAGTTTTTCTGTGTATAAAAATATTTTAACTGATGAAAGGCAGTCTTTTCTTCTAGCTAATTTAGAAAAACATTTATTATCAATTGTTATAGTTCGATAAAAAATAAAGATTAAAATTAGAAAACTGCCTCACAAGTTTAAATAAACAATTAAGAATAAGTTAAGATTAGTTTATATTATATGATGTTGTGGGACTTACGAATTTTTAGTATTAGATGTAATTAATTAGCTTCTATTTATATTTTGTGTATTTTTGTAAAAATAAACTAAGCCGTTGGCCAAAACTGTTGTTTTAAATACATAATTCCAGGAAACACTGTATATTTTAAAAAAGATTATGCATATTTGGTGCATATTTTGGCTATTTTTAATGCATATATATGCGCATATTTCACATGTTCAAGTGCATATTATTCCTTGCCTTGGATATAATAATAACGTCGTAACTTGTTAATCCGCTGATCCATACGGAGTCGTCAAGCTGCAACATAAAACAGACCGCCAGGAGGTAATAAATACACAAGAACAAAACCAACGGTTAGTGTCAAACATAAACAATACATTTATGCGAAACAACGACTTTCATACACTGAAAAACCATAATGATACCAGGTTCATGACTGCAAAATGAAGCCAGAAATCAGTGGTTAACATATAAATCACTACAAAAGATGCAATTAACGAATAGTATACGAATATCGTGCAAGAAAAAAGGTCTGATTTGATAAAGGCGCATGGAAACGATAAAGCGAAGTAATACAACGGCCTTAAATAAATTGGTACTAAAATACTATGGATTGAGGTAACTCGCGGGTGCAGTCTTTGACGGGACTTCTTTGGGCGTAACCCAAATCGCACACAAGGTGTAAAAATCAACTGAACTAAGCATGAGTCCTAACTCAGATCATAGACGGCGACTTCGAAAAAGCTATCATATCTACCACTAAGACCAAATTTGCTTCAGAATCGACGAAACGAACGTCATTCACAAGACTGAATGTACTAAACTATTTGGACTGCCCCAAAAGCACGACGACGACGTTGGAGGTTGCCGAGCCTACAGCAAAATCGGGCGGAAATTTAAACGACACTTTCGAACAGTAACAAACAATTTGTATTATACCTAAATGTATATTTGAAAAAATGCAAATTGAGCAAATTGCGCTTTTACGCATTTAGAGAAGAAAAAATACAGTATAGAATCGTGTTTTGGCAATTCACTTGGCTTCAAAGAGTGAGCTCTGAATATTTGCTTCCGGACGTAACGTGTTATCTGTTTTGCTTGTATTTTACACGACAAATAACAATATTTTAATTACTGATAAATAATCACATCCCACACAGCTTCTGTTAACAGTTATGAGGCATCAAAATTAAATTCCCTTTGAAATATACTCTATTAACGATATTGTTTACTGACACGAGCATCAAAAACATTTAGCTTTGATCCGTCACATTCGAAGCATTATACATCATGATAATTACACGTGAACCCAGCAAACATACAACAAAGTGAATTCATTTTTAATTTCGAGATTAATTTTTCATATTTTGTGCGCCCCGACGGTTTGTTGTGAATCCTCATAGCGGCTCCAAAAATTTCGAATTCGACCGTCTTAAATACCCCCCAGTAATTATTTTTTAATCCGTTCGAACCCGCCTGGCACAAAATCAATCCTGATTAAAGCCGGCTACCGTTTCGAAATTAACAAAAGGTCCTAACAAGGAGTTTCGCTGTGCGAAAAGAGAATGAGGCAGCGTTGCAGAGAGCTATATTTTATGCCCATGGCATTTCACTCAGTTTAAAATTAGATTAGAGCCGGTATGTTTGCGTATAATTGAACTAGCATATTGAAATGCTCCCCCTCGGGTCACTGACGTTTGTTTATTTGTTTGCTTTCATTTCCTATATTGTTTTGTGTCCGACTCCTGCACTTAATTAAATGCGACTGCTCTGGAAATGCCCTGACCTGAACGGGTTTACCCCATTCTTTCCTGAAATGCAATTTTCATTGGCCAAAGTATTGTAGTGTTGTACCAGTCGCTCAATGTAGTTAGCCGTCAATCCCAGCGCCTACAAAACACTTCGCTATCAGCATAGGTATCTTGGAAGTCATGAGAGACACGATGTTGATTGGATAGGATAAAAGTTGCGCAATATCATGACCCCCTCAGGCCTATTTTCACATATCAAGGGAATGCACGGCTTTCTATAAAAAACAATTTTTTAAAATTTGGATTCTCTTGTGTTGCTTTGAATTGGGCTACTCTTTGCTTCAAACAATTGAAAAGTGGTATGCTACACCAAGAGCTCAGTGTCAGTGGAGCGTAATCTACAAAGGTGAAAAAATGATTTTTTCATTTATAAACTAACCAGTAAAAATGACCAACGCCGATGAGTCAAGTGATGTTAGTGGGACGCGTTTTTCTGATTTCTTTGATAATAATTCTAATTTTGAGGCCTCAGATATTTCTAGCAGCAATTTCGGTAGCCAGAGAATGCTTTCTCTTAGGTGCAGCTAGTTTTTCTTAGTAGCTTTGGCAGTAGACTAAAAAGATTTGAAAATCATAAAAATAGTATTAGAAAATTAAATACATAATGAGGAAAAGTATAAGCCCTCATCTGGAAAAGTTGTAAAGGGAAAGCCGTTTAAGAATAATGAGTGAAATTGATCACAAAGTTGTAACAATTTCATTAATATGGCGAGAAGGAAAGGAGTATTTAGACATAATAACTTGAGATAATATAAAAAAATACATTTATTGCAAAATACGTTGAGATAACGGTCTAAATACACCAGATAGAAACATTCGTAAATATATACTGTAGCGCCCTATACTGGGCGTTGCACGCGCATGTTTGCTCATGAAGCATTTCAGCGTATTAGGATTAGTACGACTGCGATTAATCTTTTGGCCGTTTATGAGTGCTGCTTGTCTGCTGTTTGTGCATTCTTCCCCTTAGAAACAACGTGGTTCCAGGACCTTTAATAAGTTACGTTAATTTATTTAGTAGTGTAAGTGTGTGACGTGAGCTCCGGCACAAATGTATATTTCTCACATTTAAATTTGTGCCCATTTGACCAGAGCTAATTTTCGTCCCTATTATAAACTTGCATCAGCCTCGAAAAGCGATAATGGCAAATCCACCAGCGGTGCGCCGAGTCGCGTACAAATACGCACGGCGCCGTGCTTCCTAAACATACCTAAAGCGCAGCGCAGATAACGAAGCGTTCGACGAGTATAAAAGCAACTTCCGCAGTCATTTCAAATTGCTTGAGTCCTCGGACTTTTCACATTATAATATTCCTTCCTGGCATCGGTCGGCTCCGATCTTTGGTATAATTTCCCGTACACGCCGAAAATCTCCCTGGCATCGGTTGGCTTCGATCTTTGCTAAGAACTACGTTTAAACACTCTGCCCCAGTCCCATTCGAACACAACTTTTGCACCAAAATTTAATAATAAAATCAACTTACCTACGTACCAGAAGAGATCTCCAGGTCAAGACCATCCAGGCGCCTTCGCCGCAGGTATATTGGTTCGCGGCCGACACCCGAGATTGACCGCAAAAGTCTCCAGCGATGCTCGGCATTTTCAACACCTAAACGCGGGCTTTCCGAAGAGTAACACTGCTCATTCAAACCACTTCGCCAAGTCACCAATTTATGCAGAAAGGACATACCACGTCCAGCCTGGTTTGATACACTTTTGGTAAACATCGCCGTCACCAGGTAAAATACTTAAATTCAATTGAAGCAGACCGCTTGATAAAATAAATAACCAGTCCGCGCCGTCTTATTTGTATGAAGTCTGCTTCATTTTAGATCTCTTGACTCCCCGTTCGTTTTGAACTACCCAGCATAACGACGCCTACTAAGTGAATCCAGGACTCCTAGCCAACCCAGCGCAGTGTGGATTGCAGAACATCTCCGAAATAATCAAACTCTGAAGATATTTTATTTTATTAAATTATGTACATAGTAAGTTATTAAAATTACCATTTAATTTGTATGCGTATCTAGAAACATTATACAGTTTATTACACCAGAGTGTTTTTTCCTGGTAAATATATATTTGAGTCTGAACCCATGGCATTTGAGCTTTACCTGAGGCAAACCAGTTTGAAGATAAATATAGCAGATTTTGGTCAAAACTGAGTATAAGCAATCTTAGTAAGAAAACAAAATTTAAAATTACCGGAACACTACCGGTACGTTGTAAGTCTGGTCAAAAGTACTTAAGCATTTGAAACTGACTGCACTGCTCGACCATGACCTTAACATACGTGGAGATCCAACTACATTTTAGGTAGGCTACATGCCGGAGCCTAACAGCGAGACTCTACCTAAACAAGGTCAATTTGTCAGTTTTAACTGTGAAAGATAAAGAAATTCGCGTTAAGACAGCATACGCCAGCGTCTCCAATAGTCTAGGCATAATAGGTTTTTACCTAAAAAAGTGTACTTCTGATTTTTGGCATAAATGTTCCTTAGCACCCTAGGAGCAACCCCTCAAAAAACCTCGCCTCTGGGATGTTTGCCTGATAGTTTTTTTGAGCAAGAAAGGGCAAGGGTAGAGATGGACGCGTGAGTGAATTTTGGCTCACGTCACGCACGTTTCACGCTTGCTTTAAACAGTCACGTTCACGCACGTTCACGCTCACGTTCACTCACGTTCACGGCGTGACACGCCACTCACGACGTGACACGCAGCTTTTATTTCAAAATTTAAATTCAGATAGAACAGAATGTTCAAATTTAAAACCAATGAAAAAACCCTAAAGAGAACTAAAAATATGTTTTGCACCTGACATAATTTACGTGGTATGTTGCAATCAGAATAGTTGACATAACAAGAAAAAAATGAAAATTGACTACAATAACTTCGACAAGGGATAAATACTGATTTCTCGCAAATATATTTCTTGCAGCTGTCTTCAAAGACATTACTTTTAATATCAAAAGCTGTCATTGGAATTGACGTTTCCATTATTGGTATGAGTACAGAAGGTATATGTTGCTAGGCAACACTTTTAATTCGTAGATTTGAAAGTACTTTTACGTACAAGGATCAACATTTTCAGCGTTAAGGCGAGTATACAAAAAAACATTACTTTTATTAGAATAATAAGTTCATCTACACAAGTACACAATAAATTGGTTTAAAAATAAAACGTAATCAACATTTTCAGTGTTAAGTCGAGTATACAATACAAAACATTAGGTACTTTTCTAAAAATAAGTTCATCTACACATCTACACAATACATATTTGGTTTAATAATAAAACGTAATGAACATTTTCAGCGTTAGCCGAGTATAAAAAACAAACCATTACTTTTATTAGAATAATAAGTTCATCTACACATCTACACATTAAAATGTTGATTTAAAAATAATATGTAATCAACATTTTCTGGGTTAAGTCGAATCCTGCGCTCTTCTAAAATTCGCCCAGCTGTAGAAAATACCCTTTCGCTTGTAGCGGAACTTGCCGGTATGTTTAAAATTTCTCAAGTTTTTTTAACAGTGGCGTATTTACACTGTTTTTCCAAAATCCTAAAATGTCATCTACATTTCCGAATTTTAATTTAACATACTAATTTAGTTCTGTTTCGACATCATCCTAATTACATGTGTCATCGTCAGAGCTATCTCTAAGTGTAGACAGATAAGAATCTGATGCTGATGTACCAGTTTTGAGTCGTTTGCTATGTATTTCATCATTATCATCTATAGTTTTATTTGCATTATAATCTTCTCTTTTATGTGAAGGTATGAACTTTAAGGATTTATAATTAAGATCCAAAAATAAAGCCACATAATGTAACTTGTTTGGCAGAATTTGTGATTTAATGAATTTAAAAGTTGCTTCACCCTGCAGTTTTTTATTCGTTACTAAATATTCAACGTGAAATTAACGTGAAACGTGAATCACGCCTTGGAAATGTTCACTCACGTTCACTCACGTTCACGTCACGATTTTCAAATATTAGTCACGTTCACGACGTGACACGCCGTGACACGACGTGACACGACTGTTTTCACGTCACGCGCCCATCCCTAGGCAAGGGTACAGTAATACTAGAAAAACTGTAAAGAAAACCTAAAACAAATAGCATCGTAATGAGTTTTGGCGCAAATGTTCTTCAATATCATGGAAGTAACCCTTTAAAGGTCGCCGTCGCTGGGGTGCCGGCGTTGTAGTTTTCCGGAGCAAGAAAGGACCAATATCCCAGTAATAGCAGACAAATTTTCAAGGAAATCTGAAATAAATCATGGAGTATTAATCTAGTATCCCAGAAGTTACTCTTCAAAAGTGCACTCCTCTGGGATGCCGATGTCGTAGTTTTTTGGGGCAAGAAAGGGCCAAAGGCCATGCAATATACAAAAAGTGTAAAGAAAACCTAAAACAAATAATACAGCACTATTTTTGGCACAAATGTTACCTAGTACCCTAGGAGCAACTGTTTAAAAGTTCTTGCATTTGGGCTGCCGGCGTCTTAGTTTTTTTGGAGCAAGAAAAGACAAAGAGTCCATTATTATTTAAAAAAGAATAGGGGAAACCTGAAACAATTAATGTAGTACTGTTTTTTTTTGTACAAATGCTGCTTACTACCTTAGCAGCGATCCTACAAGAAGCCCTGGCTTTTTGGACAAATGTTCCTCAGTGCCCTAAGACTTTCCCTTTAAAAGTCTCTCTGGGGTGCATGGAGTAGTACTAATTTGTGGCACAAATCTTCCTTGGAACTGTTACGAATGGATCAGAGTTCATTTAAACGATTCTCAGGTAGAAGCGTTTAACTCAATCAATTTAGCTCTGGCATAGGCAGCTTTATTAGTTCATCCTATACCAAACGCTAAAATCAGTTTATGGACTGATTCATCTTCTAATGCTATCGCAGGTGTTGCAACAATGGCAGAATGAGATGTGGAAACCACTCGCTTTTTGCTCGCGAAAACTAACCTCGGCAGAACAAAAATATAATGTATTCTCACGAGAACTGTTAGCTGTATATTTCGCAGTTAAAAAATTTCGATATTATACTGATGGTAAACAATTCATTATCTTTACTGATCACAAATCTCTCCCTTTCGCCATTACTAAATCAACAGGTGACCACTCACCTCGAGAGATAAGAGTGTTACAATACATTTCCCAATTCTGTTCAAACATACAATTCGTCAAAGGTACAGATAACGTACCAACAGACGCTCTAACCAGGGTTTCTTTCATTGGTATACAAAATACAATCAATTTCAATGATTGAACAAGAGCTCAACAGGACGATCCTGAATTAGAAGCCTTATTGTCAAACCCAAATTTATCTTTCACCAAAACAAATTCATTAAAAGGAACTCCTATTTGGGTTGAAACTTCTACTGCCACACAAGACCGTTCATTGCACGATCTTTCCGCAGTCAAATATTCGAAACAATCCACTCATTATCTCATTCAGGAATTCAGACATCTAGGAAATTAATTACCAAACGTTATATCTGGCCATCCATGCACAAAGATGTAAACACGTGGGTCGATAAATGTCCTTCATGTCAAAGAGTTAAAGTAAATCAAACCACCACTCAATCCATTTGGTGAACCAGATTTCAGCTTCCAACATGTACACATCGATTTAATTCACCTTCCCCAATCGCAACAGTACAAATACATTTTGACTATGATCGACCATTTTACTCGTTGGCCTGAAGCGATTCCATTAAAAAACGCAACAGCGGACAGCAATAACACAAATTTGGATTGCCCGTTTCGGCATACCAAAATTTCTGATTAATGATAATGCTTCCGTTTTCCTTTCAAAATCATGGTTAGATTTTATGTCCGTTTTAGGAATTAAAAACATTAGTTTAAGCAGATATCATCTAATCAGTCAGGGAATCGTTGAACGATTCAATAGTACTTTAAAAAATGCAATCACCGCAACAGACATTAATGCATGGCCAGACAAAATTCCGTGGATTTTAGTTTCTTTACGCTCCAGCATCAAAGAAAACCTGCTCAAGTATCCCCAACAGAAATGTTATACGGTACAATTCTTCGATTACCAAATGATATCTTCGATGAGAATCACTTTACTCAACCATCAGATACAATAATGTCATCTTTCGTAATTAATCTAAAACAATCAATTGGAAATCAAAAATATTTCTTCACAAAAAACTACCCTACTGCCAGTGCTCACATCAATAAAGATCTGAAAACATGCACACACGTGTATCTCAGAAATAGCACACACACTAGGCGCATCAAACTCAATTATCTGGGTCCTTTCAAAATTGTACACCGTTCTGAGAAATACATGTCGCTGGAAGGTATCAGCGGAACAGTCAGCTACGACAGACTGAAACCCGCCTACTTTCTTGATTAGCATATGCTTGCATGCTTTCACATATTTTCTATTTTATTTTATTTTCATTGTTACGTTAATATTATTCTTATACACGCTTCCTTTTTTTCATTTCTTCCAGCTTACATCTGCGAATTAGATGGAGTCCGGCGCCAGACAAGATATCTCCAGGAAAGTGTGTAGTGTTGTGTTATTGTTTATTTTTACCTTTGTTTATTGCTATGAACTATTGTTATTAATTTTTAAGGATTGTTGAAAAGATCCTGGAGGTTTCGTAGCTAAATATAATCCTGTTACTGTTATTCAGGGTTATATTAGTTTTCCTACCTGGCCTCCCTCCCTCCTTATCTCTTTTTGGGGAGGGGGGGGGGGAGAGTAATGTTACGAATGGATCAAAGTTGCCATTGATATTGTGTAGGCAACGATCCAAAACAAAGTTTATTTAGTTTATTATATTTGGTTCTTGAAACAACATGTGTTTTATTCCCAAGTATATTTCAGCGTATTTATATACGATAAGACGCCCCAAAGACACCAATTGTTATAGTATCCTAGCAGTAACCCTTTAAAAATTTCTTGGGCAAGAAAAGGGCTAATAGGCCACTTATATTAAAAAGAAAGTTTCAAGTAAACCTGAAACAAATAATACAGTCTTGCCCAAGAAAACTACAACGTTGGCACTCCAGAGGCCAGAGAGAAATACTTCTAGGATACTACGAAAAATTTATCCAAAAATCAACACTACATTATTTGATCCACGTTTCCTTTAAACTTGTTCTAATATTACTGAGCTATTGGCCCTTTCTTGTTAAAAAAAAACTACGACGAGAACACTCCAGAGGCAGGATCTTTTGAAGGGTTGCTGTTAAGGTACTTATGAGCATTTGTGCCAAAAATCAGTACTAAATTATTTGTTCCAGGTTTCCTATATATTTTTTAAAATATAACTGGACTGTTTATATTTTCTTGTCTCAGAAAACTACGACGCCGGTACCGCAGAGACGTGGACTTTTGAAGGGTTACTTCTAAGGCACCCCAGCAGCGGCGACCTTTACTTCCATGGTTTTGAGGAATAATTGTGGCAAAACTCAGTACTATACTATTTGTTTTAGGTTTCCTTTAAAGTTTTCCTAGTAGTACTGGGTCGCTGCCCTTTCTTGGTCCAAAAAGCTATGACGGCGACACCCCAGAGGCGGGGACATTTGAGGGGTTGCTCCTAGGGTACTAAGGAACATTTGCGCCAAAAATCAGAACTACATTTTTTAGGTTTTTCTTAAAATTTGCTTAATATACCTGGGCTACAAGCCAAGGGTAGTGCCGTGAAGCAGAAACTCGTGATTTCTCTCAGACGCAGAAGATCAGTTTCGTTTTAAAAACTGGCAGCTTCCGCGGAGCAATTCCAAACCTTGCTGGGAGGCCTAAAGCACACGTGGCATTTGAACTCGTACAACGACCCTCACGGAAGTATAACCCCCAAGGAAACTTCACCACTTCGAGATTCACATGGACGCCATGGTCGGACGTGGCAGCATTTATTGTCGTCATTTCTTTTTAGAAGGAGTGCGACGGCGTCTTAAACATGAACCTGCCTGTGAATAATGTGAGTGGATTTTGTTACCGCATGGTGGCAGGGCATCAAGAGAACTGTGCCAGATTAAATCACCACTCTAAGGTTACTACGTCAAATTTGCGGCCCATGGAAACTAGCATTTAAAATTGTGTTTGTCGTGCAGCTAAATGTATTCACCTGTAAAAAGCAAGCCCTCGTTACACATCTATTGAGAGAATTTGGTGAAAACGTTCAATTGGACACGGTATACGGGTACAACAGAATTAGGGAACGGGAACCGTGTGCCTTCGTAAAGCACCTTCGCCAAGCTTTTGAAGGAGAGCCTGCCAGCAGAGGAGAACCTGCCAGAAATGGAGCGGTAAAAGCTCATCGCTTCCATGGCAGGAAGCATGCTCAAGAGTTTCCCCCCAAAGTGCGTTGTTTTGTCGAAGCACTGGACACAAGGAAGTAGAAGGTTTAAAAAAGGAGTGAAATAATAGCACGATAAGGACGGCATCGGCCAATATGGCACAGCCTCCGAAGTATTCCTTGAGTTGCTGTCAGTGTGACAAGGAAGGTTGTGTTACCAGCAACTGACTCTCTTAATACAACGCAGCCAACGCCGGAAACCAACAACTGGATCTGAATTTTATGTCATTTCAACGAAATCATTTCCAGCGGTGGCGGTTGGACCCTACATCTTCGTTGTATATATCCGGTTAAAAAAGTCGAAGGCTCCCTTACCACGAACTACATTGCATTCAAAACGAAAAAGCTAAGAATTGCAGCCAGTTAACTTACTGACAGCTGTCTGCCTTCTGAAAGATGCTACTCAGCGAAGACCCACATTCAAACGTCCAACGAAAAATATCCCTTCCGCTTACTTGAAACTAGTGGCAGCGTCTGTATTTCCAACCGACATAATGAGGTCGTGTACGCCAGGCTGAGTTTTTAACATGAATTTGGATCGATTCCATCCCAGTGAAAGGAATCTTCAACAAGAGAAAGTCCAAAATATTTTGTTTTTCTTAAAATACATGCAATCTGTCTGCCAAAGTTATCACACCAACCTAATGTCTTTTGAGGAAAACAATAATGGTGCATACTATAGCCTATTTGAGGAAAATCGCAAAGAAAATGCTATTGTGCGACCTGCTATTTTATCTGATACATAGAATGAGTAGTGAATATTCTGTTAATATTATTACAAGTAATCAAAATAGACGCCCATCCAACATTTTCTATTGAAACTGGCCTAAGGCCAGATAAAATTTTCGGTTATTAGAATTGCTGCTTGCTGCCATTACGTTTCTAGATATTTTTAAGTACCACATTGTCACGTTTGCTCACTTTTGAACAGAAAGTTTAAAGTCATCATCTTGCCATAATACACGTTTGGCTTGGCGTTGCACATGCACTAGGTGACTCACAGTGAAACCCGTCGATGCGCGTCTTTGCGTACCCTCAACGCAACGGGTATACGAGGACACAACCCGGCCCTTCCAAACGAACTAGCGAAGTAACCTCGAACCCCGTTGTTGAACCGATTTCTAGTGGCAACAACTGTTGCAGGGAATGGCCACCTTACTAAAGGAACATCTTCGAGGAGCTCTAACAGAACTTCTTGTAAAAACTGCAAATAAGAATAGCCATTAGGGCGTGCTGGTGATTTATAAGGCCCTATTAAGGTGTTTTTCAAAATATCAGCCCAAAAATTCAAACTAAAGATGATAGGGGTATAAACCATTGCTGCTCAATGTGCGCCAAACAAAGGATGGATAAACTCTAACTTGGTGGGAAATTTGGCGTGTATTTGTAGTTGGATCAGCATCGACCATTTCTAAAAGTTCTTCCTCCGCATTCACCCCATATTGATTTGGTCTGCCGCCACCATGACCTTTCTTAGTTTGTCAATTTCCAGTCTCTGTTGCGCATTGAACTACTCGAAGAAACGTATTTTCGGAAAGCGTTTGACGATCTGGAAATCTTTCCGAATACATACGTCTTGCACGTGTAGCGATTTCTTCAGCAGCTCCATACAGAATAATCATATCTACATATTCTCGTTACTATAGTCGGCTATTTAAGTTGAATTAAATACTTAATAACTGATGTATCTTAATTTTGAAGTTTAAATGAATTAACACTCAAACAAATTTCTACTGCTACAGCGGTTTGCCATCAGTGAACATCAATGTTTAAGCATTTAAAGGAAAAATGTAAATAGCCATAATTTTTATGTTATTTATCTTTTATTAATTTTTTAACACAATATTGTTGCGTTAACTCTCAAATATCTCCTGCTTGAAATTAAAACATCAATTACTACTTTAGTTTGTAAAGAATGTTCGCTAATTTATTCTATTGTAACTTGCTATAACTTTCTTGGTGTTGAGTTTTGGTCAAAAGTTCATTAACAAACTAACTTTATTTTAGTCTCCTCTAGCTAACCTTTCACTCTCCTCCGTACGTTATGAAACACACTGCATAGTGCTTTACTTTTCCCAACCTATTATCACTTTTTTATGTATGTTAGTCACATTAGCTTTTCGTTCTTGTAACTACGTGACCCCATTCTAACTCAAACCATTTTTGAATTTTTTTAACTAAACCATAAATAAAGACTTACAATGATAATTTTAATAGTATCTTGCTATACTGAATTTATGATAAAAGGTTAGAAAAATAATTTCTAAAGCTGCTGTGTTATTTGCAGGGTGTGCACGAGCTTGGTGTCCGCCTGCCTTTACAATCCTATTCGGGGGGCCACGCGGTCTTCATGTACAGCACAGCGGCGGACGGCAACGTCACCTTGCAGCTGCGGGAGTCAGACGACCTGGATAGGTCGGGCCTGGCGGCTATGTTGGCGCGCCTGCAGGACGACGCGACCTTCTCCATTTCGTACCAGGACAGCGACATCCTATCCGACGGCAGCATCGACGTGCTGCTGGGGACGGGCACCGGCACCCTCCAGGGCTCAGGTTAGACCATTGTTTTATTCAATTAAGCGAGCGCGCGGCAACTAAGAAAGAAACTGCGGGGCGATTAATCAGGCCATCATTAATTCCACAATTTCGTCTAGGCAGAGATTTATTGCCGGGGCTAGAGGTGTACGGTTAACGAGCAGCTTACGCGTCGGCTGGGGGTCGCATGTGCTTCTCGATGGCGACCTCCACAGGAAGTTCAATTGTCGTTCTTTGAATTGGAAAGATGATAGGTATAGCAAATAATTCCGCTTAAAAATTGGCGTAACCAGTTTTACAAAAAAGTTACGCAAATGTGCGACATTCGAAGAACTAGTATGATTCATAAGAAAAATTTATAATACTTATTTCTTGTTGGAGGTTATAGAAAACTCCTACTAAATAACTTCTGTTAACATGCATCGAACCTTCAGAGTCAATCAAAAACACTTTCACTGCGCCTGATGTATACTATTTTCTTCGAAACTTCTCTTTAAACCTAAAAATTTAACGCACAAATAACTTGTGTTTACAACAATTAGATTTGCATTAAACGCCAGGGATTCGATCAAGTAACAACAAACAGACAGATTTTGAAAGTGAAAATGATTATAATATTAAAGATTATAGTATGCCATTATTCATTCCAAGTCTAGAAGAAACACCTGTAGATATTCACCTCTGGGAATTACACCGATTTAGGCATTATTACCTCGGCGGACTAGTGGGTTACAGCGCTACAAACAAGGCCTCAATGAAAGATGAATCGAAGCGTTCGGAAAAGAGTTCGACTTCCGACCAGGGCTTTCCTGTTCCACTGAGTTAGGGTAGAATAAGTGATACCCGCACCCGCTGAAGTAATTCACAAGTAGATCCGAGGTAAAATGGTAACCTTTAGGAGGAAAAAATACACTATTACCTAAACCCTCAGATGTAGAACGGAGAAGTCTGCAATTATTACACAAGCTGTGTAGTGTTGTCAATAGTTTTATGGATTTAACAATTATTTCGTAGTTAGTGATACCTGATACTGGCATTGAAAGTTGGTTAAACATTGTGTTATCGGGGAATCTCCGTTTACAAGTAGCAAGTTTACAGTGGTCCGATTGATCAGTGGGATGAGTGGGTGTCGTAGGCTAAAATTAGAAAGTGCTTACTTACCATAGACAACATAATTTAAAATACGAGGATAAATTCGCGCTATTTTAGGGCGCTACATGGTGAGTTGGGTGCCAGCGATGAACTTGGAGGTTAAACCGTAGAGAACCTCCTCGATTATGGTAAATGTGGGTGACTCAGCTCCGATATTTGGAGTCTATCTGGTTTTGTATTCTCTGAAATCTTATCTGACTTCAAATGCGAAACTGCGCCAACATTTTACAGTAAATTCTATTAAGATAAGATTCATAACATTAGATATAAGCGTGTCAACCTTACAGCTGTGACTACAATAATAAAGGATTTCTACCTACTCGTGATAAGCAAAACTAGCAGATATTTATCTGTAACACAAATCCCACATGGGAAAGCTAAACTTGTAACCGTGACTCAGAGCCCTGACGACGTTCCCTCACTGCTAACGTGGACATGCCCAAACACGAAATTAAAATAAACAGTTTCCTCGAGCTTCATCGGAATACAGGAGGGTTGCGAAACGATAGATTGATTTACAGGGCGTCGTCTGAGCGTCTGCTTTATGGGCGTATCGGAATGATACACGATTTGCCTTTGAGTATATACCACGGTCGATTGATATAAAATTCCACAAAATTCAAAAACTAAGACGGGACTCGGAATTGCAAATGCGCAGACTGCGTTATGTGGAGTTGAATATATATAAAATCGTCGTAATTTGAACAAAATAACTAGCCCATCACTTATTAGTTCTCACGCTAACGCGAGAAGTTCGACGAGACGAATTTTGTGGTCTCCTCTGGCAGGCGCATTCAAAATTCAGCAGCTGTGAGAATTTTCAGACAATCCTAACAATTCTAGAAGAAAGAGTTCGAAAATTCTACTTACAACAGATACTTTCTGAAAATGGCACCTGAGGTTGGTCTAGTACCATCACTCGTTTGCTACAAGAGGTGGTAGGCAAACTGCAATAAAATATTATAAAAAATTAGTAATAGCTTTCGTCCACAACTATACATAAAAATAAATTCATCGGCTTGCATATTACTTACTGGAACTTAGATCCCGAGATTCTTAACTATTCAGTTTGTAGGATAGGTCTTTTATGCACAAACTGAGCAGGCATCTTACTTAGACGATAATATAATTGCGAATTTTACAATTTTAAAGCTTGGTATAACTATTGCTAGAATCTTTGTGGTGAAGTATGTAACGCAGCGTTTTACGAAGCCCTCATATTGCCCTGGGTCGCTAGCATATTCAGTCGGAGAGGTATAACACTCTATTAATATCGCCAGTGCGGCTAAAGGAAAGCTTGCTAATATTGTCTTGGGGTAGCTCGTTATCACCAGAAATGTTGAACACCGGCGCACACTACCAGCAGTGAAAACCCAACAGTTTACATTTAAATATATATAATTTGCAAAAAACACTGTTCAATTATCAACGCAAAGTTCAATGTCACTAACGCGAAATGGAATTGAACACCGCGAACCCTGCCTATTCTTAAAATGCGCAGCAGATGACGCAATAACTTTGCGTCAGCTGTTTACAGGTAACCCCCGTTGTCTTTGATACGCCATCATGCATTGAAGCAATTGCCGAAGATGGTGCAATCGCCTCTTATTTTGTAGCAAAGTTTCTAATAAGAACCAACCTTGCTTTTGGTTACCCCAAGTGTTCTCGTGTCAGGGCACGAACAGCGCTGCTATGGCGGCAGATCATAGCTTCCTTCTGTGGGAAGATGCAACAAACCTTTAGCGGGGTATTCCAAGTGGTAGGATGCTCTCACAGTCGTATTTCGACACTCTGGAACCTTCGTGTGTCGGCGGCGGTTGCTGCAGGCCAAAACTTCACAATTTGAGCAATGCACGAGTCGGTTATCTCTTCGCGACCCTGACTTGGATGCTGGTACGCACTTCTTAAGCGCTTCCCCCGGGTTTACGGCATCGTCGCAGCTCTTCATAACTGCAATGTTGCGATCTTTTTACCACTCGGCGTTCCGAATTAACTGTTGTTGCGCATTCACTCACGTCTGCACCCGCGTTAAAGCACTTATAACGCGTGGCCGTTAACACAGCTCAACTACTTATACGGCGTGCTAGCTTAACATGCTAGCACATACAGGATACGGTTAGGCTTATCGCTAGCAATGTATGTAAGACAAAGGTATAAAATATATGAATACATGTGGCACGAATCGCCCCGTTTCAAGTATACACAGTTCTGACTTCCAGATCTCCAAGTCTAAGTTTAAAGGTACATTGAAATTTATTTAAATGACGTCTCAGTAAGCATGTCGATCATCTTACCCTATTATTGTGTTCAATCGGGAGGTGATCCATCATGCTGATAGTGGAGGTGTCTTAATTAGAAGCAATAAAACGCAGTAGTCTTCTCCACGTACATTTATTAAAAATGTAAATGTACGTGGAGAAGACTACTGCGTTTTATTGCTTCTAATTGTGTTCAATGTCTACCTCTCATTCTGCCAAGTTCATTTTTTTGGCTTTTTTTGCTACAACAGCAGCATCTCTTCTAATGGGTACTCTATTCTATATTATAATCTGGACGCTAATGCTCCTGCACACCTTCTATACTAGGTTTGATGCTTTCAATCGCTCTCAGCTATTAACTAACCTGAATGTTACAATTCTACCATTGATACATCTCGAACACTGTTTCAAAAATTTTACTATGCCAGAGAAGCATTTTTCCCATTGCAACATTAAATCTACTCACAGCAGGTAAAGCATTTGATCTCAGTAATTCAGCATGTTATATTTTCGAGCTAACTATTTTAATCTGTTGGAATTGAGAAAATCCTAAGAAAATCAAGTTGTACTGGATGGTCTGAATTTCAAATGTATGGAGAAGTCGCAAATACATTTTCTGATGCTATCAAATAGACCAAGGTGACGTATGAATATAATTTATTATCTGACTGTAAGCATAGAAGCCACAGAATCCATTTATCCTCCAAAGTATCGATGTCGTTAAATGGCAATAGAACAGGAACTCCAAGTCGAAGCAATACAAAAGCGGTATTTATTTTAGAGAACTAAGTAAGCTTCTACCAATACAACTGTGATTGATGTTTTTTAAAAAATGGGCTACAAAATCCAATTACCCAATTTCGCTTATTACGAATAACTGTTCAATACTCGTGGACTTTTTGCAATTGGAGAATAAGTAAATTGTACTAAATTTATAAGTAAATCAGCTTGTGGTTCGAAAAACTGTGGCTTGTGACATTGTATACCGCCTTATTTGCTAGAAAAGAAAATATTGTCGGCCGTCAGGGTGGCTTCCACTCGTTGTTCAGATCTTACTAATTTAGTAAGAGATATTAACTCGACTAAGCTATTTTTGGGACATGGAGATAGGGTTGATATGAAATTCCTCCATTATAGCAATCCTTGAAGTCCTGCTACAAATACTTATCTTCAAGTTAATGGAAGATATTGGCTTCGATGTTGGATTGTAAAAAGTTACTTTAACTAAAACTGCTTATTAGTGTAGTTCCACACGGTTTTATCCTTAGATTCCCTTTATTTCTTAATCAGCTGTAGTATTTAGTTGCTTTACTTTGAAACCTAGCTTCAATACATACTAGCGTACCAACATTTATGCAAATCTTTCTACCATACGTCTTCGCAAAGTGATCTATCTAGAATCAGTGTCTGTGGGTTGTTCTTCATATCTGCTTCTTCCTCAGCTCTTGTTTCTTCACCCCCGGGCAAAAGACTCCCGTAATCTTCTCCATCTCTCCCTATACAGTTCTAGATAGAACCAGTGTGTAACAGTATCAAATGGTTTTAACGACACTCAAGAGTACGGGAATGCCACTTGTTTTATCATGTCCGGTAAATGCCAACACTTGTCCTGGAATTCTAGATAACAGGCCAATAGCCACGGCTTAATACGCTCAGGAAGATGGGTCTTAGAAATTGTACACCATAGGGGTAAGCGTGACGATATATATAGAGTTGGGGAACACAGATTACAGTTATTTAACGTTGGCTAGCGCGCAAAGCAAAAAGGCAAATAT
This sequence comes from Agriotes lineatus, assembly GCA_940337035.1. Classification (NCBI taxonomy): domain Eukaryota; kingdom Metazoa; phylum Arthropoda; class Insecta; order Coleoptera; family Elateridae; genus Agriotes; species Agriotes lineatus. The sequence goes on along the minus strand of OW679195.1, from coordinate 180,671,476 downwards.
TACATGCACGTGGCAACTATATAACGGTTAACTTCTACAATACACGCTACCTTATGTATTTTAGTTTCGCCTGGTCCTAAGGTCGGTGGCAGAAACTCGCATCACAGCTTCGAAATGTCGCGAGGCCGCAGTTGTACTCGTTGATGACGCATACTCCGGGATACCGTGCACAGGGCACGATGCGGCGGGACCCGCATGGGATAAAAGAAGACAGGGAGACCTTTTGCACGCCCTCGTGAATGTGATCCCACCTAATTAGTGGTAAATTGCTTTCATGGCATTCGAGACTACGAGGCGTTGATCACCAAAGCGGAGTAGCACCAAAAACACACACCTGCACACAACTGACCGCCTCAACGGCTAGAGACGCTCTCGACAGGCCGGAAAAACACAATCTCGCATGCGTCCAGCGGTCGCCTCCCTCGCAAGGGGACGCCGCTGGCGCGCGCCTCGAAACCCAACAAACCGTGCCAGAAGCTAACCTCTAACTGACTAACTAAACCGGCTCGCGTAACGCTGCAGATCGGCAAGAAGCTGCCGGGGCAGACAGAAAGACTGCGATGGAACGAACAACTTCCAAAAATCTCTCGCTGACTCCCATAGACTGGCGTTTTAAATTCAACCAAGAAACACGATGAAAGTGCAGCCCGCCACGACTGCGATGGCGAAGACAGTGCACGTGTTCAGCCACAGTCCGGATCTAGGGCACAGCTGCGTGACGAGATAATGCCAAAGCTTGCATGAAGTAGATACACATTTAAATTTAACGGACAAATATTAAAGAAAGCTATATACAAGCGGATTCGTAATCTTGAAAAATCGACAAATAACTCATACATTCGTAAAACTAGATAATGTCCTGACAAGCGGTTCTCTGTTACCTTTCTCAAATCATCGGTCCACTATTGGCGTGTCAACACTTCTCTGAAGGGTTCTAGGCCGTCACTACAATACGCATGTTATAGTCCATACCCATAGCTCTGATATTTGTCTGGCAACATGTTCTTCTCAACTCCACTTGAACTTGGTGTTTTTTTTTTCACGACGCCAAATATTATTCTTTGTTTTAGTTTTGTCCTTTGGTTTAATGTACCAAGTGCTATCTGATAACCGAAGTAGATGCATTTCTTAACTTTTCACACTTGGCGTTATTTTTGTGTGCTAAGATTCATGTTGAGTTCTATTCTGCTAGCTTACGCGTTTAGTTCTGCGAAATTGTCTTCTTGTTCACTTTCGTGTAAGAACTGATTAAGATAAAATCATCAGCTGATAGGTAAGATACCTGAAAAACAAGTGTTAATAGTTCACGAGACAGTGTGTATGTATGAATGTATGTATTGTTTGGAATCGTTGCTTAAGGATAACTTCGATACAGCGATCTATAGAAGAATTTTATATAGATTGTTACTCTTCTAAGAAGCAAAACCCGAACCTGGAAGGCACACGCATGACAATCACCCAACGTGGGGTAAGAGAAAGCTCCAGCATGGAAAGATATGAAGAATAAAACTGTACTTGAGGAGGCATTACAACTGAAATGTTGAGACTCGGAAGACAAACGCTGATTGAAGCGATAAAACTATTTTTAAATCGCTGCCTGGCAGAGGGTATTTCATCCCATCGAAATGGTAACATGCAAAAGTAATTCTGTCGTCAAGAAAGAAGGGAATGAAGATATCTCGCACTGTAGGCCCATAAGCGTGTTAGATGACTTATATAAGCGTCTTACGAAAATCATCACGAAATAGCTCACAAATAAACTAGATTTCTACCACTCAGTTTCCAGAAAGTGAACAGTACAATAGAGCATTTCCTAACTGCAAGAACTCTCATAGAAAGTGAGGTTAGTACGTCATAATTGGCGCAAAAACAAACCTGATGGCCTAGTCAAGATATGTCTTGCGCTTACCTCTTTGAGCCAACTATGACATACTAACCTCACTTTTTTGTAAGTACCATGTTTTTTTTACATTTGCCACTTAAAACTTTATTGTAGTTGCGCTGACAAAGGAATCAAGATTTTCAAAATATTATTTTAGAAGAACAGAGTTTTATTTTGAATTGTTGCCCTGAAAAACGAGATCCAGTTATTAACTAGATTGTTATAAAGACCAAATGACAATTGGTTTATGTTTAATTGCGCCAAATTAACTCTAGAATGGCCTTTGCAAACGGTTTCATGCATCATCATTGTATACCCACGCAGCTTTTTCCTTCTGTAAAGTCACTTAAGGTTGCAATTTCACTGTGAGAGCTTTGCTCTACTATAATTCCCTGCAACGATGTAGACGTTATGCTACGAATCTGGTATCACTTACAACTGCGGGCTAGAATTACCTTCTTTGTGCGACCTATTTACTGTCGTTAACTCAGTGTGTGCAACATTAAAGTATTCAAAGAATCAGAAATGTACATTGCATAGGTTACACATTATAAACAACCAATCTTTTTATTGTTGAATCACATTATTAAATAGTGCTTTGAGTACAAATGTAAACATTTATGGAAATGCTTCTCTCATTTACCTTTTCTTAAGAAATAGTACGTTTTGTTCCATATTGTTCCATACATCCTAGTTTATTATTATGCGAAAAACATATAGCTACGCCCCACTGTTAATTTTGTTCAATAAAAGTAGCAATTAACTTAAAAATAACCCTATGGAGCTGGAGTCTTAAAACCTCCAATTTGAAGTTTAAGAATAACTACCCTTCCCTGCACGGAAACTAAAGTTCAGCCCTAAAATGCCTGCCGGCTAAATTACCCTTTATCTTTTATTCTACATAACTTTACGACGGGAAGTCAAACGAATGACTGATGAAAGCGATTACTCGGGCAAGCGATGCAACGTCGTTCAATCATTAATTTTATGGTACTTTGTATTCGTTTATCTCCCTGAATTTTTATAAGGCTGCGATGCGTGTAGCACCAAGCTATCCGCTCCCACTCCTCACACACAACTCGTACAGCTCAAATTACCATTCCATTTCTGCAGATTTTACTTTTGAAATTTTTGCGCACACTGTTTAATTACACATACCAACTGCTTTCGGAAGGAACGCGCTTCAGATACAAGAGTCCTCAGCTCCAGGCATCTGTCTTTGTACAAGTTTTCTCACGTCTAATTCATATTTATGAAATTTGCAATTTCATGAAGGAAGCAAATTCTGCTCCGGCTTGTTTTCTGGCATTATACCTTCTAGTTTGCAATTTAAACTAAAGTTGGGCCCGAACTACTTCTGCATTGTATACAAGTTACCTGTTTGCGCTCGCTGCGGACGCACCCTGAAAGCAGAAATATTTCCTTGGGTGCACTGTGATGTGCATAATGAGGGCATTCAGCGTTAATTAATTTGGACTGTCGCAGCTTCAATGCGCTCGTCCCTGAATTGCAGCCTCGTGGCATAATCGCACTTTCGGATTAGTTACGTGGCTGGTTTTTTCGCTAAGATCCGTTCGTGTCGCTAACCAGGTCACACGTGATTATGATTACAGCACTGGCGAGATCGTCTTAATTACAAACAGTGCGGAAGAAGACTCGGAACTCGGTGACATTATGGAAGCTACATAATATTGAAGGAAATGCCTGATTATTATTTTAAACATAACAGAATTATACAGTATGATCAAAAGAAAGTTCATCAAAGATACCTATTCTATGGAATGTTGATACCATGTGTATTATAACACCAGAAAATTATTCCTAAACGTTGCCACTGACATTTTATAAACGGTGGCCAATATTGTAATATGATCATAATCGTGATCAAGACCCGTAGTAACCGCAACAGCAATATTTCCAAAGCCTGCAGAATCAGAAGAAGGAGAAGAAGATCGTAACCTCACTTTGTAACAACTGTCAAAAATTACAGTTTCATATTTTCTGGTGTTATAACACAGATGACTTCAAAATTTCTTGCTGAACTTTTCTTTTGCGCATTCGATATAAACTAACGTATGTAAGACACGTTTTGGCACAATCTTTTTCGCTAGTAAGATCATAATACATTGTCGATATTTAGTCATCACTGAAAACAAAACTGCAGAATATGTTAGCTTTCATATTATTCATGTCATTTCGTTAATAATTTTACCAACAGGTCTTCTAGAATAAAATGACCTAAAATTATTTATCATTTTGTTGTCCAGTTTACCAAATACGAATTTGTTAACATTTTTTTAAACGAAACATTTTTCATAGGATTCGTAATTGTGATGAAAAAATTCCTTGCGTGAATTTATCGAAAAGTCAATGTGAGGACCAAATACGAAGATGAGTCTATCCCAGTGGTTCCCAAACTTATTTGGCCTACCGCCCCCTTTTTAGAGAAACAATTACTCAGCGCCCCCTGGAAATCTACATTCTTTAAGCGAACAAACAGAAAGATATTGTAGTGGTAGCTTCTTGAAACTGATAGTCTTATAACATAAAATCGTTGCTCTCTTTGTATGTTTGCGTGTATGTTTGTTCGATATCTCCTCCGAAGATACTGGCCCGATTAAGTTGTATGATGGCTTAAAATTTTGCAAAATTTTTAGACTTAGATCGTAGGCCGGTTTTTATTTAAGTACGAAAAAGTTGTAATTTACGACGTGGGCTACAGTGGACCTGAGGTAGAGTGCTCGTCTATCACGCGGGCGGCCCGGGTTCGATTCCCTGCCTATGCATCGTTTTTTTAAATTTATATTAATGAATCTCTCTTAGTTTAGCGAACCGAAACGTACTTCGGATGACTCACTAGTTATCTATAAAAGTAAGTATTTCTAGGTAAGAAATTATTTTGAAAGAATAAATTAATTAGCAATTAAAAAGTACAAGGAAGGATTTATACATTAAAAGTACAACATAAATATTAGAGAATTGTTTAATTAATGACACATTAGATACAGTTACTGTTAAATTGCGAATAGTTTATTAAAAAGGTTCGAGCATATAAGTTGATTTAGTTGGGATAGTTGTTTGGTAACATCAGAGCTGAGATTTTAATTTGTAGGTATTAACTGACAATCGGAATAACACAACAGATGAAATATGTACAAATGGTTTTTCTCATCTTCTTATCTTCTCTTCCTTCTTTAAGCTTTCACCGCCCCCTTATTTTTATTCACCGCCCCCCAAATGCACCCGAGGCTACTATCGCCCCTCTGGATCGTTCCAGCGCCCCCTAAGGGGCGATATCGCCCACTTTGGGAATCACTGGTCTATCCTAATGTGTCAAGTTCGAGTTAAAATGCGTCCTATAGAAGCACATGGGCCTCTATCAATAGTTTAGTTTTGTATTTATAATTGAAGTGATTTCTAAAAATAGTAATATATAATAGATACAAATAAAGTTAAACAATAAACTTCTACTTGCTTTAGAACTTTGTGCCAAAACTTTTGTTATATACTGACTTCCATAAAAATCGCAACACCGGGGACGTCCGGATCCAGGGCGACGTTGTTGGTTGATGGTTCTTCGGACCATCTGGACCAACATCTCAACACCGTTGCAACATTACGGTTTACACGGTCAGCAATATCTCTAAGAGAAAGTCCGGCCTCTCTCATGCCAATAATACGGCCACGTTCAAAATCATTTAATTCACGGTAATTTTCACGTTGATGAACTCTTGGCATTGTTGTTATAGTCAGAAGGTAATAGTGATCAAACAATTATCAAAATTTACAGTTATTACGCACCGATTGTTTTTTGTTCTAAAAATTTGTTGTTACTAAGTATAAACGAACAAACGAAGAAAAAACAACAACCGGTCGATACTTTTTTTCAAATTTTAATCATTACTTTGTTTCATCCAAATAGAGATTTTATAAAAATTTCAATAAAATCGCTCAATTAATTCTAGGTGTTGCGATTTTTATGGAAGACAGTATATATGTTAAAGTCCATTATGAACCAATATAAGCATTTGTCCAAATATCGATGCTGGACTCGTATTAAAGGTGTCTTATCTTCGATAAGCACAAACGAAAATTAGAACTAACAGAAGAATATGGTTTGATGGACTTTTTCAAAAGCAACACTACAACGAAATTTAATCTCTGTTTTGGCTTGGTGCAAAACTGAATATTTAAACATTGTAATGGTACGCCACAGCTCAAAAAATATGCTATTAGGAATCATCAGCTACGAGAATTTTGTTCTGTAACTCAACAAAATCTGTAAAGGCCTTTACTCAGAACTTCCCGCGCAATAGATGTTGTGACACTAAACATTTTGTTACGAAAAATAAGAGTACAAATATCTTCACGTTCCTAGTAATACTGCAACAATAATAACAAACACTTGGTAATGCAAATTACACCAATTCTCAATATAAAAAACAGTACCGGCGATTGGATTCGAACTTCAGCCCCTCCGAACTAGCCTGCGAATGTGATTTCAATGATCGACGCGGTAGCCTGAAGTGAAGCATGCGTTCGCTACCTCGCTCACCGAGCACGCCTCCGATCGGTGAGATGCGGCTGCCTTAAATACAACGCATTTATTATTGACCCCAGTTTTATATTTTAGAAATTTTATTTTGTATCTGTTGGCTCCCATTGACGTCAATGGCCTGAGCTATGTGAACATTATCACTTTTATCGATTTCTCAGTAGAAGCAAAGATAAACAACATGTTATTTTTAAGGTGTTACCCTATATATATTGGGGCCAAAATATGCCCTTTTTTGTTAAGCGTAAAAACCTGAGTTATGTTTAAGTAATAGTTTTTGAGTTAAAGCAAAAATAAGCGGAATTTTATTTTTTAGGTACTCACCCTGTATATATTTCATAATTTTTTTTTCGGTTTCATACCAGGAAGGCATGCCAAATATAGTTCTCCGACATTTTTTGAGTTATACCGGCAACAGACAGACAGACGGTATTGAAAAAACCTGTTTTGCGTCATCTAGGAATCCTGAAACGTGAAAATCTGAAAAAATCTCAGCAAGTGATCGGAAAATGTAGCGTCTAAGAAGCGAAAAGCGGCAATAAGGCTGTATAACTTCGCATATATAGATTTATGGTGGATAATATGAACACAGGCAAGCAAATGAGCTAGAATACAGTTTATCGACTTTGCATGCGTTAGACAGAAATAGACTATAAAATCTAATATCCTAGAATTCGGTGTTTTCTAAAAACAAATACCTTGATTAAGCGGATACTAGGTGTTAATCGCATATTCGTCTATTTCTGTCTAACGCATACAAAGCCCACGAACTGTATTCTAGCTCATGTGATTGCCTATGCTCACATTATCCACCACCTTTCTGTATATATTATTATGGTTTATTATAACTGATTTCGATATAATTTAAAATAAATGACTTGAATTTCATATAAGTCGAGTCTCTAATCGTAGCAAATATTATTTTGACTTGTATAAATTATACGAAATGCATTTGCTATTAATTGATTATCGTGCTATTATTTTTAATAATTTAAAAGTAAACACTTTGTGTAATGGCGATTTAACTAATGAGATCGCTACAACACAGGATATTATTTAACTAAAGGGAAATTAATTGAAATATGACAATCCATTCTCACAATCCGCAAAACAAGTTCGTTATTAAACGACAATTATCTGTGATTACGTAATGAAAGCGTTGCCTAGGTGATAAAAATTGCAGTAAGTAAATACGCGTCACAAACAAAAAACTCGCAAAGGACGCTTCTGCCGAAAGTGCACAAAAAACCGACGCCACCAAGAAATTCACTAAATACAATCTTTTAGGGTAAAGTTTTCTGATCTTTCTGTTGCTTTTGGGATAAAAACTAGGGCTTAACTCGAGCTCCAGCACCTTCCACGATGTCTGGGCCCTACTGTTTCTTCTTTGGCCTGCCGGTACAAACTGCTGAACCCGCAGAACGACTCCTGTAGCACGACTCCTGTAGCACGATTGCTGCGAAAGCACATCCAATTCAACCGTTACAGAACACGTAGGGCTCCAACTATTCTCCACGAAAATCGGTGTCTATATCTAGCTCACAAAGCTCTCAATCTTGCTCTGCCCGAAACTAGTCAACACTCGATGCACAAAATAAACACTTTTTAAAACTTCTGCAAAGGTGTTACGAATTACTGCAACCTACTACAGTATACCCAATGGATATAGAATTAATTTTCAAACTCACTGAATTGGGAAAAGGGTATTTATTCATAAATTAACAATTATTTATTGGGGAAGCCGTCACTTTACAGTTTGACTTCTTTTCTCCGATTGTTTGTATTCGATCCTCCATTGTTTTACATTGTTTCCAAGGCTACTGTGACTATATTTTCTTCAAAACAAGGCTAACACTATTTTTAATATCGTTTTACAAATTATTATCAAGGCCAATGCTATGTTATACAATTTATAAAAAATAAATTAGCACATTTGTGGAACATTTAATAAAATAATATTTGATATTTGTAATGCTATTCATTAATACTATTGTATATATAAAGGCTTAAAGTGTGTTTAAATCAATATATATAAATATTTCAGAAGCAGTGTTCACATGTGGCCCCCTTTTAACTTCAGTACCTAAACTGTGTACGTTGCTTGACGTTTTGGGACTATTCAGGCCTTTCTTGTATTTTTCCTCTTTGACTCAGTTGCCACCACCTGGCCTGGAGCTGGGCTAGTTTGGAAGTCCTTATCAGATGTTTAAGTCCGAGTGACTTGTCAAGCTACGTTGGTCGTTAACTTGTTTAGGGGACTCTTCACTGAGGACTCTTCACTGAGCTCTTTCCTCTTGTGACTTCATATTTTCACTTGGAGAAACGTCCGCACAACCCATCCTTGCATTTTTGGGCAGCTCCTCCACAGCGTCTGTAACTTTCCCACGGTCGCCTGGCCCTTTAGCATCATACCACGTCAGATGTTTGCGTCCCTCGTGACCGAGCTCTTTGTGTGGCACGCGAAACCACAGACTCTGAAATACCTCGCATTAGATCTTAACGTAGAAGGTGTTTTACTTACGATTTTCGGTTATGGTTTTATGAAATCTGTTGGTAAATCCAGATGTCTGCCTCAGCATTGAACTAGGTTCCTTCCAGGTGTGTAGTCGAGGGGGACCGCGGGGGAACGTCGTTCACCCACTGGTTTTTTGTTAAGTTAAAAAAAAATAAACGAATTTATGGCATTTACTTATTAGCACAAACAATTTGATAATTATTCATTCCAGTGTCATTTAAATATAGGCTAGTGGTATATGTTATTATTTAGAAATATCACGTCCAACATGACTTGCTACTTGCTATGAATAAGCAAAGTATTAAAAACAGTTTGAATTAGAAAGTTGTAGGCTTCATATTTATATATTAAGGCTACGAAACTGGCAACATCGTAATACGGAAAAATTGCACCAGAAAACATCAAAACGCATATTTTTGCACCTATACTTTTAAAAAATTTCCGGAAGAGGACCCCCGGACCCCCCTTTTCCTGGGGGATATTCCATACCCCTCAGAAGTCTAGCGTTCCCCCACTGGCAGATTTGCCACTATATCACTGGTTCCTTCAGTATCTTTCTATTGGCTGTTAGCTTCGCTAATTTTGCTTGAGTTTAGCGCGTTGCATACGCGTTCGATAACCTATATTCACCATAATATTGCGATTGAGTACTGGTACATTTTAAGCCCTTGGAGTGTGTCATAATTCTGATGCCATAGCCCTAGCACGCGAATGTCAGTTAAATAGCTTAACGAACCCCACATATGAGAGGTCTGGCTTCCATGCTTCGTTATAGCATCGAGTTCCCAACAAATTCAACCATATATGAACTAAGATTGCAATGACATTACTTCAAATGCAGTATTAAAAAATTAAAGGAGTGAAAGCATTCGCCTTTGCTCTTGGAGGTTGTCTTTTGGACATTTTTGTTCATGCAATAACTTCTATTTTTGAATCGAATATGTAGGGTGTCCACTTACTATGTCAGTTTTCGATCACGCTTTTCCGATAAAAATTTTGGTAGAGATGATCTTAATTCTAAAATTATTTTGACGTGTACAGAGTGTCCCACAAATAATGGCCCAAACGCGTATATGCTTTTTTAATATCACACCCTGCATTTTTATGGCTATGTAAGCCTCTTTGTGTCGTACGTTTAACTCTAATTTTTTTTTCAATTATGAACGTTTCTAATATTTTTTGTCAATATCAAGCTTTCACTTAAAGTGTCACATTTCTTCCACTTTTGAATATCTTTGTTGAAAATTTAGAGGAGCTCTCACCCCAGAATACAAAAATACCAAAGTGGAAAAAACTGTTATTGTACATAGCATGGCTTTTCGATAACATAGACTTAAGTAGTTATATCGTAAAAGTAAGAGAGTTGCTTGATAACATGAGAAACACTTTGGTTGTAGATAGCACAGCCTTTTGATAACGGTGAACAAAGTAATAGGAGATGTCCGTGTCGTAAAAGTAAAAAACCTGCTGGAAAAACAGTGTCCTTGTACATAGCATGGCATTTTGATAATAGTGACTTGAGTAATATAGGTTGTATATATCGCAAAAGTAAGGTAGTTGCTTAATAAAGTAGAAAAACACTCTAATTGTACATAGCAAAACCTTTTGAAAACAGTTTATTCAGTAATATGGCATGCCTATACCGTAAAAGTAAAGGAATTGTTTGATAACGTGGGAAAACACCTTCGTTGTACGCAGCACAGGTTTTTGAGAAGAGTGAATTAAGTGATATGGCTTGCTTATGTCGTAAAAGTAACGGAGTTGCTTGATAACTTAGGAAGGCGCTCTGGTTGTATATAGCACATTCTTTCCATAATAGTGACTTAAGTAACATAGGTTGCTCATATCGTACAAGTAAGGGAGTTGCTTGATAGAGCGGAAGTACACTCTAGTTGTACGTACATACTACAGCATTTTGATAACATCGAATTAAGTAATATGGGTTGCCTCCATTGTAAAAGTAACGGAGTTGCTTGATAATGTGAGAAAGCACTCTAGTTGTAGATAGCACATTCCTTCGATAATAGTGACTTAAGCATATGGGTTGCTCATATAGTAAAACTAAGAGAGTTTCTTGATAAAGCCGGAAAACACTCTAGATGTAGATACTACAGCCTTTTGATAACATTGAATTAAGTGGTATGGGTTGCCTCTATCGCAAAAGTCACGGAGTTGCTTGATAATGTGGGAAAGCACTCTAGTTGAAGATAGCACATTCTTTCAATAATAGTGACATACGTAATATGGGTTGCTCATATCGCAAAAGTAAGAGAGTTGCTTGATAAAGCGAGAGAACACTCTAGTTGTACGTACTACAGCCTTTTGATAATATTGAATTCAGTAATATGGGTTACCTATATCGTAAAGGTTGCTTAAATATGTGGGATATCACTCTAGTTATAGATATCACATTTTTTCGATAATAGTGACTTAGGTAATATGGGTTGCTCATACCGTAAAAGTAAGAGAGTTGCTTGGTAATGCGAGAGAACACTGTAGTTGTACATACTAAAGCCCTCTGATAACATTGAATTAAGTAATATGGGTTGCTAATTTCGTAAAAGTAAGAGAGTTGCTTGATAATGCGAAAGAACACTCTAGTTGTACATATTACAGCATTTTGATAACATTGAATTAAGTAATAGGGTTGCGTATATCGTAAAAGTTGGAGTTGCTTGATAATGTGGGAAGCACTCTAATTGTAGATAGCATATTCTTTCGATAATAGTGGCTTCAGTAATATGGGTTGCTCAATGCTCATGTTGTAAAAGTAAGAGAGTTGCTTGATAATGCGAGAGAACACTCTAGTTGATCATGTAACGGTAAACGCCACTAAACTTGGTAAATGTGATGAATTATTGAGTATTTAGCAAATTAACCGGCGAATTTATATAATTCCCAACTCGCAATGGTGAATGTGATAAAAGTCCATAACTTTACCAAAAGTCTCTCGCTTTCTAGAAGTCACGAATGCCAGCGATGTGTTTGCAAGGGACAATGCAGCCTAGTAAGTGCAAATGTAAAAAATCTGGCTAACTTTGTAATTCTAAATGTCATAACATTGAATTAAGTAATATGGGTTGAATTATATCGTAAAAGTTGGAGTTGATTGATAATGTGGGAAAGCACTCTAGTTGTAGATAGCATATTCTTGCGATAATAGTGACTTCAGTAATATGGGTTGCTCATATCGTAAAAGTAAGAGGGTTGCTTGATAAAGCGGGAGACCGCTCTAGTTGTACATACTACAGCATTTTGATAACATTGAATTAAGTAATGTGGGTTGCCTATATCGTAAAAATAACGGAGTTGCTTGATAACGTGGGAAGGCACTCTAGTTGTTCATAGCACATTCTTTCGATAATAGTGACATACGTAATATGGGTTGCTCATATCGCAAAAGTAAGAGAGTTGCTTGATAAAGCGAGAGAACACTCTAGTTGTACATACTACAGCCTTTTGATAGCATTAGTTAAGTAGTATGGGTTGTTCATATCGTAATAGTAAGAGAGTTGCTTGATAAAGCGGGAGAACTTAGTTGATAACGTTTGACGGTAGTGACTTAAATAATATTGGTTGCCTATACCGTAAAAGTAAGAGACTTGCTAGATATAGTGGGAATATACTCTACTTGTACATAACACAGCCTTTTGATAATAGTGGCTGTAATAATATGGGTAGCCTATATCGTAGAAATAAAGGACCTATTTGATAAAGTGGGACAACACTGTCCTTGTACATAGCATGGTAATTTGATAGTAGTAGCTTACGTAATATGGGTTGCTTCTATCGTGCTTAATAAAGTGGGAAAACACTGTAGGTATTTGTACTTACTACAGCATTGGGATAATAGTAAATTAAGTAATATGGGGTGCCCGTATCGTAAAAGAAAGTGGAAAAAAGCAATGTGGGTGTCTACATTATAAAATAAAGGCACAATCGATCAAAATTTTAACAGGTTTTTCGTTATCATTGAAAGTATCACTCTTTGTGCAACATTTAAACATTTATATTCGACTTTTATGTTTTTCAAATTAGTAAAAAGCACCTTTAAAATAGTTCCTCATGTTAATTCTTTATCCTGCTTCGAGTTGTCTGCACCTTAGAAAACTCCGGTAGACAACGTACAGAACACAAAACGACCAACTCGAGGCTAGTTCGCCTCGTGCACAAATAAATAATAGGTTGGAGAAATAAGAATGAACTTTTTAAGCGAAGAAAAAGAACGTCGAAGATGTCAGTCCTGCGGTAGACACGACACGGCTTGCAATCGCTGCCCGCTGAAAAAGTCCGAACTGAAAACGACCCATTGCCAGTAGCACATAAAACGGTGCATTACACTCACTGCACAAATACAGAATCAGCGTTAACAATGAAATATAGCTAATAACTTAAAATTAATTGCCGTCCCGATTCATGATTTAATAATGGAATTTCCCAATTAGTTTTATTTATAGAACGGTCATATATCATCTGTAATTAATACGCGCTGCATAAAACTGCGGATTACATTAAACTTCCCTACCATCCGAGGCTTTCATTCGATTCTTTCGGATCGGAAAAGCGTGCACTAAGGGCACGCATCGGCGGGTAGCGAATATTGAAATAAAGCCGAATTCAGCTTTCGGTTCTTGTTAGCCGGATTTCTGATTGACAGGGCTGTTAAGTGCTTAGTTTAGAAGCGATGCTCCCGTTTTAACGACTCCAGCATCACACATTGTTTGTCTGTCAGAAATATCAGCTGTCGAGCGTTGCAAACGCGAGAATACGCGAACTTAATTTGTTTGTTTTGGGAAGTTCGATACGCTCCCAGCGGCGAAAGAAGCGCGAGCTGATAAAGCCCTTATTGTTCCAAAACGCATTAGGGAAGCTGGCCTGAGTATCGGCACGAATCGGCGCTGTGTTTAGTGTTTTAAAACAGGACCGATAATTCGATAAAGAACAAGGTTAAAAATGCAAATTGGCGATAGCTCGGGCCGGGATCCGAAAATCCGGGAACAAAGACCAGCCGCGCCCGGAAATATTAAATTAATCCGGCATGGAAGACAAATCGCAAAAACTCAATAACCAGGAATCGCCATGCGGAAAACAAACGGCGGGCGGTATATTACGTCGCACCCCATCAATATCTTATATTAAAGCCTTGCGGTTACCGCCGAATTTACGGGGCCCGAATTTTACATTTTATGGCCCTGTGGCTTTATCAGGCTACAGCATATTGTTGTAATGTGACGTACGGCCCATGCATCCCGTTTACGCAGCACCTACTTTACGAGGGCGCAATCCGCAGATGTCGCGGGTACATCGTTACTACCGCCATATACTTCGCGGATGTGGGCAACTATATTGAGATTCTCGAAAGATATAAACTGTGCTCGTATTACTCACACATCGTATAATTCCGCGTTAACCCACCGGCACGGAGGGGTTTCTAATTAGCTAAATCTGGGAATGTTTGGGCTTGGCTGCGCCGTTTCCGGAACGGCTTTCTTTCCTATATGAAGCGCCAAACGACATCGCCGCCTTTTATGGGCCTTGGTGCTGCTGGGTACTGCAATATTAAAAATACTTTACTGCCGCCCGAAATTAAGAAAAAGAAATGAAAGACTGTTGGATTTCTGGGTTTTTGTGATGTTATAGCTGTTCATACTTTATATTGGGACCTTTGTTGTAGCTACTTAGCTACAGAAGCTGTTTTGGGCAGAAATGATAAGTTCTACTTAATATCTTACCTAGGACGCCAATAACTTATTCAAAATATAGAAACAGTTCTTCGGCTTGAAATCAAACTACTATTTTCAGAACTTATTTTATTTAGAAAAGGGGATAAAAACTGTTGATTGTCTTGATTCTACGACGTTGTCGACGATCATATTTATATTAGGACGTTTGCTGGAAGTACTTCAGTTATCAAAGCTACGATTTGGGCACAAATTATACGTATTGCTGTCAACTGTATCAGTAAAGTATAAGATATAGAAAAACTATTTCCGTTAGAAATCTAGCTAGTTGTGTCCAATATTCATTAAATTAAGCAAAGTAAATGAAAGACTATTGGATTACTTGGTTTTGCGTCGCTACAACTGTTTATAATTATATTGTGACTTTTGTTAAAACTACTTAGGTTACGAAAGTTACGTTGAGCACAAATCGGAGGTTGTACTTAGTATCCTACCAACTGCGCCAATAAAGTAGAATACGTAAAGAAATTATTTTAACTCGAAAGCTAACTACTACTGCCATGTATGTATCCAGGTTGACCATTTACTGCATAAAAGTAAAATTGTTGAGAATTTATTCAAATTAGATAAGAAGTTCTGGGTGATCTGTAAGTATTACCGAAAAGCTAATTTTTAAAAATGCTGTAATTGTGCGATGTATTTAGCGCTGTTGAATTTCAGTTCTGTAGTATGATCCAATAAATAATCACACTTTTATTTAACCCTCGTTTCCAAATTAAAATATATAAGAGTTATCAATAATTAGAATGAAATTAGATGAACTATTCAACACATAAGATAACTTGAAATTACTGGTAGATGCTACTGCACATCGTCATTTCTGCTGCAGGTAAGTACAAATCTGCATTGATCCTGTACAGAATTATCTACCCCTTCATCAGTTTTTCGTTACAACAGCCCTTCACCATGGTTTTACGTCTGAAAAAATTGTTCAGTAATTTTATCTGCCAGGATAATGTGAAAACGTTGATGAGACGTAGCTTTTGATCTGATGGAGACTTCAACAGTTCATATGCCAATAGTATTGCTTGCAGTTATTACACTTTTATTTCCCGTATAAATCGACATTGCTCTGGCACTTGCTTAGTCTGAATGTAGTTTTCTCGTATTTGATATTAACAAGTGCTTGAAGTAGTATTTTTCATTTTATTTCGTAATTCCTTACACATTTCTTTTATTAGCAGCGGAAATAGTTAACGCTATGCACTGATTACACTGGTCGACAAATATAAACTTTTTTTGTGACATGGATAAAATGATGTTTCTTATGTAAAATTACCTTACATTTTGTCGATCACCCAGTTTTTTTTATTTTAGTACGAAATGTTGTTGCTTTGTAAGACAATATGCCGATATCGGTAGGTGTGTTATTAATTTTAATCTTCCTTCAGAATGTTGTTGCTGATGTTTTACGGGGAAATTTTGTCTCTGTGGCATCCTTTATTAATTTCCATTGTAGAAATGGATTGTTTGAATAGTTCCCATGTTCATCACTTACGGCATCCCAATGTTCCGGGAAAAATTCGAGATGAGAACCCAGAAAGCGAATTATTAAAGACATGTTACAGAACATTTTTTTGTCGGCATTAAGTAGTTTCGTCATAATGTCTAATTTTCAGCCTTAAGATCTCCAAGAAAATTTGTTGCAACTGTTTTAAAAGCTCTCCAAGCTCTTATTTCAATTTCAGTTAGCATATTGTCAAATTTATTAATTCTCGTATTTATGTGGGCCTACAAAAATATGCCTTCTTTAATGTCTGTCTCGCTAACTCTCCGAAAGTTCAGTTTCGTATACAAAAAGTCTTTTCCTTTCCGATCTATTGTTTTAACAATTTTTTTATTAAGCCCTGTTTAATATGCAATGTTATTAGAATTACGTTTTTGGGATCGACGAGTGGTCCATTTGTAACGTTTTTTAGGGCCGGAGTTAGTGCTTGACGTGGTGGCCATTTCTATTGTATATAGTGATCTCGGCACGACTGTTTTATTCACAAATGAAACATCTGAATTTTGTATACCCCAGCTGCTGTAATCCAAGAATAAGATTCATCGCTTTTAGGTCTCCACATATGAGCCACACAATAAATTCTTATTACTAAAGATCGATGGGTAATAGACCAATTTTGTTTTGAAATTTGTTTTAAGTGTACCATAATACATCAGAAGCAACTAAAAATTTCCATTTCGCAAATTGTGTATTTACTAGTGTTACCAAAGTAAAAATATACCCTTTTTATCGGTAAATGACCGTTTAGGACATGTAATACGCTTATTAGTTACTCAATAGCTCATTGGAACGGGAACGGGTTTTAAGCTAAAGTAAGAACAGGCATTCGCTCGCAAAGTCAAATTAATTGTACCTTGAAGAATACTGGGGTACGCGAATACATACTTTTGTTATTTTTTAGGACACCTTAGAATAGATTTCTTTATTTTTGGAAATTCTTAGACTACACGCGAAACTACTGCTCTTTACAAATGAAAATAATACGAAAAAGTTCACAGAACAGATAACGTTCATAATATTCATTATATTTAAGTGGGACGAGCCTTGCAGCTGTGACCGCCACAAAGAGTTTCCCAAAACAATTCCTACGAATTCTATCTGCACGCTATGACGTCATACAATAATCGCAGCAACTGTTCACATAACAAATTCTACAGGGCAGAGCGATATTTTTACACGTTTGTGCTGAGCGCTGAAGGCATTACTGGGCTGCTGACGCGCCCCAATACTTATTTTACAGCGACAAACTTACTTTAAATAAAAATTAGCATTAGTTCAAATTCGTAAGATTGACGATCCGGTATTGTGATGCCGTTCAAATAAAGAAAATTAAAAAGCAATCGTCTAAAATCAAATTATAATGCAATCCTAGTTTTGTGTTTCTGAAATTTAGGTTATATAATAAAACCTGCTATAAATCAGGGGTCACGGCCAACCACAGTTTAAAAACACAAAAAGTCTCACCTTCGTTGGTTCTTTTCATAATGTTTCACATTGCAGGTTTACATCTGAAAAAGGATTAGCGATTGTATAATCTGCCGAAATTAAACAACCGAGCGAGTTCCAGATAACCTCCACTGCCTCGTCGCTAACAAACCATAAAATTCCTCAGGATTTCCAGGGCTCCAGCTGGCACTCTGATGAAAATTGAGCTGCTGACTATCGGTAATATTCCCTAATCCACAAGCAGCTCAGCAAACATATGACTGCGGAGCACACAAACAGTAGGTTTTGTAATTACGTCGGATTACAATCTGCTACCATTATCACTATTTGCACAGACGCTTTGAATTAGGAATGGGTAACAACTGTTTCCTACATTAATGCAACAGAATATTCATTAGCTTGGATAAACAACCGGAATGATTAATAATACTCACTTTTCAACTAAGGCTAACGATCGCAGCTTCGGCAGGTTCTCTTATTAATATTGCGGCCGGACGCGAAATTGCGTTAGAGGAAGGGAACTTTCCGAAAAGTAGTTATTTTGACAGAATTAACCGGGGGTCAGTCCCTGGTGTAGTTTATTGGAAGTTCCTGGGACTTTATTAAACACGCCCTGATTAAAATCTCGAATGAAAACTTTCTCGGTTTGGCTCCAATCTGGATGATTTCACATAATATAGCTGATGTGCGTACTTCTCGCGTTTATTGAGGCTTGTCGTTAGTTACAACGATTTGTTGTAGTAAAGCTTGAATTACAACTAAATTTATTAGCCACTCATTCTTTTAGTATTACGGATAAAGAGCACAGAATATTAACAACTCACTAAATTGTGAAAAACAATTACATTTATTTAAACACGAAAACAGCGACTGCGTATTTTAGGGTCCTGGGGATACGATTTCTTTGAATAGCTGAGCATTTCCATTTTAATTTTTGTCAGTATATTACTATGAGAGATACGATCTGGCCAAAGCTTTTCACTCTTGCTTTGGAAGGTATGTTTAACACCTTGGCATGGGATTCAGTGGGAGTGAATCTTGATGGGAAATGTGGCAACAGTCACCGATTCGCTAATGATATTGTTCAGTGACGCAACAGGTCTGAAAATAATGCTGGAAGAACTACGCAGTAAAAGCAGTTGGCCTAAAAATTGCTCTCCAAAAACCAAACATCATGAGCTCAGGAAATACAGATACCCATAGATACCCACACAATGGAAACAGTGCACGAATACGTCTGTTTGAGATTAAAATAGGAAAAAAAAAGAAAAAACCACGAAATCCAAAAGACGGCTGGAAAAAGCGACATTTTGAAGAGCCCCCAAATACTCATAAATCTAAAAGAGAAATTATACGAAGCATGTGTGCTCCTTACAAAAATCTACGTTATGAAGTCCGGTGCATTAATCAAGAAAAGTGTGACTCGGCTGAGAATATGCCAGCGGGTATAGAGAGAGCCGTGATAGACGTTAGCCAAGCGACGGACTGTCCAATGAAGGTGGATCATGTAAGTAGATAAAAACCAAGCAGACGGACAAATAAGGTAGTATACTGGTACCCAGAAGAGGCCGAAAAATGTGCAAACACTCCCTGTGGGGTGGTACGACGACATACGAAGGTTTGTTATGACAGACTGGTTGCGGAAGATCAGAGATAAAGTTACAAGGAAAAATATGGAAGAGGCCTACATTCAGGAAGAAGAAGAAGAAGAAGAAGAATTAGTATGGACCAAGGACCATCATTTATGAAATCTCCATTATATTAAAAATAAAGCGACCAGTTCTTTTTCAAAACGTGTCAGCTCTATATCTTTTCCTATTCTTTATAGTGGTCTATCTTGTAGGACCAAAAACCCTGTCAAGAAATAAAGGTGAAAACAACTAATGGCAAGTTAAATGGAAGCCGAATACTGGGATCGCAATAGATTCAACTGGAGTATGTATGCATCTATGCACTTTGTAGATATGATGATTTTTGCTTATCATTTTGTTTTTCTATTGAGAGTAAAAGTAAACTTTGTTATATAACTACAAATTGAATTTGTCACAAAATAGTCTTCAAACTATTGAATTGGTGTTATAGTTCAGAACGAACAGGAATTTAGATTTGTGATTCACAATGGTTCTGCTTATTGTTTTCTTCTACCTTTTAATAATGATTTGGTCAAATATAGTTTTGGTCTTGAGACGTTTAACTGATTCCGAGCTTCCCGTTTGTTTTTCTCAAGGTCCCTCTAGTTTCGCTTAGTAGCAACCTCAAGCTAAGAGTCTTTTGTGAACACTCGGTTTGGGCTTCTGGTTTCATACATATATTTTACGCATTTTTGTTTCGGTTTACAAGTGGATTCGAATTTGTTCTGTAACAACTGCGTCATATTAAAAAAAGAATAATGGTATTGCTTTGCATTTGCCTAAAATCAATATTTCTGCTGATGCTATTTTGAGAGCCTGGGTTATACATCTTCTCCCAAATTAAATGTAAGTTTCTTTATAAGGGGTGTATCTCATCCAGGCCACTGCATATATTACCCCACACTAAATTAAACATTATATTAACAGTATGTCCATTAAATATGAAGTTCTGAAGTAGTTGGGTACCAGCGTAAAAATTACGTTAGCCAATTATTGGCTTAATTTAGCTGAAACAGAAGCTTCAAAACGATATTCAATAATTTCTCATTTGAGGAATCACTCTGGGCAATTAACTTTTGAAATACATTAAAGAACTTGATTCAACAAGTAAAACTGAAAGTGGTAAAGTCTGGATTTATACAACTTGAAAACGATAAAGCCGGAGTTTTATTACAATACACAATTTAAATTTATACAATCAAAAGAAATGAATTAGACTAGATTCCGCGTCATAACGATAGGCGAACTTAACCTCCAAAGGCAGATACAATGATCCTACTACGAGTAAACCAAATTGAAGTACATATTGCTACTCCTAAAACATATGCGAAATTAAATATACCATGTACTGGCTCAACTGCGCCGAAAATACTTGCACTATTTCACTACAAAAGTCAGTTTAATGTAATCTTCCACGTAAGGACCCCTTTTGTCCACGACAGCTCTAAATGTCGCTCCAATACCAATCCCCTCTACAAAAACAGTTGGAACGGCACCAGATGTCGAATATCTTCGTTTAAATTTATATTTAATTTCTTATTTACGAATCCGTATAATATCTATATTAATTGTAGTCTTTCCTAATTTCTAATTTTTAAATTATTATTTTTAAGTTCTACACAACTGTCATATCGGAGCGTCAGTAACTTGCCCACCATAAACATTTCCTGCTATGAAAGAAAGAGAGAAAAATATTTACTATCAAAATGTTCGAGGTTTAAGGACGAAAACACATTTATTTCTGCAAAATGTAGCAGCTATTGAGTATGACTTTATTGCTTTAACAGAATCTGGTTTAGATGACGGTATTTATGATAGTGAAATATTTGATTCACGATATGTTATATACAGGTGTGATAGAGATAAAGCTTATGCAAATAAAACTCGAGGCGGTGGAGTGCTAATTACTATAAATAAGAAATATAATTCAAAACTAATACTAGGCTGGAGTTAGTAATTGTTGAGTGTGATATCTATGGCACAAAATTCATATTATGTAATTCTTATCTAGCGCCGCGCTCGCCACTAGAGATATACAATCAACTTTTTGACATTTTAGAAAATAATGAAATCTATTTAGGCAAAAATCTAATTATGATGAGTGATTATAATATTCCTGAGATCAAAGGAATTCATACCAATCTTGTAAGTGGTAATCGTATATCAGCACGGCTTTGTGAATTCATAAATATTCTAAATGGTAAACAATATAACAATATTTTGAACTCAGAGGATAAAACATTGGATCTAGTCATAAATAATGTGAAATTAAATGTTGTACAAGAAATAGTGACACTTGTGCCAATTGATCGTGATTATCACCCGGCCTTACATATTAGTCATAGAATTTTTCATTCAAAAATCGAAAATTCCAATATTAATCATCTTCAGAATAACTACAATTTTAAGAGAGCAAATTTCTTGTTAATGTACACTCTATTGTATAATATGGATTGGAATGATTTAAAAAATTATGATAATCCTACTACTGCCGTTGATATCTTTTATAAAAAATTATATGCAATAATGGACCAATACGTACTTAAAATTTCGAAGACTAAATCTACAAATTATCCCTGCTGGTTTAGCAAAAGCATCATTATTGACTTAAAACAAAAAAATTATCACCATCAAAATAAAAATAAATCTGCTTTTCACTTACAGGAATTTAAAAGGTTGAGAGCAGTGTGCAAAAGAAACATAAAGGTTGCTTATAAAAATTACATTACATCAGTTGAAAATGAAATAGTAAGTAAAGTTAATGGATTTTGGAATTTTGTTAAAGATAAAAAACAAATGAAAGGCGCACAGCAAAATTATCGCTATCAAGGTGTTGAGATAGTAGATAGGGGGGAAGTTGCAAATAAATTCGCTACCTATTTTAGTTCTGTTTATAAATCATCATCCAATTATGATATGCCTAATCTTATATTACAAGCTAATCCAAATTTCGACAGCCTACTAAATGTTAAATCCTTTACATTTCAAGATATTGATAAAACCTTAATGTCATTGAAGCCAAAAAAATCAAGTGGTCCCGATCACATACCTCCTTACAACTATAAAGCGTGCCACGAATTGTTTAGATACCCTCTCTACGTTCAGTTGAAAGTAACTTGATATCTTTTGTAGATTACACTAGTGAAGCAATGGATGAGGGAGCACAAGTTGATACAATATATACTGATTTCGCCAAGGCTTTCGATAAAGTAAAACATGATTTATTAATAACAAAGCTTTATTCTGTTGGTTGTAGTGTACAGCTAACCACTCTATTGAAAAACTACTTAAAGGATAGGTTTAAGTGCGTTAAAATAAACGGAGGGTTGTCGCATAGGTACTCTACTCCCTCGGGTGTACCACAGGGTAGCAACCTGGGACCATTACTATTTCTGATCTTTATTAATGATTTGCGTAGCGTAATACAATACTCTAAAGTTCTACTATTCGCAGACGATCTGAAAATTTTTAAAGAAAATTACTCACTGGATGATTGTAAATTATTACAACAAGATATATGTGCAATTTCAAGATGGAGTTTGGAAAACGAATTGTTGTTTAATATTAATAAATGTAAAACTATGTCATTTACTTTAAAGAACAATAAAATAACTGTCGATTACACAATTAACAACTCGATCTTAGAACGTGTTGAAAACATTAGAGACTTGGGCGTGACTTTCACCTCGACTTTGAGTTGGGATGAACATATTAAAATGCTTGTAAATATATCATTGAAAAATCTTGGGTTCTTAATACGCACAACCTATGAATTTACAAGCATAAAACCAATACAGGTACTTTATAATGCGATAATTCGTTCAAAATTAGAATTCGCCTCTAATGTCTGGAATCCGGCTGCAGTAGTACACAATCAAAAAGTTGAAACCGTACAAAACAAATATATTAAGTATTTATGTTTTACGAAATATAATCGTTATCCACTCTACCATGAATATCAAAATATGCGGAGTCAGTTTCTAATTTTCAAATAAGCGATAGAAGAGAAATGGCGTCGATTTTGTTCATACATAAGTTATTAAACAACAGAATGGACTGTCCCACTTTGCTGCCCTTGATTAAACTTTATATTCCTGCATTACGGTGTAGACCTCGCCCATTCCTGTATTTGCCATATGGTAGAACCGAATTAAGAAAGAATTCGCCTATAATTAATATGTCTTATATAACTAACAAAATTATTATAACTTCGGATATCAATATTTTTGAAATGTCATTCAAAACTTTTAAAAATCAAATACTGAAGTTGTATGATGCGGAAAATAACATTGGTGATTGAGATTCCTTCCGTTCTGATTGACGGGATCTATTCCATTTTATTATTATATACAGGTTGTCCGAAATCCATTTTGAACATAGGAAATTAATGAGTGCGACAAGGAAAGCATAAACAAAATGAGTAGCAGGACAAAGACAGAACATAATCATGGCTAGCTAAATTTTTAAACTAAAATTAAGTCAATGAAACAAACAAACACTTCTGTCAAATATTTTAGCTGTTGTTAAGAGTATAAATTGAGGTTTAAATATACTATAGTTTACTATTCACATAATTATTTTAATTATTTAAACTTCACTTTATACTCTTTATGACATAAAATATTTGACAGAAGTGTTTTTGTTTCATTGACTTAATTTTAGTTTAAAAATTTAGCTAGCCATGATTACGTTCTATCTTTGTCCTGCTACTCATTTTGTTTATGTCTTCCTTGTCGTACTCATTAATTTCCTATGTTCAAAACGGATTTCGGACAATCTGTATATATACGCGTGGAATATTGTATATTGTTAAACACAAACAATGTAATTGGGCCTATGCCCGTTTTGTTTGTTTAATCTTAAATAAATAAATCTTGAGAAAAGCCTTTAAAACGTTCACAGCAATCATTCCAGCGGTAACCCCAAAAGGTAATAACAAAAAAAAGTTCAGCGAAAAATTATATTAAACCACAATTCTGTAAGCGAAACAACCTCTTACCAGAACTTTGCTTGTTTCAAAACATATGGGGTTACAACGAACAAAATCCACATAACACGTAGTCAAGCCACGAACGCTACCAATTTTCTTCCATTGAACACCAAAATTTACCGAAGCTTCTTGGAACAAATGCCCAGTATCGGCTTCCAGCATCTGAACCCCACTCTCGGACACCTCTAATAAGCTCTCTTACACGGACATTTTGTTGGAAACCAACTTGCTTGCATTAACTTTACTAATAAAATTTTCTCTATTAAACGGACACTCTCTTAAACGGACACGGACACCATTTTTCGACAATTTTTAGACTGTGAATCTCTTGTACGGACACTTCAAAATGCAGGCCCAGCTAATGTCGTGAGGCGTCAAAACAATCCATAAATCTAACATTTAATGATTATGTTGTTAAAATATGGAATTCTTTTACAATACAGGCGGTATTAAGTCAACTCAAATCAGCGTTACGACTGCAGGAAATTCGACACTTTCATTACCCTATGCGCGTATTATTACAAAACAATCCATGTAGCTTGATTTTAGAGGCCTGCAATTCAAAACTACTTTGCCTTTTGCGTGGGCAGCCTATTATGATAAAAATAAAAATAGCAAGAATTTCTCCTGCTGCTTTTATTGAATGAAAGAATAAGAAAACTAGGCCGAGGGTCCCCGCGACAGCGGAGTCTGCGGGTATCAAGTTACGCCAGTGTAATCAATTAGAACCAGAGGACGATTTACCCGTATCAGTAATGGCTGAACTGTATAGGAGTATCCCAGAAATCGAAGACGTCGACCCTGACGAATTTATAAACATTGACAAGGAAATAAGCGAGGCAGATGATGTAACCGAAATTTCAGGTGAATCAGCTGCCGTTGATGTGCAGAATTAGAAAACGATGGCAACTTAGAAATTTATGAGAATTTAATCAAGACCCACACGGAAGTATTAACAGTGAAAACTTTTAAATGCTTTGCTAAAGAACGTAATGACTTTAAAGTATTCAAACTGTCAAAATATTTAGAAATACATGCGGAAAGTATAATAAACAGTCAGAAAAAACCCTTACGTCAAATGAGTATTTTGGATTTTGTAACAACTATTACATAACTTTGTTTCAATTATTCTATTATTCTTGTCTATATTGTTAGCGCGTATACCTTTGCATAATACAACTTTTTTAAACATAAAAATGGATTTTTCTCTTAAGCGGACACCTCTAATAACCGGACAAAAACGTTGGCACCGTGCGTGTCCGCTTATGGGAGATTTCACTGCCATAAAGAACACAAGAACAGGTAACTTCAAGAAAAAAACATACGAAAGAAGAAAAGCGCCCATCTTACAATAAAGCTCAAATTAAAGCCTGCACCAGCCAAGCGCTCCTTGCTAAACATGTCGCATAACCGACAGGCGAATATTTAGCCGAAAGAAATAATTAATATCTCAACATTTCCTGTAGAACCTTCACCATTTTTTCATTCTGTTGCCACTTTCTTGGGCTGCTTCAATTGTTTCCCTCTTTTTTCCTCTAAATTTTTCTCTTATATTACAACATTTACCTGTTTCTCATCTCTTCTGAATATTTATATTCATATCTCTAACTTCCAGAGCTTTACATACACCATACATTCACATTTTGTTGTAATGTTCTTTCAGATCCTGCTTATCACCAATCCATGTTGTAATGAAGAAATATGATACATGGCAACTTACTAAAAGTACTACCCTACATCATCCCTGTCTCTGTTAGAAGTACCTTCAATGTCAAGTTATTAGTTCTAATTACGCCTATGTCATCCCATTGCTCTAGCTACCTTCGCGAAGGGTCCAGTTCCATAAAACAAGCCCCACCTCTGTTGCGCTCCAGTAGTTCTCCTGTTATTTGCGGTATAGTGGATATCTGATCCTGTGGGTTTTGTGCTGGTCTAAAATCACTCTAGTTGGCATTCTGCTTTACCTTCCATCCGATTTTCAAAGATTCAAAACGTTAAATGGATATGACATTTTCTCTCAGTATTTACTTGCACTAAAGTGCGGAACTATGGAAATTACTTAATTCCAAACACATTGGCATATGAATTTTTGTGAGTAAACGTTTCTCTAAAACCCACTCCTTGTTTTTGTTGTTACATTACCTTTTATGTATAGAACAAGCAATACGTTAAAATAATTCGCTTCTGGAATCACAATACTACAATAGCTCTCTAGATAATCCACACTTTCCCCTTTTCGTTTAAAATAAAAGTCTTCTCTTTCTATAATATTCTTTTTGTAGATGATGTTTCTGTTCAACTGAAACGATGTCTCCCAAATGAGACACACATCCATTACAAATCTAGAGTGCCAAAATGCCACCGCGTCTCGTATAAGCAAGCAGATGTTGCGCTCCTTCCGTTTAATTTAGTTCCTTGAGATTACCCGCGGTTCCGGCCCCGAAAACAGCTTTGTATTAAAATGGCTAATCTGTCTTGTCTTGCAAATTAATTTTCACGGCCGCCTTCGTAATTGCGCCCCCAGGTAATGCCTCAAGAATAAAACAAAACGCAGACCTCTCGAAAAATGCTAGAATTTCATTCGCGAAGCGAAAACACCGACGACCCGACTGCTAAGCCGCGCCGTCGCACCGTTTGCTGTAATGACGAGATTTCTGGATAATTTCCGAATTATTTAAAGCGGTGGAAATATCAGGAGCGGGTTCATAACTCCGTCTCGCGACTGCCAGGCAATCGCTGTTTCGAATATTTCCAATTTGGTATGCTAATGTCTGTTTATATTAAGGTGCAAGAATCTTCAATATGCATGCAAAGTGCGACGTTTGCCTTAATGCCTTATATTTATGAATAGGAAATTAAACAGTCGCGCTCTTTCCTCTGCCGTGGCGCAGGTCGCGGGCGGCGGGTCTCGAAAAATGATAGCTATTCTTTTATAGTTATTAAAGTTTCCCTACATTAGGTAGATTTCGACGTTATTTAAGGGGGTGGCGCGTCTTCTGGAATAAACTTCCAGAGTGAAGCCACTGCAGTAACTGCTTTATTTGTGTAGTCGGCGAATGTGCTGACAAAAAAGACGTAGATTGGTTATGCTGTTATTGACCTTACCCTTATCCATATAAATTGTTTTTATCTACATACGCATATCAGTTTCTGCAGTTATCACACTATATTATATTGAAAGTAGTTAAAGTACCATTTCACCAGAGCGATCAAAAATAAAACTGATCGCGGGAGTCCATGAAAGATACGACCACTGCCTACATTGCACTATAGAACTACATTTGAACTACAATTAACTGCATTATTAGTTCATGGGACTCCAATACAGTCTACTACACAAATAGGTAAACCTGTAATTTTAACCAAATTTAGAGTTTAAACTGGTAGGTGACATTAAAATAACATTGGGATAAGTTAAACAAATAAAAGTAAATTTACAATTCTATGTCAACAAAAAGCATGCTACAGATCAGGCAAGCTTTACTGTTTTCAATGGCTTCCGCGATCTGGCTTATTTTTGATCTGCTTGTATATTGATTCATCACTGTCAATGCCAACTCGCTAGAATAGAACTGCAATTGATAATAACTGTAAATGCTTCAATTATGCTTTTGTCTCTTAATTGTGATTATACAGTGTGACCGCGGATTGAGTTCACGTAAGGTGTAAATAATAAAAAATATTAGACTTAGTAGCTGATATTTTAGAAATCGCTTTTGCTTGTTCTCAAACCAAGATTTTGAGAAAATCAATCAAATTAATTAATATACCGGGTGTTTTTCGAATTGATTTTTAAAAAATAACCAAGAGTAAACTACCTTTATTAGAAGAGATAACAAAAAAAGTATTAAGAAAAGTTGTTTAGAAATAAGAGTGATGGTATACTCTAAATTTTCAGACAAATCGGCCTACTTTGATAGTTTAAATGTTTTTGGATTTTTTATACCAACATACCTTTTATTGTAGCTGTAGAAGGCATTCCATTATTTTTTTAACATCTTAGTTCACGATCCAATTAGAGTGCCTCCTACAGCCACGATAAAAAGTATGTTGGTATAAAAAATCAAAAAAAAAGAAAAAATCAAAGTAGTCTACCATCACTTTTAATTTTAAACAACTTTTCTTAATACTTTTTTTGTTATTTCTTCTGATAAAGGTAGTTTACTCTTAGCTATTTTTTAAAAATCGATTTGGAAAACACGCTGTATCTTAATTAATTTGATTGATTTTCTCAAAACTTTTGTTTGAGAACAAGCAGGAACGATTGCTAGAATATCAGCTTCGAAGTGAATATTTTTTATTATTTACACCTTATGTGAACTCAACACTGTATATTCCTTTTTAGAACCAATTATGCGCTTTGCATGTAATCATGCATAATCGAATAAAGTAAGTGTACATATTTTAATTTTGCACGTGCATAAATATATTCCTCGTTTATTAATAGCCATCTAGATTAAATTAGTATCACAGAACTCAGCCATTTAAAGTAGAAATGTATAATAATCCATGGAAACGTATTCATTCAAGGTATGTCGTTTATATTGGCATTTAAACTTGGTGACTATTATCTTATTAGTGATTTAGATTTAATAAATTGCAGGATTTACCACTTGAATCGTAATTATATTTAGCAAAAATCATGTTTTCCCGATTGAGTTCAACATACGTATGATGACCCAAACATTTCTGAATTGTAAACTAAGTCCAAGAAGAGATCAAAATCACAAGTAGAAACTTAAATCTAGAAATCCATACACAAATTCCGTAAATACGTAAAATCCAAATAAATATTGATAAACACTAACATCAATAAACACGAACAAAGGTACTGTAACAATAAGACACAATTAGCCTACAAATGTGGAGCCCATTTGGAAACACTCACCTCAGGTGTAAATCGGCTTAGCGATCTATCTCTAGTCCCAAACAGCGTAATGGTGAGGTACTGACTTATTGAAAACCATTTAAAATGTGATGAAAATGTATAAAAACAAGTTTCCACATGTGCTTTTCGCTGGAACTCGCCATAAAAGAAGCTATCTCCAGTAAATCCACTAAATGCCGTTTTTTGAGATTCTATTTAACTAACCAACGATAGAGAACTGGGAAAATGGCGAAGATAGTGCAACCACTCAATTATAAATTCACCATAAAGCCATAAATGCAATGGTTTGTTTTCTTTTTGCGAGTTCGGGCAGTAGGTCGTTCTATTGAAAAACGAAAAAACACAAAACCGCTAAGCGCTTTCACCACCACAGTGGGACGAAGTAACTTTAGAAAACCTGACCTAAGAAGAAAGTGAGTGATCGCGCTAGGAGATGCCACGACCAGATAAGCTAAATAATGCAATAATGAAAAAGACCTTGTAACCTGAACATTACGTCTGGCTGAAAGTTCCCTTTATTAATGCATAAACCACAAATCTAAAATAACGGCATATAAGCGTATAACATGACTTCTCAAAACGTCAAATAAACACTTAATTTGCCAGAGCTAAGTAATTAAAAATAACAGTTTCAGAGGGGCCTAACAAAATCAGCAAACATCGCATTACCGTGAAGAGAAAATGTGAGAAATCCAAACCAAACACACGACTGCCCTCAACCTCAATGTTGACCGTAGCAGATAAAATTATCTATAGCCTTTTAAATTCGCTAAGTCATTAAGTAGCTTTAAGGTAAAGCTACGTGTAAGGCACATAACTAGTGCTACGTTATGAAATAAGCAGAAATAGGTGCTTACGCCAAAATAAACGTAACAACTATGTTAACTGCAACTACAAAGGACATCCACTTATCACATATTAGAGATTTCGATGTACTAATAAAATGGAAAATGGGATCCCTTGTACATTTAGAAATTATGTGGCTGTTAAAAAATAGTTTACAGTTGAGAGACCAAGACAGATTTGGCGGCAAGTTTATATGAATAAAGTTTTTTAATGTGGGAGTCGCGGAAAGTTTTAATTTTCATTAGGCAAAAAGCTTTTGGAGAGTCTCGGAAACTCCCGCCGAGTATTAAGATATCATTAATAGAAATTGACGCGGTAATCCGTAAGTAATCCTTAATCCCGCGTAATGCAAAAGTTCGGGAGCCATATCTTTGTGTCGGCTCGAAAGCCTTTGTAGCTTCGGTGCGGTGTCCGATTATCACGCTTGATGTCATGCGGCGATCACGATCCGCGATTTGCTTCACGCACCAGCCCCCAATCGATTAGCCCTCGCAGAAAGACAATTCGCGAACGCAAACTAAATATTCCGCGCGGACGAGCGGAAAGTTAAATGGACAAAGCGACGCCGTAACTTAGGACGCGCCGAGATTTTATTGCGCCGTATCCGCGCCTTTGTTTTCCTTTTTGAATAACCTGCATAATAAGTGCCTTCCGCAACGGCCCTGCTGGGACGGATAACCTGGGGCCGTTTAAAAGTTGCTGGCGAACTAGCGAATTTAAATACTAAACGCTTCGGCCGCGCGACCTTTGTGCCGTAACGAAGTTGGCTCTGACACACCGCAAACAGCAGCGTACAGAGCATGCTTTGACCTGAAAACGTAACTCAATTATTTAAATACTACGTACGGCCACGGGGCCGCCTCTCGATAAATATTAATGCACGGCTCTGCGGAAATATTGACATTGCATTCGATGGCGAGCCCCGATTCGAGCAGATGTTCTCTCCGAAGACAACCCGAGATTATGATAAATCGGTAATCAAATTCCCTGCAAACCCCTGTCAGTTTCATTAGCCGCTCTCGAGTTCCGCGGTGGAGCAGTATCAATCGGATCGCAATAACGATCGCTTTTTCGGCGGCGAACCCTTCAAATTCCATAATGGTATTGTAATTTTCAGTTTTGCTAAAACGCCCCTTTCAGCACGAAAGATGCTCATTTATTCCCATTCTGAATCCGGAATTAAACGCCGCTGCTTCGACACAAAGACGAATATGAATACAACTATCGGAGCAGTCACTGGAACAGATTTTAAGTGCAGATAAAAGCATCAAAGGATTTTTAAGCCCAACAGGCGAGTGCACCGAGGCTGTTCATTTAAACCGCTTCGCATCAGCTGCTTTGATTTTGAATTTTAAAATGTATGTCAGCGTATAATCACTAACTGCATTTTGCTCTCTGAGTACCGACCGCAATATATCTAATGCATCAAAGTACATCTAGACATAAATAACAAAATTATGTGGTCATATCATAGGTAACACGATGTAACTTACATTCGGCAAAATAAGCAGAATGACTGAGACACTTTTTGTTGCTTCCTAAGAAATCAGAGTGAATGAATACTTGATCACGAGAGAAAAAGAAAGTTAGCATTTAAAATAACAATTTTTAGCTTTTTAGTGGCGCAGAAAGGAAATATTGTAATAGCAAACTATCAAAACTGTTCTAAGCTTCGTGAATCTCAGAATCCAAAGCATACTAGAAAAGTTTTGCAATGCGGTGTAAGGGGCCGAGAGACAATTCACGGATACTGGTTCTTTGATTTATTTACTAATTTTAAACCTAGTGCTCTACCTCACCTTAGTGTTTGGTGAATGCTACTTAATTCCTAGGTAACTTTTTAAAAGGATATAGGTGGTTCTATCGGTCACTATCAGTATTGGCCTGTAGATGCAGTTATAAGTTTCGTTTGGATTTCCCGCATACTTCCTCTTCGAGTAAAGTATGTGATGTCTTCTGGTTTTGTTAGACCCTCCGAAAGTGATATTTCAATAAAATAGCTTTGATAATTTACATACTTACCTGTTTGACAAACGAAGTGACGTTTTGGAGGTAAATTCCGTTAGTGACGTTCGGTTTATTTATCAAGTTTGGAAGCATACGGCAGATTGTAAAGAGGCTGTCTCGTGTCTGCGTGAGTAACTGTAGTTGACAATCCATTACTGCTATTGCATTGTTTGTCGAACCTGCGCGAAATATCCCGTACACTCTTGCCTCACCAGACATGTTTTGTTATATTTCTAATGTATTACTTATTACCCAAAGTTATGCGTTCTGTTGCAGTAAGTTTGAGAGCGGTCGCTTAGTAAACTCCGGTTGCGCTTAAGTGTTCTCAAGTCATTTCGTCCCACGGTGGTGGTAAAATTGCTTAGCAGCCCTCACGCTTTCGACTTATCGCTTTGGAGAATTGATTAACTTCCGGCAAAATTCGCAAAAGTAAACTTTTGGCAATATTCAGGCTAGCGTCGCACCCTTTGCAAGGGATATAGAGGTTGCTACATCTTCGTTATCTTTCCCTAATCCGCGGTCAAATGAAATCTGGGATAAAAGCGATATGGTGGATTTATTAGGGGTAGTAATTTTTATGGTAAGGCCTGCAGTCAAGCATTTCCTGGCAATTTGTCCTTATCTATTCATTTAAATAATTAAGCCGATTTACAACTAAAGTGAGTTTTCCGAATTTTGTCTTGTTGTTATAGGGCTATCTTTATTTTCATATTTTCATATTAATGGATTTTCGTATTGGTTTGAATTTTTGAGTTTATATTTGGACTATGTGCATCTATATTTAGATTTCTGGAGTTGGGCTTCCAGTTTATGAATTTAGGATTTCTGTTGAGATTTGAGCATTTGGATTAAGATTAGGAGATTGGAATGTCTAGTTGCAGTTTTAGCTCCATTTTAGACTTCGATTTTGTAGGACGCTGGATTCAACAAATAAACTTCAACCTTCTACTCAAACTAAATATCTGTTCCGCAATCAAAAATATATCGGTGTGAATAAGTTTATCAAGTGACATTATTTAAATTTTCCTGCTCATGCCGGATGTAGCATTCATTGATGTATTAATAATTTATACGCGAATTTCCTACGCACCTTGCGCTTGGTTTATTTGTGCGTTAAACTTAAAATAAAAATGACATACGTAATGCTTTGTTACTGAGTTCATCTCCATTGCTTATGCACCCTGTCTTGAGATAGCATAGACTCAATAATTTATTTTGATATTAGGAACTACCCTCTTATGTTATTTGTCTGCATGTATTGAAAATATATATCACGCTAATTGAGCCGTATTTATAGCTTTGTCTTTCTATAGCAGGTTATAACTTATCAAAAAGCCTGCGCCTGATAAATGTACTTTTGTGGTATGTTCCTACAACTTAGACTCACGCGTTGTTGAACAATCAAATTGGTGGTGTTCGTATTTTCGTTTTATTTTTTATTTTATTCCGCACTCCGCCAACAGCCGTTAGGCCAATTAGGCGTCACTGTACATTTTATGGGGACTTCCAACCCCACTAACGACTGTCATGATGTTATTATGACAACCGGGACCAATTTTTTTCGGTGGCAGCCGTACCACGAGGTGCCGGGAGAAGCAGCCGTGGAACTCCCGTAGTTTTGATCATTTAGTGTGAACTCACCCCCTGCTCCTGAGAAGCTCATCTGGCACGTTGAACGATATTGGTTATGAGACTGTTTTGAGTAGCTGTAGCTTACTATCCTGCTTATATTAAAATGTTACAAGATTATCATTGGCATATTTGCGTATTAGAGCGGTTACAGCACCTGCGCCCTGTAGCACTCGAACACTGCTATATTTAGGTGATATCAGGAGTTCCAGAGAAAAATCTTAATCTTGATAATATTCCGCTCCTATCTTATGCAAATAAGGAAGATCGATGATTACACATGCTACTGCAACGAGGGCTCGCATGTGTGTGGTAAAAGAAGCTCAAAAGTATCTGTCAACGTTATGATCCAACATGTGGGTTCTACACCATGACAACGCCCGCGCACATTTCACCCATGCGCTTGTCGTCTATTTAGTAAGGACGGGGTTAAAGGTCTTTTACACCCTCCCTGTAACCCTTCTCCTACGACATGTGACGTCGTCTTCTTTCCGTATGTGAAAAACCGAGTTAAAGAAAGACGATTTTCAACTGATGAGGCGCTGCTGAAGGTATGTGATTAAACCGTGGACAACTCGCAAAAGCAACGTGCAAGACTTTCCTAGTGTTCTTTATACCATGTGTTTAAATAGAAATTACATTCGGGTTGGCCAAGGAAAATAAAACGAATGTCAACAGCAAGCTTTAGAGACAGCAATCTTTAGAATTTTACTCAGCGGAAGCTGATTGATCAGGATGCGATACGATATAATACCGGGTGATCAACAATGATTGAATGTGCCGCCTCCTTCAAATAAAGCTATTATGCACATGCAGTGGTCCCAACTATTTCCAGTGGCGTACAGGCGGGTATTTCAGATTGGGCGAGAAATTTAAAAGCTGGTGGTATATTAAAAATAAATATATTATTGCAACGTTTTAAATTATACATAGTGCACGTTTTGTTACACAAAAAGTTAATAAAATTGAACAAGCATACAAGAAGAACTAAAATAACATATAACCATTTCTAATTATAAAATTGAAATCACTTAAAGACAAGAACGTTTCTTTTATTAAAAACACTCAAAATAACAACAAAGATGAGACAAAATTAGCAAAAAAATACAATTTGTGACCATCGACCTGTGCTTATTAGTCTATCCTGGAAATATTGTGATAAATATTCCATCGTTGTATGGGTGCACATGCAACTTTTGTCGGTAAGCCATCTGGCATGTTCCATACGAAAGCCCCACATTTAATAATAATCAGCATTTAGTAATAAAAACATATTATACGCATTACTAGTTTCAGCAGACAGTCGCCTTAAATATTTATTGGGGCTTGGTTCCTATCTCTCCTGAATATCTTCTAAGGCTTTTTCATTAAGCGCAGGCCTTTTGCCAGGAGATTTACCCTTGGAGACACTGCCAGTATCCCAAAATCGGTTGATAATGCGACGAACATGTGTGAAAGTTTCATAGCTAACGTCATTGTTTGCGAATTGCTGCTGGAGTTTGGCGAAGTAAGGAGCTTGTGAATACTGCCAGACGCCATTTTGGTCACGTTTCCCAGACCAAAAACAAGTCTCCAATATAAATTTGTTTTCATCAGAAATTGTAACCTAAAATTATTCACATTTTCTTATTCAAAACAAAGCTCTGTAAATTATCTACTTACCAGATAAAGCAATCAGATATGCAGTTTTAGCCTTACTAAAGACTGAGTTTATGAGAATTATAGAAATAATTTCATTAATCTACTTATTGCAACAGGAATGACAGTCTGACATCAATTATTGACAGATCTAAAATTTTTATGTGCACGCATATGGTCGCGGGGGAAGAAAGTTTTGATAAACAACATATTTTCGTGGGTCCCGGTATACATTATTGATAACAATACAACCATAGCGAAGGTGCGAACCCTACAATCATTATTGATCACCCAGTATATGAGTAGTGTAGGAATTAGGAAGTAACCTGACTATGTCTGACTATGTTGTTATGATTGGATGTAACTAAGCGTTTTTTGTTAAAGGTAAATTTTATTTTAAACGGTAGTACATAATGAATCCCCTGTGCAAGTGTTATGCACCTATCAAACCGCAACGGAATGGACGGGGACGCAACTTCTCTTTTCTTTTAATTTACAGAATTTGAAAGCCATCTCTTCTAATCGCCGGCGGGAAAACGTGTGTTAACAAGAATCTAATAAACGCCATGGGATGCATAACTCGGGGGCGGGAAGTGGCCAATAAATGTAGCCAAATGGAAAGGATTGCGTTAAACAAGACGCTGCAGAGTGGCAAGGGCGATAAAACGCAGCGAGTCACACATGGGGATCGTTATCTTCAGTGCAGTATGTTACAGCAGTCGCGGTGGCTTCGTTATGTGACGTTTGATGTCCATTCGGGGTTAATTGCTTTAAGGTCGGCTGCAGCTCAGTCGCGCCTCGTAATTTAATGAAATGTTTGGCGATATTGTTCGACAGAACTTGCGGATTACGCATTCATTAGCGGCGTGCTCACTGCCTGCTTTTTTCAGCGGAATCCACATGTGCATTGGTGGAATTTCGATCAAAATTTACAGATAAATATGGTAGATATGAATAGGTCCACCACACGGACAAATTGCGCATTTCGTTCTAAAACGTCATTTACTTAAAAAGATTAAATTCTAAAGTAAAACCGAAATATTATTCTTTCGTCTCCAAGCACCATAGCTACTGGCAATATCTGTATATTTACATATTCTATAAATTATCAGATCATAGTTCAATCAAAAACTTCTCTGTTTATAAAAAAACATAATTCTAATACTTGTATAACATCAGTTAGTTGTTAACAACTTTATGTAAACATTCAAATGCTGCAAAATAACGTCCTTGGCTGAGGCTGTGATAAATCCGAATAATTTGAATATAAAGGGTAGCATCCTCTGTCTTTTGGATTTGAGTATATAAGGAATCGTGTTGGTACCCTTTATAGTGTACTTCTATAAATAATAAAGCGTGGAAACAAGCGTGCTCATGCGAACACCTTTGAGAAACAGCAAACGAACTGGAAAACATTAAAGTTGTTAAGCAAAAATTGCGGCTATACCATATACATATACAGAACCAAGAATGAGTAAAGCAGTTGTTCTCGTGTAAGAAACTGTAAGGACTAAATTTTATGAGTAGCGTAAAGAACGAAACAACAAACCTACGTTGATTGAAATTGAAAAAGTTCTTAGAGCAATAATGTCCATGAAAATAACAAAGCTGGTTGGTCTGGCAGCACAGAGAATCTATAGAGAATTATTCGGCAGTTAATTGGCAACATTAATGGAGAAGATGTCCCAAATAAGTGGGAGGAAACTCTAGTGACCTTTATTTACAAAAAGGGGAAAAGGGAAATATGCGAACATTTGAGAGGAATTAACATACTTGCCATAAGTTAAGGAATATATGACAATAACAAGAGACAAAGTAGAAGAAAATATGGAGGACAAAATATGGGGCACGCACCATATTTATAGGATACAACCATCGAGTGCAGGCTAGGATAGGACAGCAAAACCAAGAAATAAAAATTTTAGCCTACATAATATAGGCATAAGACTTATGCCAATATCAAAATTAATTATTATCCACGCCTAGCTCAGCTTGAAGCAATTAAACACTTTCCTTTCAGTTAAATGGGTATTTTCCACGATAACAATCTTTCTTATCTGAACTTTTATATTTACAACCAGTAATTATAACTAGTACAATCTTATTACTTTAATGAGATACGTATTCAATATCAAGTACCTTCAAATTACGACATGATAAATTTAGTTTGACTTGACACAATAATAAAAATCAACTAAGATTTTAAATTAATTTTAATTTTTTTGATCAAAATATACATGGTTAACACATTAGTTGTTTATAATTAAAAAGTATCGGTTTATTTTCCAAAAATATCAAGTTCCAAATATAAATTCCTAAACTGTGAAGATCTTGATTTACTTCCAATTTAGAATATTTTATTAAATTATTTTCCTGGTTACTTTAACTTTCCAATAATGACACATTTAAGTCTAAATAAAAAATTCACTGATTTTTGCCGAGGTGCCTATCGCTTGTCGCTGCTGTACACCTTCCCAAAAATATTTCTATTTTCTTAAATAGAAATAACTGCATTGGTGCCATCACTCACTCCCTGATTCTACGTTAGAATGAATGATGAATTCTATTGCGCATTCAATAGATGAAAATCAATCAGGTTTACTGTCAAACTACTGACTTTTATTTTGAATTATAATAATCTGATTTATTTAATCATATTATATCACAGGGAAAGCTATTTTACCACTGTGTATATCATTAATAGCTATTTAAGTCACAAGGAATGTAAGGACCTATTAACATTTGAGGTAGGCAAGTACAAGCCAAGACGAAGTCGCGGCTTGTTGCCTGCCGAAAATGTTAATAGGCGATACATTCAGAGTTATCTTTTCCCGCTGCTTATCAAAATTTTCCTAGATTTTTGAAAAAATCGTTTGGTTTGTCGCCTGTTACCAGGACTAATTTTCGTGAGTCGTGTTATTTATGAGTGTCACATGTCACATAAACACTTGCAATTTATAAACAAAACGTCTAAATCTGCATCTTGCTTTGCTAATTTTATTATCGTAGGAACTTAATAATAATATTAAGTTCCGTTGTCAAGAAAAAGCAGCAAACAAATATAATCACCGACTTACACGTTTTGTTACTCAGGCTGTATCACTGACTTACATGATCAGCAGCGGGAAAACATTATTATTTATTCACAACTGATAAGTATTAACTATCAGCGTAATATCAAAAATTTCAGGTCAATATGATTATATTATTTGTAGATTGAGAGGACCAGGTAGTTACTAAAGGGTTGTAATCTTGTTGAGGGGATGTTTAAGATGGTTAGGGAATTGTGAAAGCAAGAAGGCCAGCACAAACCTTCTTGTGATAGCAATTGTCCAGGACTTCTTTAAATAAATTCAATTCAGCTTGCTGTTTCTTAAGTATCATTTTCTTATGCAGAATTTTTTATATCACCGGCTTTTAGAATGAAACTCTCGTAGTTGGAATCAGCGGTTAACTTTAGTTTTCCTTGCCAGTCGTATATGTAATTAGCCGCTGGTACGTATTCTTTCTCTCTGTCTTTCATGTGTTTTTGGTCTTCGGGAGGTTGCTTGGGTAGTTCGATATCGCTGCTCTAGTATTCTTTTAATGTTATTAGTTCGGTATCGTTGCGATTGAAGGCCCTCCAGCATTCTTGTAATGTAGCTTCCTGTTTAGCTAGACACTTGATTTTTCCTGGTTACGGAATTTTTCTTCATCTTGCGGATTTCATCTGCCAGCTGATTTTGTTCCTCCAGTATGGTTTCCATGTTGTAGTTGTTGTTTGTAGTTTTCCTGGCGTGGGATTTGTAAGTTATGCTTGTGCCACTAGTAACGTGTTTCGGTTTAGTTGTAGGTTTGGTAGTTGAACCATCGACGCTGATGATTAGTCTCGTGTCGGTTGGAGAGAATCCTTGGTAGTAGTTGTTGTAGGACGTACATTCTTGGTAATTGTAGTTAGTCGTAGGACTTTACTCTTTGGCGACGGCGGTGGCTCCCACAGTTATATGAAAGCGAATGCATACCAATTTTTATACACCTCGGGAGGTGTTGTAGGCTCGGCAGATCAATGTCTGAAGTCATTCAGGATTCGTGTAGTTTAGTAATATTGTAGACCCGAATCCTCCAACTTGGATCCGGTCTGACTTTTCCAGAAATCCTTAATCGTAGTAGCAGTACATTGAGCTCGCCCAAAGCTTATATCCGGTCTGAACTCACGGGCCTTGCATTGCCAATGGTCGTAGATCCAGCTCATTCAAAGCTTGAATCGGGTTCGAGGGATCAATGTCTAAAGTTTTTTTAATTATTCCACTTTAGAAAGTAATTCAGAGGACTTCGTTTGTTGATTTACAGCTCCAGGTTAATGTGCTTGATAATTACTCCCTCGTTGGGGATGTTTAATGTGGTTACAGTTAGGGAACCTGTGTAAGAAAACAGGCCAGACCAACCCTTTTGTAATAGTGATTGTAGAATACGCTAATTCACACTGCAACTGAACACAGCAGATGTTAAAACTGTATTAAAATTAATGACATACAAATTCTGGATTTATACATTATCTTAAGTTCAGTGTCTACGCTATTTTGTGATTTTTGTTAATTCAGCGTGACCCACTGGGCTGGTTTTACTATAGGCATAAAACACATAACACATAAAACTATATTTACAATTACAAATAAAGTCAAGATATTGTAGTTCAACCTAAACGCGTGGATTAGGAAACGCGACGTTTACATTAAAAGTAGGCCGCAACAATTACAAATTATACTCTAAATGTTACATATTGTTCCAAGAATTAACCCAAATTATGTATGATAGAAGACAAATTATTGTTATGGCACGGCTACGTTCCGTAAGAAGAAAAGGGATGTATACAGCAAATCTATAAATTTAAAACGTAAAGCGTTTTCTTTCGACATCTATTTTGAGACTTCCACCGGGCCGATTTCGATAATTCTGTTTTGTTAAAAGCCGTCACCGTGTAGATGTGCACAAAAGTCCTAAATTGCAAATAACTGCATAACTTTTAGAGGAAAACCAAAATATTGTAGCGCGCAAGATACGTAGTTTGTGGCTCCGTAGTAGTGGAACAAGTCAGCTTTCGAAGTCGGCCCACGGTGTTCTGCTGATTTTTGCAATGGACCACTGTACTTGCTTGAATTTATTTGTGTAAAATACGGCCTGCGCTCTGACGTGAAGCGCATGTCGCTTATTTAAACTATGAGATTCGTTAAATTTCAGTTGAATGTATCCACATTGCTTAAAACTAAAAATAGGATCAATGCATATTCCCTTGAGAATTTTAAATGTGTCTACGGGTTTAATAGATGAGATAAGATTAATGGTACGCCATTTATTTGAGAACTGCTTAGATTTGGTATTAAATGGACAAGCCACATGCAGAAGAGTATTATTACCGTCCACTAGTTGTATTTTAAGAGTTGAAAGTGCATTCTTGCCGCTTGATCATGAATATTGCTGGTTGAGGCGCAGCCGAAACCAGTAATCATACAACAGCGGCAAGAACAGTTTTAGCTCAAAATATACATTAGAGGTTTTCGACAACTGAGTATATTACTAAGGCAAAAATAATCATATTATTTCTAACTAACATTCATGGTGATGCCAAGCCTCACTGGAATATCTAGTAACGAAAGAGTAGATTTGCCACACATACTTTAAGACTTTTCTATCAAGAGTAGATCACTTTACCTACCCCAAAGATATGTCACGAAAAATCTAATTGCATTAATAAAAATTCAAACTGGGCGTAACAGTGTGAACTATACTTTACTAGAATGTAACGAAATCGGTTTGTAATCGTCTACGGTTTCAAATATATCGTGTGTAAAGTGCAATAGATTGGTTAAGATAGATTGTTTTGGTCTCGCTTTTTACTTCCTTTTACAATAAAGGAAGTATTGGATTCACCCCAAAAATTCGAAATTGAGTTTTCAACAGATCTTCACGTTTTAGAGTCCCCTGATCCGAAAAAACATATTTTTTTTATTGGTCCGTCTGTGGCTGTCGGTCTGTGTGTCTGTGTGTCTGTCTGTGAACAGAATATCTCAAACACGGAAAGAGGTGTGGCGTTGAAACTTCATATATAAGTTTTGTGTACTATGTAGATGCGACAGCAAGCTTTTGAAGAAAATCGCATAACCGGAAGTAGGTGTTTTCAAAAACGGCTCTAACTATTTTTTTTAAACTTTACATTTTGATTACATTTTAATGTGTATTGATGTGAGATAGGTGATTTTCCAGTTGAATACTTCTAAAATGGGTTTCTTTTGTTTTTTTTTCTATTTCTTTTATTAACTCCTATTTTAAATAGAACGCCCGGTATATTATTACATTTTTGAATTCAGCTTAAAATTCTAGAGAAAATGTGTCTCTTGAACTAACACTCTATTTTGTACCGCTTTTGTAAAAAAAATTATTTTTGAAAATCGTACGACACTCATTAATGGCCAATAGAGAAATTAGTTCACGAGCCGTATCCAAGACAACAAAAAAATTTCTTGGAAATTTTTTGTAGGTAGACATTACTTCTTTTTAGGGTTTGTGTCGTTACGATTTTCTTACCGAATCTGCATTCGAGCATTAATTCATATCCGGAAATTATTTTTCGTGCATTCAACAACGTCCTAATTTGCCCTCGCGTCCCGCTCGGGCAAATTAATAAGACGTTGCTGAAACACACTCAAAAAAATTTCCGGAAAGAATTATTGCTCTTATGAGATTATATGTGAAAATTTTTGACAAATGCTTAAAAATTTAAAATCAAATTTTTGGCTAATTGTAAGATCACTGTAAAAGGAAGTTGTGTGCGTGTATCACACCAGATTTTTTATAGTCTCTCCCCATGTTTGATGATGGCGATGGGGATGCCATATCTTGCATAGATAGCATTAGACTGTTTCAACAAGATGTGGTACCATTTTGAAAATACAGCTGATAGTTAAATTTCACAAGACAATAATATAATAATTAACGTAGTGAGATAATAACTGTATTATTTGGTTCATACCTTCGCTGGAAACTATAAATATTTTCTTCTATAGGTACGTTTACAAGAATTTCGCCCGTCATGCGGCTAGACAAAGCTACTTTATAACGCATCTTATGCGAATTTCCCAGCTAAGGGTATTTGTCTATGGCCTACGCTTCAGCCGCACTTTGCAGGCGCCTTTCAGCAGCTGCCGTGTAATGAACGCCAACTTCGATACAATCGCCCTAATTTTGATATTGTGCAGCCGCACACGCACCTCGACATCTGTTAAGAGCTGAGGCGTATCTCATCCCCTAATCCCACACCTGAAAGCCCTGCCGCTTCGGCTCACATACATTATCGCTCGCGGATTGATTAATAGCCGAATTTCTATCTGCGATTTGAATGAGGAAGTAATCGTCAAGCCCCCTCCGGTGGTCGGGGAGCCCAAATGCCTCCGCTGCTAAGCAGGGGAACTTCGAGCAACTATCTACGTCGTACTGATAACACGCAAAAGCAATCTAAAGCCTAAATGAACATCTTTTAGAAACTAACCTAGTGATGGAAGTATCAAATATGATGGGAAACACAAGAAAATAAGAGACGATTGTCAAAACGTCACTATGTACTATGTACATTTTATCTACGCTTTCTAGAATACAGTTGGCAGCGTTTCGACTTATGGCGAAATCTACCTAGACCATAACTTTTCTACAACATTCTTAATTATCCTGAATAATTTAGCTTTACAACCGCTTACCCTTTACACTAATCATTAATTCATAAAAATAAAAAATCAAACCAATATCGAAATATACTTATAGAACTGGTTTTACAGTAAAAAAAGCAGAGATTGTGCAAAATAGTGATATTTGACGTTGCGGCGATGATTCTACGTTCATGAATCATTGTTTTTCCTTCTTCCAGAAATATTTTTTTCCGAACACAACTATAATAATTAATTCTACAGAACTATCTATGCTGCTCTATACATACGTAAGAAATTTAGGTGTTCTACATTTAATGCAACTTGCCGCTCCAGTACATTATTAAGATTTTAACCTTCATATGCGTTTTTCGTACAAGCGCAGAAAGCTGAGGAAATTTTATAATGTTGATAAAGAAGGATTTTTAGCATTGCATCACTAATAGATAACACAAATAAAAAAAGGTTATTCTTTCTCTTGTTCTTATTTTCCTTGTGTTCTTCATCTTTTAGAAAGATCAGTTGGGTCTTGGAATTCAAAACCTATCTATGGTGAGTCACAGACTTATCATA
The DNA here is from genome assembly GCA_940337035.1 of Agriotes lineatus. Classification (NCBI taxonomy): domain Eukaryota; kingdom Metazoa; phylum Arthropoda; class Insecta; order Coleoptera; family Elateridae; genus Agriotes; species Agriotes lineatus. The sequence goes on along the minus strand of OW679195.1, from coordinate 180,627,955 downwards.
AGAAATGTTGGAATGTTTACTTTTTCATATTTAATTTAACATTAGTCTAAGCAACAGCTTTAAGTTTCTCCTTTTTCAGTTCCGTACATAAGCATGTTAGTTGACTAAAAACTGAAGGTGCAAGACGATAATGATTTTATTTTTCAGATTAGCTTTACTTTTGCATTCTGCATACATACCTTCATTTTTAATAACGTGCATTGAGTTACAATCTGTATTCTCGTTTGGTTAATATAGCTGCCAGTTGCGTCAGTGCAGGGTTACTTATGGCCTGCTGACTGCCGGAGGAATTCTTTGTCCCCTCGAAAATACAATCAACTACTATGCCCTGTCTTCTAAGCTTCTTCTTCTTTTTAGTCGTAACTCGCTTCCGAATATCGTGACCCCATCCTCTAAATTAGTGTATCGGAAATTGGTTGTATTGTCCTTGTTCTGTACAGTAGGTATAATCGGCATCGGCAAAATGTTATGTCACTTTTGTATTACCCGTATTGTAGTCCGCGGGCGGTTTTTTGTTCAAAAGGGTTGAGCACCTACCTACTGTTTTGGATCCGGATCTCCCGTAATTCGCAGGTGGCGTAATCTCGCCGGCAGTCGAGCTTTGAATTGCGTGCTATATACTGAAGCCACGGATGTGATTTATTACTTGTGACGTTAATCGCTCAGTTTATGACATTAGACACTTATCTACATTACGTAGGCTCCACAACTGTTTACCAGAAGTTTTACTTTTTCTTGGGATTCAACAATGCTTTTGTATGACGTTCGCGGAGATATTTGTGGATGTTGCTTGTGGTGGTTTCTTCGCTACACTGCATTACATATGAAAATTATAAATATTTTAAGCCGCTTCTTTACTCTGCAATTTTGTATAGTTGAATGAACCCGGATATAGAAACGTCATTATAGCGTATATTAAATTATACTTTTATTATATTCAGACTAGCAATTTTACTTGGAATACATAAAAATTTTAAATATTTTTTAAACTTTTGCGTGTGCTGAGGTATTTGCAATTTAAAGAACCTTAATAAGGTTTTGATAGATAAGAGAAACGAAAACTATTGAAACTGCACAAACGGATTATTTAAATATAGAATACGTTTTTTCCAAATAAAAGTTACAAGAGCGCAGCATGCCAGGGCTAGAGCAGCCGATTATCTCTTTCGACACCCAATAGTGTAGCACAGTGGTTTTCAAAAGGTTTGACATGCTGACGTGAGGGGGTACCCAGAAATGATTTGAAAAATGGGGAGCCGCCGCAGCTCTTAGCGGGGTTAAGGTTAGCTTATCATAACAAATAATTATAGCTTTTTCGAACCTAAGTCCTTACTATTTTTTTAACGTTTAAGCCCGAACACAACTCTGGTTCAGGTACCATTAAAAATAACAGCATACCTTAAATTCTCGGATTGAAAGCTCCTTTCGACAGTGATTGCATATCTATGCTATACTCCAACTAATCGAAATTGACAAATATAGCATTATCCGCCTTTCTAGTGAATATTTTGCAGTTTAGTTTTTTACTGTATTTAATCAACCCCCTTATTTGCTAGAAAAGGACGCAACTACATCTTTTAAAAACTAAATTTGTTAAATGGCATATGGCTCATTAGCATTTCCGTACCTATAAATAGAGATGAAAGTTGTGCAACTACAGCTTTAGTTGACAGTTTTGAAATGATCAGCTGTAGCACTCGATTTGGACCTAAGAACATTGCACCTAATTTTAGACATTTTTTGTAAATAGATTAGAAGTGATTTGATTTTATATTGGATTTGAACTAAATTTCAAATAAGAGAACGTTTATCTGCCATCAAACCAGCGTTAAGTGGTGTTCCGCAAGAGTCGGTGCTCGGTTCCATCCTATTCGCAGTGTACATCACAGACCTTCCACATATTTTGTGTAGTAGTTCTTCTTTAACACCAAGCTGTACGCCTCAGTGAAGCAACGAACTGTTTTGCAAGATGATATTGACTCTTTATCGGCATGGTGTAATGAGTGGTGTTTTCCTTTAAATATCACGGATTGTGTAGTGTTGCATTTAGAAAAAACTAACCCGCGGCATAATTATTATATTTAATGAAAGCTATCACTTTTAGTTTACTAGTCACAAAGATTTAGGAACGTATCTCCAACTACATTTGCCAAACTATATCACTGATTCCGTGGACGTTGCAGCCTAAAAAGCTTATTTTCCATACCCTAATTAAGTGAGTCACACTCATTCAGTGATCTTTGTTCCCTTTCCACTCAGTGCGGCAATGAAGCTCGTAACGATACTAAAATTAATTTGGTTAATAGTTTATAACAACACCGATGAAGATAAAGTAGTTTAACGCTATTCCATGAAATTGACTCATTTCTAAGTTAGTGTGCGGGCTTGTAAGTGTAATTGTAAGCATTAAACATCCGTTATACCATTTTGTCTACTTAAATATTTATCAACAACTATGTAGCCTATGTTTTTCTACCAACCAGTCACTACGGAAACGAATGACTTAAAAAATTAGCCAATAGCGTCAACATTTTCTAACAATTTGTGATGATAACAAAATAACCCTATATGATATCAACTTATTATACTTGTTATAGAAATGGGTTGTCTTAATTGTCCTGTAGAAAGGTTGTCTAACGAGAAGGCGCAAAAACATTCACAAATTACATTTATGACGTTAGAATGTATGACGTGGTGTATGCGTAAATATGCAAGAGTGTGTTTTAACACACATGAAGGGCAGATAATGTTATTATATTCGATATTTTATCTGTTTCACAAAGCTACTTAATTCAAATATTTATTAAAATAAAATGTATCCTGGTCCTGGTTATCCATATATCCATGGTCTTCAGAATCAAAGTCATGAGACATTATAGTTGACATCTCTCTTGAAGTAGGACATTCCAAATTTCCCTGAAGCTTCGCCCGAGCTGGCTTTCGGTTTGCTAAATTTCGCCTTTATGTCAAGGTAGTGTCTGCGCTCTCAGCAAATTCTATGTTAATGCGCTCGCTTTGCGTCAGTTGCTTATTGTTTAATACGAAGTACTCGAGTTAACATTCAAATGGGCTGAAACGTCGCCTGGTGGAACGAGCCGAAGTCTCCTGCAGTAAACTTGATACGGCGTTCACGTAAGTTAATGAATTAGTCATAAGAGCAGAGCCTGCAAGTAATTCATGTAATGGGATATATGTGTTCCGCTTTCACTTAAGATTCCTCTTTTTTGCTTTTAGTTCCCGGCCGCTACGTGCCAAGAGTGCTTATGTTTTGGCAACGCGCCCCGAACTATCGCACTATATTATTCACATGTTCGTTTAAAATAGAGAATTTTGTGAGCGCCGCGCGCTATTATTTCGGGCTTCGTTTCGTCATTCCATTTTTTGCTGTCATCTTTAACGATTTTGGCCCGTGACGAATGCGTTAGAGCAGTTTAGCAGCGGACGCCTGAGCACATGCGAAAGTGGCGTCCAGAAAATGGGTTGTCCGCCTCGGCTTACGCTCTTCGTTACCATATTATGACGGCGAGAAATGTCTGGTGACGTCTGTACTTATGATGTGATATTTCATAGACATTCTTCCTTTTACTTTATGACACATTTAATATGGAAAATACTCTACCTTTTTGATGTAATGTTCTACTCAGACTCAGAAACAAGTCCTACCTGGCTCTGAGTTACCGCAAAGATTTGAAGCGTTGCCGATATTCAGTGTTAATTGTACACGTTGTTGTTGACAATGTATAGTTACGTCTTCAAATGGTGTATTTGGAGAAATTTCAGCTATGCTCTAAACTAACTTAAGGAGTATGAGACCTTATCTTGACTTTTGCTCCCAAAAGAGTTGCAACTGTTCGCAGTCTTCAGCGAAATTTTTCGGCTGTTGAAAAAATATTAAATGTAGTCATGGTGAAGGAGTAACGGTAGCCACCATTTCAAGAACGCCACAACTTATGGAATCTTCATGGATAACTTCAAGCCAGTTATTACTGGCGTGCCACTTCTTCTTGTTCGTGCTATTTATTGCTTTCGGAAAAATATGTAGATCTCTTCATATTTCGCCATTGCATTGTGAACAGTCGATAGCGCATTTACCAAACTATTTATATTTATATAAGTAACAAGAACAAAACTAGTGCCCCATAGCACAGTACAACGCTGTGCTTGGAAGTAACCAAAGATTTACAGCAAATCACAATGCGTCGATTTTAATCTGATGGTATTTCAAACTCCCACGTGTGAACTCGGTCCCTCGTTGCGCTGAATAACTACCTTCGATTGAATTTAATTAGGACGGCGTAACCTGATTCAGGTGGGCGTCCGCATACACTCCACAAAAATGTTCGGCTTCATTGGTGGTCAGAAACCTGTGTTCGAATTTTCTAATTAATCCCTCAACCCACTCACCAAAAATTTTGATTGACTAAGGAGATTATTAAATAGCTGGTAAGGCAGAGATGTGTTATGTTGCATTATACAAAATGAGAGATGGCATGAAATTTATAGTTTATCACCGAAATATTTTTCAAACCCTAACGGGGAACCCTTTCATATGAATGAAAAATTGGGTTTAGGACATCAACCATAAGCAGGAAGACAGAAAAAAATATGAAAAATGTAAAAGAATCGCTTCCACTTTCATCAATTTATATGTGAAAGAAATATAATTGAAAAGAAATATCCAAACCAAGAGGAAGAGCGACAAAGTAGATTTAGATGCGGCCGGTAATGTTTCGATAACCTGTAAAACAAAAACAAAAGAAATTGTAACAAGAGATCTATATTTGCTTTTTCTAGATCTAACCAAGACGTGTCTTTAAATAAACTGCATAAATCATTACACGAAACAAATCTATCGATATAGATATCACTGTAATCATTGCCATTCAAGAACTGTACCAAGAGTTAATAATAAAGTTTTAAACAAGAATGTTTATTATTTTGTACTGTATTTAAAATACATATTGTAATAGTTTCGCCTTATAAAGTATATAATAGTTTTTAACTAAAATAATTAATGGTAAGGGATACTACACTTTATAAACTGTATTAGATTCAATTACGAACCTGCCTGTCAAACTCAGGGCAAATTAAAAGAGTAATAATAATTACGACAATTAAATGGTTTATTGCCCTTTTCTTATTTTATCTATCCGCAATAAAGTGGGTTTAGCTCCATAGCACATGAGACAAACTTGGTTCAGGGTGTAGGTTCATAAAATTAAGAAAAACTTTATATGACATATAACCCGTAAGACAAATACTCTCAAATATTTCGGGCAAATGCACAATTTTTATCTGACGCTTAAATAACCTCTAAATTTGACTCAGTAAACATGATGATCTGCCAGTGCGGAAACAGCGTTAAATTGAATTTTAAAACACCAAAATGGCAAGAAAGCGTGAGATAAATATTAATACTGTGACGTAGCCACTGCTAAGCTCATTTTGTTTCTAGTGTGACGTAGAAACTCACACTCGATCGATTTTGTTCTACATCGGGCCAAAACTGAAAAATGCTGCGTCATTTTGCATTTTCAAAGGACGTTAACTGGTACCTGGTTCTACATCTCGTAAACAGTCTCAACTTGACGTACCCCGCGAATTCTGGGGCTGCAGCAAAGGCTTTCTGTGGAATCCTACCTTAATCGAAGACCCCTTGGACGCTGAATACACTTTTCAATTACGCCACGGGAATGGCTTACTGGCTGGAATTCCTACACGTACGGGGTCCTGAAGGTCCCCTCTACACGCAGCAGACACTATTTTTGCTGGGTGATGCTGCTTGCCTAAGGAAATGGTCCCCCGAAGTTACTTCCACTTGCATGAATCCACTTGGACATTTTAACACCTGGCAAACTATACCCTGTACACTGATTAATAACTTTATACACAAATGGTATTAAAAAGAACTGTTTATTTATAATTGTATGCGATAAACTGAGGAGCTCAAACTGGCCCCAACACAAATTTTACAAGCTTGTTTTGGTTACCTACTATTAACAAAAGACTGTCATGTCACTTAGCAACTAGATTTTCAATTTTTATAAAAGAAGTTAGGATTGATAACATGTTTTACCTTATGGACTACAAAAATTGTCTTTTTCTTGGAATACAGTCTCTACACTTTGCTCTGCCTTTTAAATCACTTTTGTTTATATTGCACTGATACACTTGGAGTTCATTTCGCGTCTCACTAACTGTCTTTTGCTTGCACTGTTTCCTTTACGTTTCAACTAATTTGCCGTTTGCTGGCTTACACTTTTAATACATAACGCTCATATTCTTTCTGTACTTAACAAATCATTACGTATCATTTTATTCGCTATATGCCCAAATCAGTCAGTTACAAATTAAATTGCATTGGCCCTTCCGAATATTTATCATATCGGCAACTCTGAACATAACCCTTGTAAAACCTACTTTATCCCTACTTTTATCCTTCAAATTATTAGTTACTGCTGTTCACATCAATTGCATTTATTGATGTAAAGTATTCATTATCTTGCAATAGATAAAATATTTAATTCTGTGCTCATGTTGACCCTATTCATTTAGTTAATTAGGCAATCAGAATTGCTATGGGCAGTAAACTATTACAATATCTACTGCGCAAATGACATATACACTTCGATTTTCTGAATATCAGGTTTTTATAGAAGAAGCAAAAGAAAGTTTAAGATATTTGATCATAGAAAAAATTAAGGAAAGATAGTGCTTTTCGATTAACTTTATTAAAACCCAGTATGTTCGTATCAGAGAAGAGAGGGTTACAAGTATCTAGGGACGGTGATTGATAGAGTTAAAAAATTATTACAAAAAAATTAAATATTAAATATATAATGTTGTGGTCGAACGCAGACTGTTATAAGCTTCGGAAGCTTGGGAAATGAATGAGACAGATAAAACAAAAGTCTAGGCGATAGAAATGGACTATTAGTGATGAAATAAAGAAGATGCAGTTAGTATGGTATGCACACGTGATGCGATTGAGAGGGCACTACCTAAAGTTGCCATGGATTAATCGATGCAAGATGGGAATGCACAGAATATCGTTGGGAGCGATAAGTATTAAAATTAAAACAAATAGCATATTTGTAATTGAGAAAGAGTCTGGAAGTCGGACAACGGCGGCAGACGCCATGAAGGCGATTATATGTATTGCTATAATATATGCTTTTACATGAGTACAATAATAAACACTAAAAGGAGGCTTTTCCTCATAATATCTATTTTAGTGAAAATAATTCAAATGCGCAGATAATTTCGAGCTGCGATCATAGCATTCATGTAATGTCAAGGGTTAAAGGCTGCAAACTTAGCTATAATTAGCTGTACGCTTAATGAGTAAAAAATACAAAAAACAAGCATCGATTAGAAACATGTGTTACAAATGGCAATACCTTAAACGCTTAAACCAACTGCGTTTCAAGTGTACATTTGTGATATGTGTACAGCTAAGAGCAATAGTGAACTAGACGCTAAAACATACGTTTGCGCTGTGCTCCAAAAAATAAATTTATCATTATGAACTAGTGTAACTACGCCGTGGTTCCCAGAAAAGCCCGATAGCTGAATTTCATGAAAAACCACGTATGTCCGGAAGGTTAGGCTCGTATCAGAACCAATTTTGCATCAGGAAAACTTTTCAGGTTCGATCCATGGCACAGAAAGGGGGACTACAGCAAGGCATAGGGATGGGCGCGTGACGTGAAAAGAGTCGTGTCACGTCGTGTCACGGCGTGTCACGTCGTGAACGTGACTAATATTTGAAAATCGTGACGTGAACGTGAGTGAAAATTTCCAAGGCGTGATTCACGTTTCACGTTAATTTCACGTTAAATATTTAGTAACGAATAAAAAACTGCAGGGTGCAGCAACTTTTAAATTCATTAAATCACAAATTGTGCCAAACAAGTTACATTATGTGGCTTTATTTTTGGACCCTAATTATAAATCCTTAAGTTTATACCTTCACATAAAAGAGAAGATTATAATGCAAATAAAACTATAGATGATAATGATGAAATACATAGCAAACGACTCAAAACTGGTACATCAGCATCAGATTCTTATCTTTATACACTTAGGGATAGCTCTGACGATGACACATGTAATTAGGATGATGTCAAAACAAAACTAAATTAGTATGTTAAATTAAAATTCGGTTGACATTTTAGGATTTTGGAAAAACAGTGTAAATACGCCACTGTTAAAAACACTTGAGAAATTTTAAACATACCGGCAAGTTCCGCTACAAGCCAAAGAGTATTTTCTACAGCTGGGCGAATGTTAGAAGAGCGCAGAATTCGACGTAACGCTGAAAATGTTGATTACATATTACTTTTAAATCAACATTTTAATGTGTAGATGTGTAGATGAACTTATTATTCTAATAAAAGTAATGGTTTGTTTTTTATACTCGGCTAACGCTGAAACTGTTAATTACGTTTTATTATTAAACCAAAAATGTGTTGTGTAGATGTGTAGATGATATTTTTAAAGCAATTTATTGTGTACTTGTGTAGATGAACTTATTCTAATAAAAGTAATGTTTTTTTGTATACTCGCTTCAACGCTGAAAATGTTGATCCTTGTACGTAAAAGTACTTTCAAACCAACGAATTAAAAGTGTTGCCTAGCAACATATACCTTCTGTACTCATACCAATAAGGGAAACGTCAATTCCAATGACAGCTTTTAGTATTAAAAGTAATGTCTTTGAAGACAGCTGCAAGAAATATATTTGCCAGAAATCAGTATTTATCCATTGTCGAAGTTAATGTAGTCAATTTTCATTTTTTTCTTTTTATGTCAACTATTCTGATTGCAACATATCACGTAAATTATGTCAGGTGCAAAACATATTTTTAGTTCTCTTTAGGGTTTTTTCATTGGTTTTAAATTTGAACATCATATCTGAATTTAAATTTTGAAATAAAAGCTGCGTGTCACGTCGTGAGTGGCGTGTCACGCCGTGAACGTGAGTGAACGTGAGCGTGAACGTGCGTGAACGTGACTCTTTAAAGCAAGCGTGAAACGTGCGTGACGTGAGCGAAAATTCACTCACGCGCCCATCTCTAGCAAGGCATATCTTCGAGGTGATTCAAATGATGCCCTACAAAGGCAAACATTGTAATAAACTCTGTTGAAGTTACGTAAAAAACTTTCCTCTCAATTACAGGCAGTTAATGGATTTCGAAAATTTGCATTTTCAATCTATACAAAGATTACTACAGATGTACAAGAACCTCCTGGTAAATATTACCATTTCAGATTGGATGGGAACGGAGCACACGATGCAAGACAGCCTTAAACCATATTGATGATGCACCATCACCAAACGAAACAAAAATTCAACCGCATGGGCATTTGGATGCGCTGAACCTACAGATCATATTAGCTTTAAACTTAGATCTATAGGTTTTTGTGTACTTTAAGTTCAATTTTATAAATAGCTGATTCTGTTTTATCCATTTATCATTTGTTTATTCGATATTTTTAACTGTTGGGTTGAACAAGTCCATCAGACAAGTTGTTATTAACAATGGAAACGCGTTTCCAGAGGCTACCGAAAAACAGGTTAGTTGTCAAAAAGCGTTTGTTTATTTTGACGTCACTAATAATAACAAAAGTCAACCTACCTGAGTATGTGTATCTGAAGGAAGATGCTGTAATTGACGCTGCAATCCAAAGAATTTATTGAGACAGCAGTCAACAAAAAAGAGCACATGTATAGCAGCAACGAAGTAAAAAGAAGTATAGAAATGCCAAACATCATCTATCTGAAAATTAAACGAGTGTTATGTAATATGTATTTGGAACTAGATTTAAGAATGAGGATATTGAGGTGTTACATTTTCCCGATGCTAGGTACTGTATGAAATGGACGATGGCATGGTAGATGAACCAAAACGCAATAGATAAAAAAATCTTCAAGATGTGAGTTTATAGACCAATTCTGCATAAATCGTGTATGGTTGGTAAAAAACGACTGACAAAGTCTTAAGACGGACGGGTAAGGATCGGGAACCGTTATGAACCATAAAAAGAGTTTTAATATGAGGAAGAAAATACCATTTATTACAAGCGATTATGCAAGGTAAATTTCTCGGGAAAAGGAGTGTGGGAAGGAGAAAGAGAACTTAAGAGAGTGTTTTGAAATTAACACAGCTGCCTCATTTCGAGCGGCAGCATCAAGAGTAAACATCGGTACCATGATTGCTCACCTACGATAGGAGACTCGAATTTAACAAGGCGAGTACAACTGCATTTGGACAAAAGCAGTATAGTCGATCAGTTTTCGGAGAGATCCAGAACCAGCAGCGATACAAGCGGTTCGGATGAACATTATTGACACTGTAATTCGCGAAGTTGTTTGTAAACGTTTGATTGTGTGAAAGCAAAATTTTGTTGTCATGTCAATATTAATTCGTTTGTGCAGCCCCTATGAACACAGGAATATATTGTTGTGCTGTGTGTGAGTTTAATAACCAAAACTTTAATTTTGACCTGATATTGTTTTAAGCAACAGTTTTATTTTTATCGTAAATAATTTTCATAAATTTGCTGTAGTTATGCCGTATTTAATGCGTGTGCGATTATCAACTAAATACTACATTTATTCACCCCGTGTGAGGGTTTATTATCGCATTGGGGACTGTTTTCTTCCTCTTATATTAGGCCAGTGGTCTGTTTGAATCCGCAAATTCATGGTTCTACGAGCCCTTGTCCATTGAACCTGAGGAATAGGTTCCTTATTAGGGGTTGACTACAACAGGTGTTAGGGCCAGAGAGCGTACGATATTTAAAAATGCCTTTGTAGTCACTGGGGATCGAACCCTGTCCGGCCGCCTGAGACTCGACCAAGTTGCTTGCTAGGCCATCGACCATCGGACCTCCGCATTGGGGAGTGCAGTAGATTTGTTTGGCGCTTCATTTTCAAAGGGGCGTTAGGATCATAGGGGTATATACAGTGTGTTCAAAAAGGAATTACGAAAGGGTTGGCCAAGGAAGAGCATAAATTTGTTGTGTTCTGTTGTGAAAGCCATTATAATTGTAGCTTGATTGTATTTTCAGGGGTAATATAATAAGTAGTACGCTTATTATCAATGGTTTTTTGATGAATATTATGAGTTATAATCCCAAAGCTGAAAGGACGAGTTGTATTTTCTTGCATTGGGATTATAAAGAAATGATATTCTTAACAAATTATAGATTATTAAGCGTACTACGAATTATATTTAGGAAGAGAATATAATGATTTAAAGTATATACCAGAGAGAACGTAATGCCATTATATTACGTGAGTATCAATTCTAATGAACAATGTTTTTCCCAAACACAATTTTATTGCTAACCTAGAAAAATCAAATGAAATTTCTAAATTGTTTATTTGACACGTGAAACAAAACCAAGTTAGCTCGTACCAAATCGAAAATCATGAGTCGCTATATTGTAAGTATAGTAGAAAGTCCTAATGGCCAATGTCCTAAATTTAAGAGATGATGATTGGCTCAAATTGAACGAACTATATTCTCAATATACTCTTAAGACAACAACAATAGGGATGACAGTTAATGAATTTTAAAGCTTGCTGTTGATATTATCTTTATATTCCATGGCTAACTCTCATATAATTTCTTTTTGAACGCATGGTATACATTTATAAAAAAAAACTACAAAATCTTAAATCGAATATGATGGTATCACCACACGCAAACGAAAATGTCAAATATATAAGGTAGTTATAAAAAATGATATGAAGGTGGAAAACCTGGAGAATGATTGCAGCAAATTAAAGAAAGGTTTCAGTGATAGAAATAGACGTACCGCGTAGATCATATGAATTAGACTATACAGTAAATTATGGTTCATGAAGAGAAATTATAGGTGAAATGAAGACGAGACAGTATGGTATACATACCTGGAGCGAATGAGAGACCGCGAGACCAAGGCATTGGATACCACTTGAACGGGCAGGGCACCATTATTTGCACGAGCATATTTAATTCAGGAAACGGCAAGAGTTGCCTTAGTTGATGACACTTTTTTCATCAGTGCAAATAACATTTTTAAATTATAGAGTTACTATTCAGTTACCGGTTTGACTTTAACTAAGCAATATGAAAAGCATAATTAGCAAAGGGGGTCGAAAACCCTTGGTAGTGAACAATGTAGTATTTTCTTAGGACACTCATATTGGTGTAAAGTGGCGTTGTGTGGATGTACCAGTCTAACCAATAATTTAAAAACCCCAATTTAAAAAAAAATCGGTGACTAAATTTAAAATAAGTTTTACTGTTGACTCCCTAATCTCCACCACTTCATTGATTTCTTACAAAATTTTCAGGTGAACTCTTATACACTCACACAACTTCCTTTTACAGTGGTCTTATAATTAGCCAAAGATTTGATTTTTAATTTATCAGCATTTGTCAACATTTTTCAAAAATTGCAAATTCTACAAAAACGGTACGAAATAGAACTTTAGTTCAGGAGACAAATTTTCTCTAAAATTTATGGTGAATTCAAAAATGTAATAATATATCGGGTGTTCTATTTAAAACAGGAGTTAATAAAAAAATTGAAAGAAAATAAAAGAAACCCATTTTAGAAGTATTCTACTGGAAAATCACCTATCTCACATCAATACACATTAAAAATTTAAAGTTTAGAAAAAATCGTTAGAACCGTTTTTGAAAAAAATAAAAAAAAACTGTAAAATCACAAGAGTAAACACCTACTTCCGGTTATGCGATTTTCTTCAAAAGCTTGCTGTCGCATGTACATAGCACAGAAAACTTATATATAAAGTTTCAACGCCACACCTCTTTCCGTTTTTGAGACATTCTGTTCAGACAAACACACAGACAGACCAATGAAAAAAAAAATGTTTTTTGGGACTCTGAAACGTGAAGATCTGTTGAAAACTTAATTTCGAATTTTTGGGGTGAATTCAATACTTCAAAATGTAAAGTTTGAAAAAAAATGTTCGAACCGTTTTTGAAAAAATCGAAAAAAAAAACTAAAAAATCACAAGAGTAAACACCTTCTTCCGGTTATGCGATTTTCTTCAAAAGGTTGCTGTCGCATCTATATAGTACACAAACCGTATATATGAAGTTTCAACGCCATACCTCTTTTCGTTTTTGAGATATTCTGTTCACAGACAGACACACGGTCACACAGACAGACAGACCAATGAACAAAAATATACTTTTTTGGGTTCAGACGACTCGAAAACCTGAAGATCTGTTGAAAACTCAATTTCGAATTTTTGGGGTGAATTCAATACTGCCTATCGTAAAAGGAAGTAAAAATAGAGTCCGTTGGGAATATTTAGAAGATTTGGTAACTCATTATTAAAATAGTGAAGTCGAAATATTACAATTTATAAAGTGTGAATTTGATAATTACTGCCATTGTGAAATCTATGATCACTGTACATATTTATTATACAAGTTTGACTTTGGAATTTGTAATTTTGCTTCTGTAATGATATGTTGGAGCCCACCTAGTGAGAGGTTTGTTCTACACGTGTTAATGGAGTTCCAAGTTGAGCAGTATGGTGGTTTTAAATCGTTAATGGACAGCATTCGTACAGTTCACGTTCTGTTTTGTGTTTAGTCAGAATGGAAATATAACTGCAAAAAAACAATTTCTTAAAAAATTATATGTATATTGTAATTCATTCTATTAATGTGTAGGTACATTGATTTAGGTTAGGGGGGCCCTTCCGGCTGAGGGAAATGGATCAGAAATACGTCACCGAGGAGACAAGGTGATTAGCGTCCCGTTTCATATCTTGATTAGGGATGATCTTAAGGTGCTCCGCCGATGATCTACCTGTAATATAACTATGATAGCGGAAACTTAGCATCTAGTGCCCATTAACAGAATGCTAACTAGATCAATAATTTCATGTCAGTGATAGTAACTGATTATCAGGTCAAAGGTTAGTGGTCATCTCGCTGGATTCCGCTATTCCCAGGTAAGATAGTGCAGTGCCGATTGAGCACCATCCTAACAATGACAATGAGCAACAACACAAACAAGAAGGCTTTCTAGAATCAGTGCAACAACTTCCATTGTAAAACTACTCGATCAATAATATCAATTATAGACATTATTCTGTCATCCTTTCTATTGTTTCATAAATTTTGTGTTTAGAATTTGTTTAATTTAAATGCCAAGCGGAGTATCCATTCTCGTGTGATAGCCGTAAATTGAATTGAAACAGTTTGCATCTTAAATGATTTAAGGAAGTGTTTTGCTTAAATTTCGTTTTCTCGACTAAACTGCATTTTGTAACATTCTGTTTGATAACGATAATGCCATTGATTTATATCGAAACGTCCCTTCAAGCCATGGTAGACTTCCATTGCGAGGCAGCATCAGCAAAGATCGCCAATTCTCGACACGTTACTGCGGCAGCAACTCCGGAACTTGTATTTGCGTAAGCAATTAGCAATTAGGGCGATCTATAACCGCGGATTGTCGATGCCGGCATTTTTAAACGTGTTCTTGCAGCGCTAACTTCATCAGGTGGGAGGCCGAGCCGCTAACGAGCGCCTATTAATTGGCTTTCTGCTAGTGGAGCTCGTTAGTTGATTACGTGCGGCCCATATTTGAAAAGCGCTTTTATATGAAAGATAAAGCCGCTCAAACTGAAAAGTCAAAAATGTAAGACGTGCACGAACGGCTGCATTAGCGCCGCGCCGTCTAATTAACGTTTCTTCTTGCGCTGCGTCGCCACTAAATGTCGGCCTGCCCTGCTTGAATTGGGCGAAATTTATTTTTCGCCACTAATTGGGCTGATCACGCTAAGCTGCAGCTAAATGGAAGTATCTGTTAATCCTTAGTATCGACGCCGGAGGAGCGAAAGCAATGAACTATTCCAAATATTTAGTAATATTGATATTAGGTGTGGTCTCTTAAATAAGTATAATTTTTCGAAGGGTTACAAAATGAAACAAATAAGTCTCAACTTAATATAAATATCACCTTGCTACGTACAATACCAGTTGTCTTTACCAATTTTTTCAAAAAAGAGAAAAGTTTCAATTTTCTGGCAAAACTTAAGTACAAAAAATAGAAATGTATATCATAAATTGCAAAATAATATTTGGCATGAACACCGACGTATTTATCACAAATAAAATAGGCTTTTCTGGCCTTCTCTGTTGTGTTATACTCAATTAGATGGTTTCTCCCATTAAACTTGGTGTTTTCGTTAAGGGGATGAGCAATTTTACCTCGAGATGATGGCGTTCTATAGATTGATTGTGAGGAGATCGATTTGATAGAGCTTCAGAAGGAGGTAAACATGCATTGGTAAGGGAAACATCGAATAGGTAGGTAGAAGATAGGTTACCACCAATTTTGTGACATTCGTGAGCGATAAGAAGTAATATGCAACATATTAACCCCTTCCATTCTTTTATTTTAAGACGTTATGTTGAGTCGGTGAAGGGCTGTTTGTAGGTTTAATAAATTATAACCGATGTAGACAACAATAACATTTGCTGTATTAATTTGAAAACGCACAATAAAGTATAGGGGAATACATATAAAAATGGTACCATTATATGGGATGTTTGCGAACATATTATATAAAACGCTTAAGTCTTAACTGCGCGAATGTAGTTTACACGATTGCCAAAGTATCTGACGTTAAAGCACGATTATTCGAGATTAATAGCGTGGAATTTGACCAACGCTCTATACTTAAACAAAGTGATCGCACTGAATAGACAATCTGGAGCTAAAAACTAACCAGATCGCCCAGAAAACTGAAAGTAAGCAGACTAAAATCTCATGTAATACGTAATGTCCTCTCCGCAAACCGTCTGTCGTTATATAGCTCCCTGTTATACAAGAAGAAGGTATTTTATGATTATGATCACCCGCTGTGCCAAGCAGCATTTTGGGTTTACAATCCCACATTGTCCATCAAGTAGAGGATCCGGGCCCCGGAGATCGGGTTTATTGTTTCTGGTTGCGTCAATAGCCATTGCACTGGGCCAGCGGGAGGCCGAAACTCGGACTCGTCTTTGTTGTCAAAAAAGGGTTGAACACACTTTCGCTGTACCGACTCGAAATATCTGCACTTTCTCCTAGTCCGTTTCAGCTGAATAGCTGAACTCTTTTGACCTTGTAGCTAGGCATGATTCTTCCTTTGTACTCACACTAGTTGGGCGTTTCCATTCTGTGACGATATGGAGCAGTTATTGGAGATAATGCAGTTTGTTGGAAAGTGTATATGAAAGGCTTGATAATTTGGATGGAAAACGTAGGCATTTGTCACCCCGCGCTGAAAGCGCGACGTATACAAATCAGTTTTTGCATTAAAAAGTTCTGCTTTATCCTGCATTACAATTGCTTTTAAAACATCCACTGAGCCTACCTCGTACAGATGCACACCGAATTTCACTATTTGTTAGTGCATTTTACACTCTGTCGGTGGTACTTTTACATCCTCGCAAGTGAAGGACAATTTTGGGTAGCTTTTGCACATTTGCACATTTCAAAATAAGGGATTGTCCCTGTCGATCTGAGTGTTATCGTTGAGATTGGAGTTTCTCAAAATTTGCGCAAATCAGTTCAAACAGATAACATTTCGAGGGATATGCTTTGTATAGCCAAAAGAAAGAAGACCACTAATGAAAACGTACTCATACATTTGCTCCAGCATCCTGTTTATTAAGTTGTATTATTGTGCTGAATATAAATTTGTTAAATTCAGAATGTTGTTTGGCAGGTCGTCTGTAAAAAGTAATTTAAAAATATGTAATATTGGCGCTTCTACGCAGTTTACGATTGTGCTAAAGAATGTTTGAACTCTTTTTCATTTCAATTGCGTATAGCTTTGAGAACTTTTGGCTTAGCATACTTTTTGAGTGGCTCTTCATCACTAAAGTCCCAGTCTCAACTAAGCAATAACATATTTTGCGTATTACTTAGGATTAATGGTACGGCTTCAATTTCTTCTATATGCGTTTTAAACCCAAACAGTTTCGATTCCCGTTTTGCTTTTTCACCATCAGCTGGTTGTATACCAAAAATGTATATTTAAGATTTAGTGCGACACTTACTATGAGTCACTTATAAAGCTTGTTAAAGCTGTTGCAACGATACACTTTAAATTAAATAGAAATACATGCTTAATAACACTCCATGTAACAAAAAAACAATGTAAAACTTTTGTTTATGAACTTTATTCGTTCAAATATACCAACATATGTAGGTATCAGTAGCGGCTCACGGGCAAAGATAGATTCATATATTCGGAAGTTTAAATATTTCGCATATGGACTGGAAAAAGTTAGCATCAGTGAAACAATTTACCAAACTTATATATATAGGGTGAGTTTTTTTTTCATTATCACTATAGGGATCTCGGAAACCGTGAAAGATAGAAGGTTGGTTAAATGGAGAAAGAATTGCAGTTTATGAGCTTATTCGAGATGTGCATTTGTTTCTTTGAAAAAATCCAAGGCCTACTAGATACAAGCAAAATATTAAAATTACTTAATTTCTTAAAGTCGGTGTAGCGCCGTTATTATTAAAAATAGAAAAAAATAATAAGAATAAAAGTTTTAGCTATTTTTACGGTGTTTATCTTACACTTATTATTTTTCTTCTAGCTTTCATAGCTTTTTTAGTTATAACATTAAGTTAAATTTTTTTAAAGAGCAATCATAGTTGGCTTAGACATTTCTAAAAAAGCTCACTTTTCCGCTTAAAATGACATAAGGTTTGTTATACCTATTTTGACAAATAAGTCTTTTATAATAATTTTCGTAATAAGAAAATGACGAAAACAAAAACTATGAAAGCTAGAAGGAAATTAATAAGTGTAAGATAAACACCCTAAAAATAGGTAAAACTTTTATTCTTATTATTTTTTTTTCTATTTTCAATAATAACGGCGCTAGACAGGCTTTAAAAGATTAAGTAATTTTAATATTTTGCTTATATCTAGTAGGCCTTGGATTTTTTAAAAGAAACAAAAGCACACTTTGAATAAGCTCATAAAACTGCAATTCTTTCTCCATTTAGCAAACAAGATAATTATGTTCTTTTTAGAAATGTCTAAGCCAACTATGATTGCTATTTAAAAAATGTAACTTAATGTTATAACTCAAAAACTATGAAAGCTAGACGAAAACTAATAAGTGTAAGATAAACACCCTAAAATAGCTAAAACTTTTATTCTTATTATTTTTTCTATTTTCAATATAACTAGACAGGCTTTAAAAGATTAAGTAATTTTAATATTTTGCTTATATCTAGTAGGCCTTGGATTTTTTTAAAGAAACAAAAGCCCACTTTGAATAAGCTCATAAAACTGCAATTCTTTCTCCATTTATCAAACAAGATATGTTCTTTTTAGAAATGTCTAAGCCAACTATGATTGCTATTTAAAAAATGTAACTTAATGTTATAACTCAAAAACTATGAAAGCTAGACGAAAACTAATAAGTGTAAGATAAACACCGTAAAAATAGCTAAAACTTTTATTCTTCTTATTTTTTTTTCTATTTTCAATAATAACGGTGCTAGACCGACTTTTAGAAATTAAGTAATTTTAATATTTTGCTTGTATCTAGTAGGCATTGGATTTTTTCAAAGAAACAAAAGCACATCTCGAATAAGCTCATAAAACTGCAATTCTTTCTCCATTTAACCAACCTTTTATCTTTCACGGTTTCCGAGATCCCTATAGTGATAATGAAAAAAAACTCACCCTGTATATGTCCGGTTTCACAGCGAGTGTGGTCGCCTTCCGGTTCCCAGTTGCCAGTGTCTCCTGCCCTCCCAATCTCCCTCTTGTAGATTTCGCTCCGACATTGCCTTAACTATACCCTGTCTCCATGTTGTTCTAGGACGCCCTCTTCTTCTCCTTTCTCTTGGTACCCATTCCATAATTTTCTTTGGTAGTCTATCATCCGTCATTCTATTAATATGTCCGTACCATACCAGTTGTTTCCGCTGTACTTCTTCGATTACTGTCATTTCCTTATTGACCATCCGTCATATCTCCTCATTTCTAATTTGTTCTGTTCTGGATCTCAGTTGATAATAGTTTTTGCTCCATGTTCTTGTTAATCTGCCATACTTCGCAGCCATATGTGAGTGTGCTCTTCATAACTGCTTCATAAATATGCATTTTTGTTTTTGTTGTTATGTTTTTCTGCCAGAGCACTGAATTTAAGGCACCAGTTATTTTTCGAGCAGTGTTTATTCTGCTATTAATCATATCTTCATTTTTTCCCGTATTGTCAATCTTAGCTCCTAAGTATACATATTTATCTGTTTACTATCGTCCATATATAAAACTAGAGTCGGACCACCTACGCACATATACTTAAGTCTTTTTGAAATTGATTGTCAGTCCCCATCTGGAGTATTCATCGTGTAATTTCCTGACCATGTACTCGATGTCGTCGAAATCTTGAGCGATTACCACTTGGTCATCTGCGTAGTGTAGTGTAAAAACCATTCTATCTCCAATTGGAATGCCCATTTCTCCGCATTTTCTTCTCCATTGATTCAGTGCTGCGTCTAGATATATGTTAAATAGGATTGGGGACATAGAGCAGCCCTGTCGTAGTCCTTTCGTTACTCTGAATGTGGTTGTTAGTGATTTTCCAATTTTTACTCTAGTACATGTGTCTTGGTATAGTGCTTTTATTGCTTTAATTACTGTTATATTGATGGAGGATTCGTATAATATGTTGAATAGTTCTCCAATGGGAATACTATCGTAAGCCTGTGTAAGGGCTACGTATACGAGATGAGTTTCTCTTGCTGTTGCTATTCGCTTTTCTATTAGCTGTGTCAAACAAAATAAATTATCTATAGTTGATCGACCTGCTCGAAAACCAGCTTGTTCTTCAGTTTGATACATCTGGTAGTCATTAGTTATTAGCTCTGTTAAGATGCGTCCATAGAGTCGGCTAAATGTGCTATTAACTGAAAGACCTCGGTAGTTCTCACATTGATTTCTGGAACCCTTCTTGTGGATGGGAGTAATCCAGCTTTCTTTCCATTCTGATGGTATTCTTTCTCCGTTTAGACATTTTTCAAAAAGACCCTTTATTATAGTATGGAGCTGGTTACTTCCATATTTTATTAATTCGGAGAGAATCCTTCCAGGTCCAGCTGCTCTTCTGTTTTTTAATCTACGTATAGCTGCCTGTAGTGTATTCTGGTCTACTTCTACCCTTTCCCCTTCTACTTGGACTACATTTTCTTCTGTTGCTTGCTGAAATTCTTTCCTCTTTTCTGTGAGCATATCTTCAAAGTAGTATTTCCATTGTTCTTTTGTTATGAATTCTAATTTTATTTTGTCAAACGGACTTTTTAAATTTCTAATAAACCTCCAAGATTCTGTCGTTCTCCTTCCTACTATATAACTTTCTAGTTCTAGGCATTTCTTTTCCCACTGTGTGTTCTTCTCTTCTATAACTTTTCTCTTAAACCTTGCTCTCGCGTGTTTGTATTCAATGTGATCTGAGATCTCTTGCATTTGGAGCCATTTATGGTATAGCATTTGTCTTTTTGCTTTCAGCTTTTCCAATTCTTCGTTCCACCAAAAATTTAGCTTTCTATTTGGTTTGGTCTCTTCCCCTAAGGCTTCTAGTGCAGCTTGGTGGATAGCTTGTTTTACTTAGTTATATATGTCTGAAGGGGATAGAGTTTCGATTTGCTCCGGTAATTTTTGATCTAATCTCTTTTGGTAGAGGTATTTAGTGATTTCATCTAGCAGTCCTTCTATTTTGTATTTCTTATGATTTATTTCAGTCATTTCTGTGGTTGTTGGAGATTGATTCATGTTTTTTTATATGGTATAAAAAACTCTATACGCTCTAGCATCATATATTTCTAGTTTTGTTTGTTGCTTAACTATTATATAGTCTATTATTGACTTCCTATCGCGTGCTATTTTTCTCCAAGTATATTTATGAATATCTTTATGTTCATAGTATCCATTCATTATTTTAAGTTCATGTTGTTCGCAAATGCTAATTAATCGTTCTCCATTGTTGTTCACTGTTTCCTCTCCATGACATCCTACTATGTTATGTTTGATTTTTCTGCCTGTTCTTGCGTTCATATCGCCGATTAAAATAATTTCTCTTGTATTTCCTACTTCTTTCAAGGTTTCATTTAAGATTTCTATGTATTCGTCTTTTATTTCTGCATTCTCATCGTCGTTCGGTGCATACACACCGACTATTGTAAGACGGTGTCCTAAATAGTTCATGTTAAGTTTCACTATTCTTTCACTTATTGGTTCTCAATTTGTTATGAACCTTTTGAAGCGTTTTGCGATCATTAGGGATACTCCACGTTTCGCTCGTTGTTCTTTTGGTATTCCACTGTAAACGTGTATATAATTTCCTATTACTTCAATACCTTTTCCTTTCTTTTTGGTTTCACTTATGGCGGCAATATCTATTTTCATTTGTTTTAGTTCGTCCACAATGTCTTCTACTTTCCCTCTCATGCTTTTCACATTCCATATTACTATATTCATAAACCTTTTACTTTGCTTGGGTCGCCTTCTATTGGATCTGTCCGAGTTTGAGTTCCGAGGCAATATACTGGAATTTTTAGCGGTTGAGTATTTTTTATAGATACTGGGTTGCTACCCCCTGCGATCCAACCCCCAACCTGGAGGATCAAGTAGTTTTTTATCGAGGTTTCCTTCCTCTAGCCGTACCCTGGCAGGGGCCCTTACAGGGTGCTATCATCCGGGCCAGATGAACCCCGGTTTTTTAACGAGGTTGTTACTCCTCCCTCTCTCCCTTTTTCAACCTGGCTTGGGACAGGCTTTGGCGGGGTTAGTTTACCAAACTTTACAAGCTAATAATAAATATTATTTCAAGATGTGCCGCTATTTAGCAGTAAATTATGAATATAATAAAATAGAGTATACCGCAATTATTTTGCGAAAATCTGTCGGAATTGTACCTACACACGGCCGTCTTCCTATGCTCAGAGGATCCGGCGTTTCTTCATCAGGAGCCGAAAAACTGACCGTACGTGCCAAAATTGTCATTAGAAACTTGATAAACGGGCGTTATCGCTAGGGTTAGGTCACGCTGATGCAGTGGCGGTGCAAGAGCATCTTGGGCCCCTAAGCAAATATAAAAATGGCCCCTTGTAAAAAGATATATGTACTTAATGAGTTGTATATTTATAATTATAGTATACAAAGTAAACGTTTAACAAAAAATAAAATAACATCCTGTTATAACCAACAGAAATCGAGTAGTAAATGCCTAACATTTAACACATTTTATAACTAACGTATCTAACAAAATATCAATTAAAAATATAAAACTAAATAAAATCTTCAAGTTGGTAGAGGCACAAATACAAAGAAAAGTGATGCATAAATATCTACTTATGTAACACTAGTAAAATAAAATAATAATCAGGTAAAATCATAAAAACCCACGTCAAAATAGGTAACAAATACTTGGTATTTATTTGTATCATTAATATATGTAAAGCGCCGTAAAAATAAATTGATCAGAAATAAAAAATGTATCTTTCTGGCCTTATTGACAGCAAATTGTTCCACAAGATTTTTATGTCCATCGTAGACGATGCTTTTTGCTGAATTGGCAAAACCAAAAGGTCATGTAGCCTATCTTGGCAAGTAGAATTTCTTAAATAATGTTTTGTGATTTAACTTTCTAAATGATCTTTCTATTGTCGCTAATGTTACAGGTAGAGCCAAGAATAAAACCAATGCAGTAATAACCTCGTCAAAATTGCTTTCGAGAACACTATATTTTTGTAGGAATAAACTTGTCAAATCTGGAACACTCATGCTATCATTTAAATCTCTTTTAGTAAAGTGATAGCGTTGAGGACATACGAATACTTTTTCTGAAGCAAATCACATCGGACCTGTTCAGCTTGTTGCATTCTTGAAACGTTTTTCGGTTCTAAAAATTCAAGTTTCAAGTGATTTTTCACAATACACTCAACTGAAGGGATGAGAGATACAGGGTTATTATCCAAAATTGATAAAAATATACTTTGAGATGTCACAGATATTTTCCAGTGGGTAGTACTACCCATACTACCCACGTCAACCGCCGGCCCTGCTTCTAGCTACTCCCATCTTCATCGTATTTTGGGGATTGTTTTTTCTCCTATACCTGTTAGATGTCCATACTACTTTAGTTGTTTAGTCCTCATTTTTGTAACTACTGGGGTTTCCAATTCTTACATTTTTATCCCTTATTCTATCTCTTCGTATTTTCCTGCTAGTTTTCGTATGTATTTAATCTCCACAGCTGTTAATTTTGACTTATATTGGTTTAGTACAGGCCAACTCTCTGCACCATTAAAATATTGTTGTATAAGAACGTTCTTCCTCGGAACTGTAACACCTTTCTTCGTGTTACTTCACGCAGACGCGTTTTTAATACCGTGAAGTATATTTTTAATATTACTAATGTAGTTTTCGCAGTCTGTTGTGATTCCACTTTAATTATTACATTTTCTTCCCATTATTTAAATATCTATCTCTTCCTTTTCTCATGATTGTTTATGTGTGTTTATGTTATTGAACCATTTCACTGCTCATACTCCATCTACCTTTATTAATGAAGGTGCGATTTCATCCTTTTCTGCAGATTTTGATTCTCCTCTTTCATTAGTTCCAACTTCATCCACTCTGCTTCTTAATAGCCGTTTTTCTTCATATATTTTTTTATATATTTTTTTCGAATTTACCCTTATTTTCTGTTATCTCTTATCCCATCTCAGTGTCTACAGTTTTCGGTCCAATCATCATCACGTGGGTTTTTGCTGTCAATGCAAAGCTCTTCTTGTTGTCTTACATTTGGTGTTAATTGTTTTTACTCCTACCTCCGTTGCTGTTCTGATTATTGTATTCTTATATTCATCCCAGCTCTCTTCTAATGATGTTATTGTTTTTTATCTTTCTGCTCGAAAACTTTCAATGCCAGATGGATAACAATTTCTAAAATTTATGTCGCAAAATTTGTCCTAACTGAGATAAAGATAGATAAAAAAACTCATTTCAATAAATGCTCAGCGATGAAGTAGATTGGAGACAATAAAAGGTTATATTTGGTCAAAGCGCAGTTAATTGTTTCACTGAAACTTGCCTGTTATTACATCTTTTATTCAAAAATACTTAACCATAACCCAACTTTGCCCTTATGTAAGAGTAATACTTAAGTTCATAAATTCTCCGCAATTTCTTGTAATAGGAACTCTTAGCAAATTCAAAATTTAGAAAATGATAGAACATTAACTCCTTAGCACAAGGAACACTCAGCGCTTTACAAAAGTGCATCGTCAACGCTATATCAGTTTCGTTGAAATGACTCCCTTATAGTAAACAACCTTGGATGGTGGTATCTCAAAATATAGTCAATGTAAACTGCACATTTTCTTAACAGTAAGCTATCACTTACATATGATTCACCACATTTTTACGTCGTCAACAAAGTTTACAATTACATTGAATAACTTAACAGAGAGAAAGTATGGGACTTCAGTAGCTAAGATTTAAACACTGTAGCCCAAAGTATAATTAGTTTTTTCCTGTCTAATTTAATGATCATCCCACTCCTAAATTATTTCTTCTACAACCTAAATAAGTTTTTACTTCAACCTATTAGCATACCTACCTACGCATAATAATATTTTAAAGGGGTTTCAGTGCCTCTAGTGAAAAAATAAATTGTAAAGATAAGTGAAAATAAATCCCTGTTTGCATTACCTGTTGTTACAAGATTAGAGAACTTTGGGTTTAGTAAATCCCAAATGAAGAGGCAGAGATTCGCAATATTTTCTGAAATTTCCATATGCACTAAATTTTGAAAATGTTGCGTCCTTTATACTTTACAGTTGAAACACATAAATTATTGATTACTGTAATATATAATATAATTTTATATTATTTAGGTTATCATTAACTTTCTGATAATGAATGTATATTTATTGCGAATTTAATAATAATTCTGTACTGATCTGGATTCCAAGTATTGGTGACGTTGGTTGCAGTAGAAAATAATAATACAAGACCGCCGGTCTCTAGCCCCAGAGACCAAATAATCATGGCTTGGAAAGCATATTCTTGCAGGGGTTAACGACTCATATTGAATTTATTGACTCTACTCACTCTTTGTATATGCAATTTTTTACCTACTTATCTTAAAACATATTAACAAACCCCCGGTAAAAGTAAACACGAAAGAAATTATGAACAAATGACACAGTTTACTGGCATATATGGAATATGCTGAATAGTGTTGTGTAATACTACGACCAATTCATTACTCGTGCCGACCAGATATGCGATGTGCTATTGCAGCATATTCTCGAGTTAATAAAATGAAATATTTGAAAATATATTTTTTTAAATGTTAAAAATAAGATAATGGCTTGGCAAAATTATAAGATTCATTATCATTATTATTATAAACTAGAATCAGCCGTGTTACTACTTTCCTTATTGTACAAAAAGGTTAACCAAAACTACGAATGTACGAGTCTGGCGTTATAAATCCGAAGTAGGATAAGCAGTCTACCTTACACGACGTTATGATATTCGTTTTCTTGGGCATCACTTACGTCGCCAAAGCTTTTTGCTTATTAATCGCAGGCGATTTCCTAACAGACAGCCTTCGATTAAGAAACTTTACCAGTAAAACTACAAACTGGGTTAGCCAGGGCTGAAATATTAAGCATAAGCGAGCAATAACCATTGCTGTGAGCATCAAGCTTTCGCCCATATAACTCCTTTTGTTTCTCGCCCCATTGCCCCCAGCAAAAACAAGACAATTTATAGCGATGGTAGTTCATAAGTTGCGCCGGCAAGGTGCGAATAAGAGCAAGAGAAAAATTTAAATTGCTGTTGTTCCAAAGTTGCTACATGGCATGGAAACTATAAGTGCTGAGGGCCTGTCAAGCCCGAGTCGTGCGCACTGTGCTCTTTGTCAAAGCGACACTTATCTAGTCTAGACAGACATTTAAATCTCGCCCAATTTACTGCCGCACCTTTTGGAGCATCGCCTGCGACTTATGATCGCGCTCCAGGAACGGGGAGCACGTAGCGCGGAATAAAGAGAGAAGTGAACGTTATCTTGAAGGGCAGTGCAGCGCAAACACCTTTGTAGCTTGTCTCTTCGGGGTCTGTCAGTCAGCTTAATGTGGAGCGAGAATGTTCGAGAGAACTCCGAACTGCCTGTTACATAACGTCTCCCAGGAGGGGCTGGTGCCACTGTAGTGCTGATTATGTATTAGAGCGCTTCGGAAACTTTATTATTAGTTGCAGCGCGTAAAGGTCGTTGCTTAGATGAGTTTAGGCATAATTCAATAGCATCATCAGGGAAAATGGAATATAAAAAATTAGGACTGCTGGATCGTTTAATACGCATTTGAAAAACTAAGATAGACTGTTGTTGGTTTATAACTCCAGTAAAACAGATTGTGGCGTTAATGAAATACACGTACTATCTGTAAGTGCTTGGCCAATTAAAAAAAGCACTTTATACCGGTGCCGTGGATTTAGTAAAGTAGGTGATAACTCAGCACATTATAAATGATGAAAAATATTCAGTTTAGAAACGTGACTGGACAGAAATGGTTACCTGGAGAACAACTAATCTCACTTATTTGAACATAGCTTAGGTGAATCATGGATTTACTAAAGTAATATTATTATTATTCCCCACTCTTATAAGTATGTTATAATAAGTTTAAATTGAAATAAATAAAAAAAGTATTATAACAGTTACTACAGTTTTAATATGAATAATTCCCTCTCTCAGGATTAATTAAAAATTATGCTCTGTTTAATTAGTGGCAATAATAAATGGTATGTTGCCCCCTCATTTTAACTATTGGCAACTAAATCAAAATTAATACGCCGGCTAGCAATTTGAGACTCCAATATCAAAGGGTTAGGTTGTAACACACACTATGAAATTTATCCTAGTATAGCAAATGCTCACTTTTAAATGAGTAACAGTTAAACTCAAAGCTTGACGGTAGACAGCTGATCGAACAGACCAAAATCCAGCGTAATTTGAACGCAAATCCACCAACAATTAATAAATTAGCCTCAGGTAAACCATAACAATGCAACTTAACGAATAAAGTTGTTTGGGTTAACCTGCATTTGTCCTCTCTGTACGCCATATATGCCGCTAACTGGCAACTATATTATTTCCTGTTTTAAGAATCCATTTCCGTCCACTGCACAATGGGATGACGCCTACCTCGTAATTTCTTTATGAAACGCTCCCTGTGGCTGCTACCTGCTTCTGTACCACGAACGAAGCCTTTCCTAGATGCTGCACGTTGCTGTTTACTTCTATCGGCTTCCAGCCTTCTCAAATTGGACTTCAAAAGTTGACCTCGAATCCGGATCACGTTTTCAAGGGACGCCAACCCTTTAATTTTCTCCTGAAACGTCTTCAACTGCTGGTACCTTCTTGTATGCCACAAACAAGGGCCCCTCTACACTCTGCACACTGCTATCTGCTTGCCGCGGCACCACACCTTGCCACAATATCTCTTTGAAGTCAAACACAAATAGGCGAAGCTTCAGCATCAATTTACTCTGGAACTGCACTTTGGAACTTTATGAAATTATGCAAAACTGGGCGAATAAATAAAAATCAACAACTGGCACAAATTGTAACATTTAAGGTAGGAATTCAAATCAAAACTGGCAGCCAATATTATAAACAGCTTCTGGCTTGGCTTCCCTAATGAACATTAACAATTGAACGTCTAGGTAGCAAGTTAACAACTGTTTTAAGTAAGTTTGCACAATGTTTTTCCTTAAATACTAAATTGTTTTTGCTACATGTCATTCCGGAGTACTTTAATCGCACTTTCATTGCTTTTATGCACTTTTATTTTATATACACTGGTTCACAAGTTTACTACTGTATTGTAGTCTTCTATCACTTTCAGGTTGCTTTTCAAACGCTCTTTGCATTCCTGTGCTTTCTTACACTGCTTTGTAATCCTTCAGCTGCGTTATCGATTGTTGGCATAATGATATGAATACAGAACGCATAAAACTTTTGTAATGCTTCGCAACACCTCTGTACTTAAGTAAATTCATTATTCTGTCGTAACGTTACACAAATTAATCTGCCAGTCAACATAAATTAGATGAATTTGCCACACTCAGCACAAACTATTAAAAATAAGCTGAACGCAACCCTGCTGATACTGCTTTATTCAAATACTAGCCTCTGTTAATTAAATTACAGTTATTGCTAATAATCTAGTTATCGATGTTTACCAGTGACTTATTGTTGCAATAAATAGATTACCAATTCTGGGCCTATTTGAATCATTCTTTAGTTATTGTACGTTTGCAATGCAACCATAATTGCTGTAGGCATTGTACCATTGCAATATAAGCATTATAAGCTAGTATTTTTGTGATTAATAGACTTCGCGCAACTTCAGTTTTCATACCCCATAAGCTCAGCCCCTAAATAAAATTTGTAAATTTTCATTGAAATTCGTCTGTATACAGTTTGTCTTTCCCCCCAGATATCTCCCTCCCTCCCTGCAATTTTTGAACGAATGCTGACTATGGGTCAATTATGAGTAAGAGGGAAATGTTGTCTGTGAAGATGATGAAAATTGTTTAGAATAATTTTTGAAAACAAATATTTTTGTCATTTATTCGAATATTGTTTGGGTATTTGTGCCTTTTCACACCCGAAGTTGTGTCCCAGTGAAACCTGGTAGTCTGGTATTATAGTTTTAAAGCTTCATAGAATACCTCCGTGAATTTTCATGGAAAGTCTTCTGCATGTAAATTTTGAAAATAATCGTTTAAAAGTTTGAAGATCCTAATTTTCGTTTCATTAAAAACAGCGGTTAGAACTTAAATGAACATGTAACTCAAAGAAATTTGCATTCATGTCTAAAATTTTATAAACAGAGTAGATCACATGCGCAGTTCTGTTGTAAAAGAATGGACCAAGTTTACACTTCAAATACAGAACTTATATAATCTTCCTTGTAAGATAAATTTTGGTAGGTTTGTAAGGTTGTAGTGAGATTTGCACTCTCTGAATGACTTAATATGTTGCCTTATATTCTCGTATTTCTCGTGTAATTAATTTTAATTAATAACTCTTTGGTCTTTTCCCCAGCATTCTACACGTTTTAGATAGCTAGTTATTGTAATGATTCTGCAGTTCATAATACCAGGCAAACTTTTAAAAGCTATTTGGCAAACTTGTACTTTCTACACGGATTCATTTATCTGAATCTTAAACTTAAAGTTATAAGGATCGTCTCTTAAATTTCTAACATAATTTGTACGTTTTGGTTTTGCATTTTATTAAAATTCCCCATAATTTCATACCTCTGTTGCAGTTTTGTAGGTATGATCTCTCAAACGTTTAAATGCGTTACTCATTCTCCCATAGTTTTTTTTTGTGTTTAGTTTTTCTCAACATAATTTTTGTTGTATCACTCATTTTACAATGACAGAAACTAACTTGAGTGACGATGCTACAGCGAATTAGAGTTGTTCGCAGTAGACTTGGTTCGCTATTCCACACAATGACGCTTTTCCATAGCAGGCGTCTTCTGTGGACATATCTGTTCTAAAACCATGATATTAGTCTACGATAAAAGTACTCCCTGTAGCTATCACATGGCACCAAAAGCTCATTTTTAATCAAATGGACTTAAATCAAGTAACAAACGACTTCCGGGATTGGACTGTGTCATTGTTGTGGTCGAAGAACTCAACGTTTCGCCTACTTTCGTAAGGGGCTTCATCAGGGAGAAAAGCAAAAGAGCATGGTAACTCAACGAGTCAACCACGCCAGAAGCGAAACTCTTCTAACGATCGGAAGGAGAAAGGCGAGAATTTATAGGCAAGTAAATTAGTTAGCAGCAAAGAAATGCAAACCTACAGGTACTGATGAGAACATATTATGTACTGTTTGAGGCTTTCGCGGTTACTCGAATTATTCTCCTTAGCATAGAATTTCGGCTTAGACCGCTTAGTATTTGTATATGAATACCCAGCATTTTCTGGCTTAATGTGCCTTGCACCTTGTGAAGTCGAGCAAAAACCCGCGTGATGGCCATGCTCTCTGGTGGCTCGTGTTGTTTGAGTATCTTGAGAACGAGGATATTAATATGGATGCACAAACAGCAAAACGGCCAAATCTGCCTAAGTATCCTCGTTCTCAAGATACTCAAACAACACGAGCCACCAAAGAGCATGACCATCACGCGGGTTTTTGCTCGACTTCACAAGGTGCAAGCCAGAAAATGCTGGGTGTTCATATACAAATACTACGCGGTCTAAGCCGAAATTCTATGCTAAGGAGAATAATTTGAGAACATATTAGTGGAGTAGAATATAACATAACGACTACCTTGCTGTAATTATGCGTGTATCAACACGACTGATCCAGACGTTGAATTACCGTGCTCTTTTGCTTCTTGTCTAATCAAGCCTCTTATGAAAGTGGGTCAAACATGAAGTTCTTCTACCTCAATATCAACTTATCCAATCCCGGAAGTCGTTCGTTACTTAATGGCAATGGCGGTGGAAGTCTCAGAAATCGCCATATATCACAGCACTATAACGAGCTAGCATAGTAAATTATAGGTTGTTGCTCATGAATTGTTGCAGTTTCTGTCGATGACTTTAGCTGTCGAGATTCCACGGAGTAAATGTATAGGTACAAAGATGGCTAGAATGATGTTCCTAAATTAATTCGTAAAGCGTAAACTTATTTTATCTACTCCTACTGCACAATGGCCATGAATTATGATTCATAATTCACGGTTTGCAGCCAATCATAAATTCTATTTTTATTATTCAATAGTTTGCAAATTGCAACCAATTAGAAAATTCTATTTTCATTATTCAATAGGTTGTAGCCAATCACAAAATTCATTCTTATTATTAAATGACTTTTGAAGTTAACAGCTGTCACAAATGTCATAATTCTGAAATATAAACACAAGGCTCCTATTGCATAGTAGTAGATAAAATATCGTATTATATTCGCGATTATGGCCATTATTCACTCAGATGACTTGCGCCACGCGCCTTCGGCTTGTGGCGCAAATGTCATCTTCGTGAATAATGGCTGTCATAATCGCTCATATAATAATATACTATAAAACGTGAGTCCTAATCAGTGACTTCATACTAGGTAAAAGCCTTCAAAATAAAATTCCAACTCAATTGGGATTTATTGTGGTGAAAAATGTTAAACATGTTAACATGGTAATGCATGAAGTCTTTTGCAGAGGCCATTCTGGAACCCAATTTTAAACGATTGAATGTAAAATGAATTTATTGCTAGTCGTTCATTAAACTAATAGTCGCTATAAGAATGTATTTACAAGTCATTAAAATATAAAAGGCGCGTGGCAAGAAACTGTAAAATACCAAATAAAGGATTCAGGCTCATATTTTTACAAACTCTCTTTTTGTTTTTTTTTACTGCTTTAGAAATATTATACTTTTTATATTATTTTTAATAGCTGTTGGCGCGGTTGACCTAGAATTCTTTAATACGTAGTCTATTCTATAAATTATATGTTATGCGTTATAAAACGTATAATATACATTTATCTACTAGCAACATGATATTGTACATTTTCGTCATAAAAACAAAATATGAAAAGCTACTCATAACTCCCAAGGGACTTGTCAAATTATTTCTCCCTCAAACTCATGATAACAATGCAACTACAATTAACGTCTTAGCAACCATACAATGAGGCAATCCTTGATGTTACTTACATATTCTAATTTTAAATGTCATTATGACATTTTGAAATTTCTTACGATTTTTACGAATATGCTAGTAGATAAAATATTTTATCTACTCCTACTGCACAATGGCCATGAATTCTGATTCATAATTCACGGTTTGCAGCCAATCATAAAATTCTATTTTCATTATTCAATAGTTTGCAAGTTGCAACCAATCAGAAAACTCTATTTTCATTATTCAATAGGTTGTAGCCAATCACAAAATTCAGTCTTATTATTAAATGACTTTTGAAGTTAACAGCTGTCACAAATGTCATAATTCTGAAATATGAACACAAGGCTCCTATTGCATAGGAGTAGATAAAATATCGTATTATATTCGCGATTATGGCCATTATTCACTCAGATGACTTGCGCCACGCGCCTTCGGCTTGTGGCGCAAATGTCATCTTCGTGAATAATGGCTGTCATAATCGCTCATATAATAATATACTAGTATGCACCACGAAAGATATTCATGTTCTTTACCTTCGGTTGACTTACAGGGAAAAAACATATTCATATCTCCCTTAATGCATAAATATCTATTTCAAGGTAGTTAGAATCAAGGTAATTTATTTATTACTTCTTTACTTCCGAAAGTGTCGTTTCTCTTTCATAGCTATTTTTGCGTAATAGTGCTATTCACATAATGTGCTAAAATGATTTTTTGTGTTCTCAACCTACTCTACGTCATTCGTACTGTCGTACGCTGTCACGCATTAAAGTACAGTGCTATAATAATTTTGTACCCAAACATTCCTTCAAAGTATGTTGGACATAATTTTAAACTGATATGAAGCCACGGTATTGTACCTGGAGGCTATTCTATTCAATTGACCATGTTATGTTTAAATAAGTAAATAAAAATAAAAGAAATGGTTATGGTTTAATCGTTAAAATGTTGATACTGTAGAAAATAAAAGTTGTCTAATAAAATGATACATCATATATACAATATGTTAATATAAAAATTAAATGGATTTGATGGACGTGATTGACTATGACTTAGGAGCAGGTTTTCATTTGAAAGAGTAGTAACTGGAAATAAAATGTTAATAATTGCTTTTAGATCAGTACAAATCGGTGTTACATTTACTAATGATGGATATGCCAACGTAATGTAATTAAGCTGAAGTTTACTGTAAAATGACTTTAAAATACATGCTAAAATTAATGTTTAATTACAGGTTGTTTAAAAAAGGTAATATTAGTCAGATAAAGCATCATAATAATTACATTAATGTGAGCACAAGTTTAGCAATATTTACACATAAATCACATAAAGAATGTTGAACTGTAAATAAGAAATAAAACAGAAGGTAACTGGAAGCGATACTAAAAGCGTAAACTGCAAAGAATAATTAAAATGTGAGGAAAGTGAGGAATTGTGAAATTGTTGGACATTTACAAAAATTAAAATGGAATTTAGTATTAAGTGATTGCAAAACGAATAAAATTTTACTTACTAGGAAATAAAGGGTGTCAAAAAAATAATAAAAAATTAAGATCTCCAACTAGTAAAAATGTTTATGTTAGGGCTGGTTTTTATATGTAAACTTAATGAACCCCAGTAATCAAGTTAAATGGAATTTTAATTGACTTACGGGTTGTAAAGGTAGTACCAGTAGACATAAATTAGTACATGAACCATAAGTAATAAAGGTTTTTTTGTGCTCGAGTGCAAGAAGAAGCAATTGGTGGAGATCGTCTGCAAATGTGTGGTGTCACTAGCAGAAGATGTGACTAGATGTGTACTAGATGGATTGGTGTCATCTAGGACGGTACGTAATCCTGAGTTTGGAGTTCGTTGCGGTTCTTGGCTTCCAGACTGCCTAGCCCAGCAGTACAACTGGAAGTAGTGAAAGAGGACATCTGATGCGGCATTGATGTGGTGAACGAATACACAGCTACCTGAAATCAGTATTCTTTTATCACATGAAAATTAATAAATACAAAGAGACAAAACTTGCCCGATTAAACAAATTGTAATTAATTTTTTTTATTCAGTATTACGTGCAAGTGAGGTTATTTCAAAGTATAAATAGAGGTTCACTAAAAATAATGCGAGAATATCATTTAACCAAGCCTGCATTGGATCTACTGGCAGTTTAATAAAATTATTATTTTACCAAAGTGTTAAAACCCAGCAGTGATTTAAGTTATTATATTCTACCGAGCTAGATAATTGAAATGAAAGATTAAACTAAAGGGCAGAATAGTTGGCTATTCAATTAACTATGTACATAATATTTATTCAAGTAATTTTGGAGTAGCTACAACAATATAAATTAATATGAACAAAATAATGCGTCCATTCATTGTAGTATATGTATATAAACGTGCTGCTCTTGACTATACGAAATTGCGAAACTAAAATAGTTTTAAGGCCGCTAAAACATTCCTTTCAAAAGACTGCATCTGTTAACTAAAGTAATAAAATTTGTACTCTTTTCAAGAACAAGTTTTATTTTTAGGAGGCTTAAGATTAGAGGCGGCAGCATTGAGTACTTCATTATGACAATGCCTGAATTCAACAACAGCCGTTCGTTTGAATATTTACAGCGAAAGCTTTCGCAAAAGGCTGAGGAAGGGGGCTGCTTTCTTACGACGAAATTACAACAAAATAAAAGAACGCATAATTCGCCGCTTCGTTCTGTGACTTTTCGAACACAATATCTCCCTGTTCCGCTTCATTTGCGATAGCATGAGCAAACGAGCCGCTATTCTCTGTTTTTCGTGTTCCGAAGCCCTGCACGTAAAGTACAGACGCTGTTGATTTAATACGCCTACTCGTGCCTAAGCTTCCTCTCCGAGAATATTTTTTCGCGGGCTCGTGCGCATTGTTCGCCGAGAAGTCGCTCGCGATATTAGAACGCGGCGACGTTCACAGGAAAACACAGATTAAGATAACGAGCAAAAATCGCTCTTATTCATATTTAACTGCAGCTCTACAGGAAACGAAAACTATTAGTGCATTCGCGGAAATTCCAGGAAGGAAGCCTAATTTCCCGTCTTCTACATTATCCGAGATGCTCCTGGCTGCACGAAATCAGATTTCTACACATTTTTCCCGGAATTCCGAGCGAAATGCAAAACAATCTATTTATAAATGCATGAATCGCTAGCTTCGGCAGACTTAGGACGAGAGGACTTCATTTCCTGCAAATAAGGCAGTTACTAACTTTGGGTGACATTTATTAAAATGTCCAATCGGATTACGTCGGAAGTCGTTGGCGTCGGGGCGCAATTTTATAGGAAATCATATCAGTGGATCTCCAGATTCGATTAATGCGATTACTCCAGATATCTAGCTTAATTTAATTGCGTTTTTTAGATGGCTTTATTGTTTGCCTCGAATTACGCCTTATAAAACGATTTTATTCTAACTCGACTTATTGAAGTGGTAACGGAATTGACATACTAACATATCTAAAAAAGAAATAAGCAGCTAGTGAAGCAGACCAGGCCATGATAATGGAACAAAGAAGTACCTTTATACAAGTACGAGTACTACATGCTGACACGAGAGTTTTTATGTAGTTTCAAACTATCGTGACTACATGGGCATATCTGATGGCCGACTAGTTCACTGTGGACGGTGTGGGTCTTTTTACATGAGAATAAACAAATAAAATTTCAAAGGGGCGCCAATAAGTTTTTGCTAACATGTGAGCGAACGACAATTGAAACATATGTCGATTAATTCACATTATGTTGGATATGGACTATTATAATAACTGTCATATCTAAATTAAAAACATCAGAAGTAATAGACCACATGACTTAATTTTTTTCAAGGCCAGCCTTGAATTCGCTTTCATTTGCTTACATGTTACAATAGATATGCCCACGACAGTGACGAGTAACGGCACGTAAAGTTATGTAAGTCGCTAATATCCAGCGAGGCCTCCTTCCTATCAACATAAGACAACGTTTGATTTACAACTAGCAGCAATCAAACTTGGCTCGAAACCTGAAAGGCTAGATTTCCTAGTGTAAATAGTCGTAAAGCATCCACACTAGCTCGATGTCCCAGAACAGCTGCTACAGGACCAGGCACCTGAATTCGTAACCACAGGTGCAAAGTGGCAAAGTGACACGCTAGCATGTGAAAGGGACAACAATAGTATATTATACATCAAGGTAGCGAAGCCCAGTATTATGACCTGAGCCCATATTACATACTGAGCGCGAAGATTATAAGAGGATTCGCTACCGTGGTGTATATACTATTTTTTGCACTACCTAAACGGCTTAATACCTAAAATTCCCAAAAAAAATCGAAAATAGTTTAACTGTCAACCTGAAAATACAACTTTTTAAAACCTCAACATTAAAATAGTAACTGGTAACTTAGCAATTTATTAGTTACCACGGTGAAAATTGTTTATTTTACTTTGTTTCCCAAGGTGAAGAAAAACAACTTCACGACCTAAAGGATAGACCAATAATGGTGCGTTCTGAGACTACTAGTGCAAAAAATACATTAGTAGGCGTTTAGAAGGCCACGAAAGGCTTCTATTAAATCAAAGTACAAAGTGCTCCAACGAGAAATGAGGTTATTTTACCAAATTATTGACGTAAGAAAACCAGCTGAAGAACGTTGAAATATTCGCCAAAGCAACATAACTAATATTATTGACCACGTTACTTACCCTACTATAGGTATAATTAGAGCCGATAAGAGAAATTTTGACTTCCAGATGCCCAGCTAAACTAATCCGTCATCATAATGTGGAAATAATATTCCAATAACTTCGCCTTCAAACCAAATCTACAAAATTGTGAGCATAAAGAAATTCTAAATTAAATTAGTACGAGGCATGCAAAAATCGTGCCAATGAAAGTAACGACTCAACGCGTGTTAGCCATTCAAAAATCGGGAAGCGAAAGAACACAAAATTAACAAGCTGTAATAGATGGAACATTTGGCCATGACGAAAATATCTAAACAACTAGGTGTAAACGTTGACCCGTAACAAATGCACGAAAATGATGCAGACGTAAGAGATATTTAACACAAAACTGCAACAAGTAGTGGAAAATACTAGAGATAGAATTACACACGTTGTTATAATGGTGGAAGCTATCGAGTATTAGAAAGATTCTGTAAGGGTAGGGCAACAGATAATAGTGGAAATAGAAGTATACATTTCTCTATATATCTACAATGGAATGCTAATTTGAAACAACTATTTCAAGCATAAGATACTAATTAACATTTACAACGGAAAATTGAGATGAAAAAGCATAATGGATTACTTCACATACAGGAGAGCAACTAGATACGCTATTTGAGTCATACAAGTTATAACAGGAGTAAAAACTAGTTCATACCAGAATTTGTTAATAGCAGATATAAGATTTTACATAAAATGACTAGCACCACCAAAGAAATATCAAAAAATGAAAACTGAAGAACTATGTACAATCCTAAAGAGAATATAAAACAAAAACAACTTGAAACTAAGAATAAAACCACAATGGAGGAGACAAAGAGCTATATGGATATATATGGTACATAGAAGAAAGATTGTGTAGGTTAAACTTTAATTATATAAGCAAAGTATGTGCGGTAAAACAAAAATAGGTTCCATGCCAAAAACAAAGACTGTCTAATGAAAAAGAAAAGTAAAAGATAAAAAAAATCAATAGCGTGGAAAAGGTACATGCAGTCACAGAAAAACAAAGGTAAAAATAATATATTATTAAAAGAAATTAAGCAAATGCAATAATCAACAGAGTTCAGAACAAAACATGGGAAGCACCTGAGAAGTAAATAGAAAAAAAGATAAAATAAAAACAACAATTACGAGTTCTTGACTAGAGTTAAACAACTTAACATAAATAATACAAAAGACAATGGTGTGACAGAAACAAACAAAATACTGGAAATATGCATTATGATGAAAAGTTCAAAGCAGCCAGAACTAGAGCAGAAAGAGACAAAGACATAAGCAAACATCAGAGAAAAAGAACATGTAGAAGAAACTATAACTGAAGAGGAAGAGATAAAATCAGCACTGAGAGGTGGAATTGAAAATATATCCCTTAAAATTCGGTAAAGAACATGATCACACCCTTACACAAGAAGGGATACACGAATGAATGTGATAATTATAGAGCCATATTTCTTTTATCCTGCATAAGAAACTACTCCATAATAATAGAGAATATGATCAGATATTGTGTTCATTTTGACATGTTTGGCTTTATTTATTAACGTTCCCTAACGATCTAACTCACCTTAGTTTTCCCTAAAAGCTATTCAATTGTTATACGTATTTAAAAAGACATAGGTGATTTTATCTGTTACAGTTAGCATTAAGGTTTGGTCTGAATTTCTCGCATTCTTCCTTACTTAGTTATATGTTGTCTGTCAATTTTGCTAGGCTCATCCACACCTGTTATTTACTTTATTTAACTCTGGCAGCTCAATATTGACCTACTTCAAATCAAGTGTCTGCTTTGACAATTTGGCAGTTAGATACCTGTGGATTGTAAAGGGGTAGTATATCTTGTCTCCTAGAAGTGACACTACTTGACACTTAATTTCCACTAATGGAGTATTTGGCGTGTTTAGTTGAATATGCGCGTGATATCCTGTGGAGTCTGGTTGATCAGACGTGTGCTGTTGAGTATTTATCGTATTGCCATCGTAAATGGCAGCGCGGTTGCTTATGGAAGTCATTCTACGATCAGATTTTCCAGTAATATTTGGTTTCATTGTGGTGGTAAAATTTTTATTTTGTCTTTCAATTGACGAACTCCATTATTTTACCAATCCTTACATTGGTTAATTAGATGGAATTTTGCAAAAAATACCATTATTGTGGATCTATTGGGCATAGCAGGTTTCTATAGTGAGTAATATCGTTTCACAATTGTTGGCTATTTTGTGATGCATTTTCGTTCAATTTTTTAAATGGTTTTTAAGTCAACACATCCGGATTACTCTATTTAAGACTGAAGATAGGAAGTTCAGCCGATTTACACCCGAAGTAAGTTTTTGGAAATGGGCTTCGCGCCTGTAGGCTAGCTGCGTCGTCTAGCTGGCTTATAGAGTGTTAATGTTTTCGTAGTAACAATTTTAGCGTTTTCGTATTGAGGGATTTCCACATTTTTAGATTTCCAGATGTTCGCATTGTCGTATATGGAATTATATTTGGGTTGATGGATTGGCCTTCCAGATTTGAATTATATTTCTGCGCCCACATTAGCTGCACCTTGTTGGCAGTCTTTATTGAGCATTACCAATTGGTTTCATGTTTCCAACTTAAAATTCTATAGAAACCTTCCCCTTTTTACCTTTTATGGACAGCTCCTTACTTTGCGATATATTTTCATAGTTTCAAGCGAGACCTCGTGCTTACAAATTACAAAACTAATTCTGCTCTCCAATTCCTTGTCACACCTACGCGCACACACGAGACTTGTAAATTGCTTATTATACAACTTAAAGACGTAGAGATTGTACCGAAAAGTGTATTAACTGCAAACGTCGCAGTTTTGCTCCCTTTTTAGCTCAATAATAGGACGGGCAGTAATGCCATTAAACAATGCATCAGTTTACATTCGCCGTAAATATTTGTCTGTTCAGCTCCCTCATTAACTTTAATTGGCACAAAGCAATATTACAACACAAGACCCATTCCGCTCTCGAAATAGACATCCATAAATTTCATAACCCACTCAACTTTGTTAACCTCTGCACATGATTACTCCTGTTTTCTGGAGATTTCATCACTTGTTTGTGTTGGCCCAAGACATTAACTAAGTTGCACTTGTTTGCACGGTTGTTTTCTTCTCTTCTTGGCTTCTGCTTCAATGAAGGTGGGCCGCTGTATGTTTTAGTCGGAGCCCGTAACTATACAGCGTTCAAAAATAGCGTAGGAATAAACCGAAGCGTGGCACGGACGTAGAAGAGCAAACTTTAACGTCGCAAATGACGGTAACGTTTCGTAGGATAGGTCATTATTTAGAGTCGGGTTATGTTTTTACTTCATTTCTGAGAATAACATCAGTGTGCCACCATTGACAAAATTTAAAATTATGCTGTAAGATCTTTCTAAAGTAAAAATTGCTTTAAGGCAGATTTTTGTACAAGATGAGGTTGCTACTTTCCTTGTCTAAAATACGAAGGTAGTATTGTAACTGTGAAAAAAAATCCCCTTCCGAGATTTCTTCATATTTTGACTTTCGGAGTCCCTGGAT
Source organism: Agriotes lineatus (assembly GCA_940337035.1). NCBI lineage: Eukaryota > Metazoa > Arthropoda > Insecta > Coleoptera > Elateridae > Agriotes > Agriotes lineatus. The sequence goes on along the minus strand of OW679195.1, from coordinate 180,587,904 downwards.
GACGAAAAACATTTTTTCTCAATTTCGAATGTCTGTCCGTCTGTCCGTTTGTCTGTCCATCCGTCTGTCTGTTGGCGATATAGCTCAAGAAGTACTTGGAGGAAGACGATATTTTGCATGCAGATTCGATGTCTACCTTGCCCAAAACCAAATATACTTTGGTTCAAATACATGTATACAGGGTAAGCACCTTAAATAATAGAGTTTACTTTTGCTTTAACTCAGGAATACGTAAGAGTGATATATTGCATATAGGTAAGGTTTTTACTCTTGACGAAAATAGGACCAAACAGATACAGGGTAAATGTAGTAAAAGGGACAACAATTCGTAACGATCAGCGCGTTTTATATAAAGCAGCCGCAAGCATAAATAAGATGCTCGTCGTCTTGGCCGAACGGAACTAGTGACCAGGTCCGCCCTGAGTGCTCTCGGACGCTGAGATCGCGCTCCCATGCGTTGAAATTCTAAACCATCGATTGAACTTTTTTTTGCAAATTGGTGTAATTTGCATTACCAGGAGTTTCCTTTTATTGTTTAGATATTATTAGGGCCTTAAGGTATTTGTACCCCTATGTGATGCGCTTTTGCGATGGAAATTCCGTGTAAACCCCTTAAGAGATTTTTTCAGTGCGCCCACAAGGATCTAAAAAACTATAATGAAGTGTTGAATCCATCCTTTGCCGGTTTTAGTGTTATTAAATTTGTTAGAATAATCGCTATAAAGGAAGGAGTTAGAAGGCACACTTTTTGGATTTAGAATATTAATAGATCTGAAGTTGTTTATTTCCAGATAAATGTTTTAGATTTCTTTTACGTTATCTATCTGAAATGGCAAAAAAAACTAAATGGTTTGTACCGGGTGTCTTGGTATTGCATTATTCAAAGCATACTAGATGTAATTCATTTTAAGACGCCCCGTAAATACTGTAATGATTTACACCCCTGTGTGTGTTAGAATCAATTTTAGAAAAGATTAAGGAATTACAATGGGTGAAAATAATTTAGATCTAGTCAAATATAAAGTGGGAATGTGAATGGTTAATATGCAATTAGAAAGTGAAAGAGAATTTATAATTGGGTGGAAAAAGGCTATTTGAAAAACAGATGGATTCGGAAATTTGAGCTTGAAAGGAATGACAAATACTTGATTGAAGTAAATTAGAAATGTCACTAGGTTTAAATCAAATATGATGAGACTAGAGTGTATAAGGAGGAAAATTGATATCGTTAAGTAATTTGTTTCGATTATTGAGAAATAACAACTTTTGAAAATGTAGAAAAATAATTTGGTGTGATTAAAATATCAAAAATAACCCTGTTTTATTAATAAAATGTTTGGATAAAATAAGAAGGGTAGTAATAAAATCTAGGTGGTGAAGTAAAATGGAAATTAAAAAATACGAAGAATAATTAAAGACATAAAACTAATGAAGGTTACATGTATGTGGTGAAAACTAATGGCTACCAGAATTAATCTAAAAAGGTGAATCATTGCAGTAGAATAATAAGTCAAGTTTATTGGAAAAGTTCATTTGACATAACACATTAACCAACTTGGATTACGTCAAGCTGTGTGGTACTAAGGGAGAGCTTCAGAGGAGGATCATCGGTTAAAGAGGCATATTCCAGGAGGTTGGCGGATGCAGTGTTGCAAGTAGGTGTCTGCAGATTTGGGTTGTTGGCTGCGTACTGTGGGAAAGGTTGAGTTGCTGATTTTGGACGATTGGGACATCTGGTTTGTTCGTGGGGTCATCCATTGCGGGAAGGTGCTTGAGAGAGTCAATTGGTAGGCGGAGAGGAGCAGTTTGGTTGACTTTTTGAACGTTGTGCTGATAAAGTGACAGGTGGGTGATTTTAGTATTAAAGTCATAACTAGAAAAGCAAATAAAGACTATAAAAGGTGCATTATTTACTTATAGAATTACTTACTGTTTTAATATTGTTGTGTACGATTGTAACAATCTGGTATTTGTTATTTTGATTTCAAAGCTGTTTGACATATAGCTGACATAAGTTATATTGACTTATGGGAATGATAAAAAATTAGAACATCAAATTTCAGAAATAAACTATCTAGATAAAGGAATCCACCCCTGATTTTTCTTTCTATACATGAAAGGGCAATTTTAATTTGATATAAAAATATAAGTTAAAAACAGATTAAGATCACAATACCTGAAGGTAAATAGCAGATTTAAGGCGCTGCAACGTGGACATTAACACATCTATGACAAATTAATAATCAAAAATAATAACTCATTAACAAGTAAATAAAGACAGCTCACGCGTTGTAATTCAGTGTAATACATTACAATTTAACTCAAACCTGCTGATATTGGAACTCCATATTTGTGCCTGTTTCTTCTTTTCAATAATTCTTTGTAGCTATGCGCATTTTTAGTCATTTTGCCATATTTTATATTATTTCAGATTCTCCGCTATTCTGATTTCGTCTGTATTTCGTGGTTCTCTTATGACTCCCATATTATTTTTACCTCGCAATGCTCGCATATTCTGTCTAATATCACCTTTCGATGATTCCAATACGCGTTTCTTCGCTTGAACTCACAGTCTTAAAACCCTTAAAAACGCCTATTAACTCTTTAATCTTAGAAACTTAGGCTATGAAATAACGAGGCTTCTGGCACACGGTCATTTTTTGGACAGCACGTACCAATGCGGCCATAATTATATATAACAACAATGACAACATGGACAATAAACTAGTATGCTTGAGTAAGGAAGAGATGACCATGCAAAAATATTTTAGTAGACATCTTTAGTTGAGATAAAGCATAAGTAATTAAAATGAGCGTCAAGCCTACTCAAATATGTGCGCCTCTGCTTATCTCTTTCTAACTTGAGCAATGAATTCTATTTTCTGGTTCATGGTATCTCATTGCTGTTATATATAATGTTGGTCCCATCGGTATAACGAAAGCGCGAATTTTAAACGAAGTTTAATTTAATCTCTATATAGGATTGCTACCAGCGATCCAAAAAGCTTTCCTGTTCGGCGACGTTATTTGAAATAAAGTAATTGAAAAGCTGATAATAGATTTGTGGCAAGAGAAGAGGAGGACACTTTCCCAATACTTTACTTCATCAATTAGTTGGGTGATCTTGCAAAACTATTACTCTTGGAAACTATGAGAAGGGTGGAGAAGCATGGCGATTGGCAGTGAATTCTTCTAATTAACTTACGAAATCAAACAATGGTCAAAGAAGATTCTCTAACCACATCCATAATTAAATCACTTGTGCCTTAGCGATGAAGACCTCTTCCGAAATGCTCTTACAAAAAGCCAGTATAAAATACTGGTACTGAAAGCTTGCTGACCGTTTTGTCGGGGCGAGGCTTTAAGAAAGCACCGTTGAAAAATTACAAGCGAGCTCTTAGAAAAGTTAACTTTGCTCTCTTCTGACTGATCTGTGTATTAGGTACGATAGTAAGACCACACACAATCATATACACACAAATGTAACTTGAAGGCAGCATAACGAGCTCACATTGAGCCCTAAGGGTACGTGAACTTAATTTGCTCTTACTCTAATTTGCAAAATATATCATATTGCTACACTTTAATGTTGGGTAAAAGATAGATTCGAAGAATGGCTTTTCTTCATCAAGTGCTTTCTCTACTCAACAATCACTTGTTGAAATAAGGGCCGTTCATTTGCTATCTCCTTGAAGAAAGTTAAGGTTACCCTCTTTGATTCCATATACGGCTACTTTAATTTATATTCGGTTAAGCAAGTATACAATGGGCGAGTGGTGAAAAATGATCAGCTATTTTCCGTTTATATTATACAGTAAACTGATTTTAAACAATATCTGAATGAAAACCTTTGTTTACCTTCGTTCACTGCTTAACAAGATGAGCAATGAGCATTCCTGGCACTGGTGCATATGGTGAAAACTGAAAAAGAAGTAAAACAGTATTGTGGTAACTGAATGCCCAAAGGCTGTGCTAAACTGAAAATTTTCATAGATGTAGTAACGTCTTTAAAGCAGAAACAAAACGAGACCCGGCTGGCGCTAAAATTAAATTACGTGGAAACATTCTGCAATCTGAACAACTCTCCTTTTTGCCAGCAAGTTAGTGAGCTACTGGAAGTTTGCTGCAAAAATGTGTACGGTATGTGACTTAAATTTCCGCAGCAGTCCATGTGCTGGCTGTTTTATACTTTTCACATGCTCGGAATGTCTAACGAGGTTTCTATTTCGGCCCATTTAACCGGGGTGCACTTCGGGCGGATGTTTTGGAGAGGACTTTAAAATTTGGCTTAAGAATCATCCCTCATAAATCGCACTTGCTCGCATTTAAATCGAGACGGACTTGGGTATTCACGGCGCAAATGCAGCAGACGGACGAGGTGATGCATGGGCGTAATTTGGGCCGGACATGGCCAACTATGACGGAGTGCTCCCGAGGGCTGCTTCTTGCACGTCCGGCTGCAGATCTCCTCTAGCGCAACTGCAGCGACATAACTTACCAAAAACACCTTGTTATATACAGTGAACGTGCCTGAAATTCCGCTGCAGGAATTTGCCCGGCAAGTTTTAATCGAATTCTTTCCGGAAGAGGTTTCATGAAGAAAAGAAATATTATTTGCCTGTTCATAAAATCGGACGGAGCGCTCGCGTCCTGGGAACAAAAGGGCTGGTAGTCGATAGTCGTCGTAAATTATCACTAATGCATTTTAGCCGCCGCGAATTAAAATATTCAGACAATTTAGTGCCAGGACAGTTTGGAAAACCGTGATTTGTAATGTCGGATAATGGAGTTTTGCTGTTGGATATAGAAAATGCGCCGTCGTATTTTCCCGCTTTTCGTTGTTTTTCCAAGAAATGTCTTTGGCAGAAACCCTAACTTCTTACAGTCTTACTTATAGTGCTGTTGTTATTTGTGTTATAAGCTGCGTGTAATTACACCTACGTGCAGATCTTACAACTGTTTGGTACTTATACATCTTTTTCCACGCTCGCGGAAATCCACGGCGCGCGTATGAAAAGTAACGTCGGCAACACCGCAATTTAATAATAATCGCGCGTGCATAGCGAGCTTGTGCTGCTTAAGGTCACTGTGCTGCTGTCGAATGTTTGAATTTAAACCAAACCTCAAATTTGAAGTTATTTTCAATTGTATTTAGTTTCTGTCTATATTATTGTAGTTTATCTCAATAAAGGTAAGATTATTATTAAATTTTGTTAAAACTGTTTATTCCAAAGAACCAAATAATTATTTTTAAAAAAGGGTAAGTATAATTTAAGCATTTGTGGAAAGTCTTTTATTTTAAGATGGCTTCAGAAAGGAAAAGAAGTGAAAATTGGACGGAGGACGAAAAGAATTTGTTGGTAGATACGAGAGATCATTACAAAATTTTAGAAAACAAAACTGTCGATTCGAGGAGGATTAAAAAAAACAAATTGCGTGGAAAAAGGTCGAGGAACAGATCGTTTAAATGGAAAGCATCGAGAGTTGGCCCAAATTAAAGAGCAATTGAAGCGAATGAAGAGGGAAGCCAGAACAAGAATTAACCATCAAAAAAAGAAATTCAAGAAAACAGGTGGAGGATCACCATCTTCAAACGAACAGCACGATATTGATTATGTAATTATGGATATGGTGCCATACGAATTTGAAGATGACGATGACGTCAGCGAATTTGATAGCGATAAGAAAGAAAATGCGTCTAAAACTCAAACATCCGCAACTGCGAATGTACACTTAGATGAAGATGACATAAAAATTTTGGATCCTACAACTGGCGAGTTCGAAGAGGTTTCAGTAGTTAAAGAACATCCAATGCCAACTATATCTCTAACATCGGCTGCAGAAAAGAAAAAGAAAAAAAGACTACTGCCTATGAAGTAGAAAATTTAAAAATTTATCAAAAAAAGAAAGAATTTCAAATGAAAAACCAAAAAGAACTACATGATTTAAGAATGGATTATGAGAAGCAAATTTACGAGCAAAAGTTAAGGTATGAAAAAGATATTTACGAACTAAAAATTGCTTGTAGAAGTTACTAGCTTGCAAAGTTACTTTTCTGGCAGAAACAACTGCAGAATATCGGCGAACAAACAGTATTAACTTTTTAATTTGATTAATTTCGTAAATACGTACTACCTATTTCGTTACAAAAATTTATAATTTGTTAATAAATAAAGTTAATTCAATTTGGTCATTTCTAATTTTATAATGTATCTTATTTAGTTTATACGTTAATATACTACAATTAATAAAGTATGTAACACAAGAAAGTGATAGTTAAATAAAGAAACAGAAATTAATCTAGATCATAAATGAACAATACTTTTTTGCTCATAATAGAAATAAATCAAAAATATAAATTAATGTATTCGGTCCTGAAGGCTTGACCTCTCAAATTTTGGCCGATATCAGGAATGCGATTTTCTTCGTCATCACTGCTTATACTTTCTTCTTCGTGATCTTCTTCCTCTATATCTTCATCCAATAAAAAATCTTCCAAACAGATATTATGCAGCACTGCAAGAGCAACAATAGTTGCCTTGGTAGTCGGTAAGGAAGTGTTAATACCGCGGGACAAGCAACGAAATTTTCCTTTCCACTGACCAAACAAACGTTCTACGCAATTTCTTGTGTGGATATGTGCTCGATTGTATCGCCGTTCGCTTTGAGTTACTGGATTAGTTAGTGGTGTAAGGATGGTTGGTGTGGCAGTGGATCCACCATCTCCCACTAAAATTCCTCGTATTTCTTCTCTCTGAAATTGTTCCCTAATAGCACAAGATACCCATATCCTGGAGTCATGGGCACTACCTCGCCACTTTGCAACGATATCTAATATTCTGCACTGTGAGTCACAAATGACTTGAACATTTAACGAAAAGAAATTTTTTCTGTTGACATAAACTGCAGCACTGTCCCTTCCAGGATTTTTAATTCTTATATGAGTACAATCAATTGCACCCACTATACCTGGCATCCTTGCAACTCTAAAAAAACCTTCTTTGATAATTCTAATTTCTTGTGCTGTTTGAGGAAAACGTACATATTCGTTGCGATGTCTTGCTAATGCACGAACTACATTGTGAACTATTCTGGACAGTGTTTGCTGGGAAAAACCATGTAAATCAGCTACATCCTGTTGGTAAGCTCCTTTAGCAAAGTATCTTATGGTGGCCATTACCTGTATTTCAACAGATATGGGAATTCCTTTTCTTGTCTCTGGAATATGCAAATCATTTTCCACAATTCTTATCACTCCCCGTGCTACGGCTTTCGCCATTCTATAAACCTTTTGGAATTCATTTTCAGTGTATTTATAAAAAGGATTGCTTCTATGTAAATAAATTTTTCTCCTCCTTTCTCTGCGACGCAAAACCATTTCTATCCTTTCAACATCGTCAATTCTTTCCTGTACCTCGTGAAAATTGTCCAAATCCATGTTTTTAGTTTAATGTTGTTTCAACACGTTTAACCCATGAAATAAGTAAGGTACTAAGGTTTATCTGAAAATTCAGGCTTGTCAGCACTAGGTACTAAAAATAAAAAATAATTCCAAATATGTATACCGTAAAATTACATTCACTAACCCTCCAAAATTATAATAATGCAATTACAGCAGAATATAATTAAAAGTACAGTGGAAGCACACTCGCTAAACGCAATTCGAATGGCGTGGAACTTTTTGACATAAGTTGCTGCTTGCACGGACATTACATGCATCTATAAGTATGATAATTTTACACGCACCGCATAGCACAAGTTACGCGCGTGTAAATTTTCTATAAGTAAGACTGTTAATATTTACTTACACGTTTAATCTGCAGCTCGTTTGCCACGGAATTTTAGGGGCAAAGGTATGTACAGGGTGTTTTTGGATGTTTTCATAGGGAATCTCGATAACTGTATGAGATGTAGAGATGTGGTATAAACCAAAATGGGTTATCTCCTTTTGTTTTCGAGTTAGAAATTTCCGGCTTTTTATTTTGTGGCCATACCTCGGTTATTTATAGAAATAGAGAAAAGCTATTTTGGACAGTTTTTTGATAAGATTCCACTGGCTTAGTCAGTTTTTCAAAAAATGTTTTGTCATTCAAGTTACACCATAATGTTTTATTTTTTTATATGAAACCCATAGTTGTTTGGGGCAACATGAGAAAGCGATTTTTTCCTACTTAAGTGATATATATCGTAATATATAAAGCAACATACACGGTCGGTCAAATATTTAAACACATGGATTTTTTATTATCCATTTATCATAAAATTTTATTCCTGATATAACATCGCGCATATTCTTAAACTAAAAATGCACTTAGTAACAAACGAATTTCAGGGTTGGATCGTGTCATTATAGAGCTCGAAGAACTCAACGTTTTGCCCACTTTTGTAAGGGACTTCATCAGGAGGAAAAGCGAAAGATCGCGGTAACTCAACGTGTAAACCACTCCAGAGGCGCAACTCTTCCAACGATCGGAAGGAGAAAGCGAGAATATTATAAGCAACAATCAAACGTGATTAATTCTGACAATCGACCGGTGGTATTGTAGCAACGCAACGATAGATACTTTGTTTAATCACGTATATATTCTAAATGGCATAAGTCTTCAACTGGAAAACGTTATGTTATAACTCGAATTTAGAAACTCGTTTGAAAAACTAACTACGCCACTGGATTTTCATCAAAAAGTGCCTGAAGAACGTAAAAATTACATTTCTCTATTTTTATAAATAAGCGAGATATAGCCATAGCCACAAAACGAATAGTCGAAAAATCGAACTTTTGTTTATAACTCAAAAACAAAAGATTATAGCCAATTTTGGTCTTCACCATTAAGTTTTTCTCGAAAAAAGAGATCGAGAATGGGGCAAAGGTTCATTTTTCCAAATCCCTTACGGTTATCGAGCTTCTCTATGAAATATCGAAATTTGCCTACCCTGTATAGAGAGTATATAGATTTTAAAATGTTATTTAAGAAATAGGCGAAGCCTTTAAATACGTTTTTATTCAGTTTGACGTGTTTATTTATTTTTGAGTGATACAAAAGAGCGTGTATCAGGCTGGTTAAGCGTTTGCGTTTCCGGTCAGCAGGTAGTGAGTTCCAACATACAGCCGGACAGTTAATTACATCGAATGCTCTCTGGCCATCATACCAACCAATACCTTTGGTGATCGTAAGCACTGTGAAATGGATTTTCCGATTCAATGAGTTAGTCCTTCGTAAACCCTTTCATACAGTAGTGCCCATTGGCTGTTCCATCGGAATTTTGTGAACATTTAACCGCTAGGTTTACCAGACTTCTCAGAAAATGAGCAGTTATAAATGTTATAAATTGCGTGAGTATTCAAAGCCTGCTACAATATGTACATAATTTTTCCACATCAAAAACAACGTTTGTGCTTAGAAGTTACAATTTTGTGTTTCGTACAGCAACTTTAACTTTCTTAAGGAGTTCACAGTAATAGTTTAATTAATAGATTTTTTTTCAAGAAAAATAAATCTACGTAAATTTGTCCAATAGCTCCGCATAATAGTCACCATAACTTTTCCAGTAGATGATGTTGCCTTGAACATTTTGGACAGAGGTGAGCTTTTGTAACGGTCATACCGAACCCGACGTCGTCTTGAAAGGTCAACTCGTGTCTATTTGCTTGACGGAAAGCAACCATGGAAACCATCTAGCACTTTTCATCTATTGCTCTGGTTAAGCTTGTGAACTTCTTGGATTTACATCTGAAGGTAGTCGATCGAACAATATTTGACACTAACGTACTTCCCATCCCAGAAATATTTGCTTCATTCAAATTCTGATATCATTTTTCCCATACACCATACTAACTCAGTGCTACATTCTGAATTTTGTATTTGCCTGGAATATTTTAGTTTCAAAATTCAACATCATCATCTAATTTCAGGGGAAAATTACATGAATTATTTCACCTCCTAAACGTGTTGGTGATGAATAGTAGCTTATCTAAATAACGTTCGGACTGGTGCTGTTGTTGCAATAGGTGCTTATCTTCCGCTATCAGTCGTTGTAACCATTTTGTACAAAGAGAAGTACCATGGTCGATTTAGCACCTGTTGGCAGAATATGAACGGTCAAATCTTGCTTATCAAGAAATCTGCTATCAGTTTGGCATACTTACCAGAGACCTATTCGCTACTAAGTTAAATGCTAACTGCAACAAATATGCTTCTTGGAAATCTGATACAGGTTCTTTAATAGTAGATGCATTTCCCCCATTTTTCCTTATACCAAACTGCTTATGTAAAATTATTAGTGAAAAGGCAAATAGAATCATGATAATGTCAAGCCGGGGTTCACAGTTTTGGTATTTGATGTTTACAAAGTTGTTAATAATAGAACCCCTAATTCTATATTCTACTAATACATTGCTTTTCTGGCCTCTTAGACAAGCTGGAATTTTAGCGAAGAGTCGTTTATCCGCCGAGTATTTCCAGTAGTTGATCTGCATGCCATCCGCTCTTTAATTACACAAAATACTTTAATTCAGTACATCACGTATCTAAAAAATAATGGGAATATTGTTGCAACAGAGATAAAAACCCTTATCATTACCCCTTAGATATTATAATTACCTTTCTCAGTGACCAGGTTCAATTGGGTGCCCCGTATTCCACATTAACTTCTTAATATTTAGTGTTGGTCCTGCTTTTCTCAATACCAGACACAGAAAAGAAGTTTCTAAAGCGTTTTTTAAAGGAATTTATAGACAAAACCCTCTCAAGCCTAAGTACTAAACCACTGGGATTCGTCTCTAGTTCTCGAATATTTTATTTATAAATATTAGTCACGGGATAATGAGGTAATGAGATAGCTGCCATTACATAGTACACAGAATGCCCTTTTAGCTTCACCTGCGGCAGGCACCGATCCAGCTCGCGTGGTGCCTTTCAGCATTTACGGCGGCGGATACAACTGCGTAATGCTATGAACCATTAAATGCCTGCACAGGACTGGATATGATATCAAGCGCAAAAATATGACAAGAAAGCTATATACAAGCGGAGTTGTATTCTTAGAAAAATACTCCAAAAGTTGCACATTCGTATAATTTGAAAATGTCCTGACAGGTTACAGGTTCCCCGAGGGATCGTTAATAAAACTTACAGTACGATTAGGTTGCCAATGTCTCTAATTTTAGTCAACATGTTTACTTTGGTCAATATATGAAAAGTTATGCTACAGATCGTTAATTACATGCAGAAAAAATTGCTGTCATATTTGAACTCCTCTCGTAGTTACATGGTTTCCACGTTTTTCCGTTTTCTTACATGGAAATGGACACGGTGTGCAAAAACTAGTTCGGCGATTATTCACCAAACCTTCACCAGGAATATTCCGCAAGTAGGTTTATAAAGAATTACTTAAATTAAAACGAGCTAAAATCCTTAGTGTCGTTATTCTTCACCCTATCCTCAAGTAAAAGCTTTTAAAGGAGGTTTAACGGGCGAGCAGCTTTCAGTGCCTATTATAAGCCGAAATAGTGAATTTGAATCTAGTTAACCAAAGCTCGCTTAATGCAACTTAATTTTATAAAGCTCAGTCAAGGCGAATATGTGCATTTTAGGGATCTCCGAGAGTTTATGAACTCGTCTCATCATTACATCGTACAGCTCCAGCTAAAGCAGATTCATTAATTTGAATGTGACAATACGAAGTCGAATGTTCTCGTTTTTGCCTTCGCACAACAACCAAAATAATTCCAGCGGTTAATTCAGCGCGGGCGAGAACAGCGTGTTGCAGAAATGTGTAATATTTTAGTGGAAATCTCGAAGTTTCCCCGATTTCCAAGTGTTACACACATTCCCG
>OW679195.1:180517704-180575969 GCA_940337035.1 Agriotes lineatus | reverse complement strand
AGCGGCGCTGCTGAGTTTTCCACAGTTGGCTTCTGCTTCTGAATAGATTATTATTTACCTTCTTTGTTTTCATTTGTTGGCAACAACTAAATTGAAACACATTGCTCATTTGTTAATTACTTGTCATCATTCTGAAAGCTGATCATGATCCTGCATAGGTTGATTCGAAGTGGATTTATTTTATTTTAAACAACACTTGAATATAGAAGCGGTGGGAAGTGAAAATCTGATGAGGATAACCAAAATTCTGTTAAATTGTTGTACTTAATTCATTTCGGTGTGCTGCTTTCATCTACTAATTCTTTTAGCATTTCTAATTTTGATCAATGATAGGGTTCTCCTTCATTTCATCATCTAAAATGCTTGAATATAACTCGTTATTTATTTTCCTAGAACTAACATTGCCTGTCGTTCAGAGAGATGCAATTATCGTTCTTTCCTGAAAGTAGTAATAATTTGTTCCCGTTTTATGCTGTACGCCTCGCAGTTTTTGCTTGAACTTATTTCTTTACTCCAGTGTAACGTGAATGTATTATTGGAGCTGAATCTTCGCGCTGCAGAACAGCCAGATAGACAACAAATTGTGTACTTTTCGAGACGGAGTATATTTCAAAGGTTTTCATAAATTATGCACCTCCGCCGTAAAGTATAAAAATCGTAATAAAAATTGAAAATTTTTTAATAAGGCTTTCAAAACTCATTATGCAAAAGTCTTCCATAAAATTTTATTAAATTAGGTCGAGACGAGATGAGACTTTCCACTTTGAAGAGCTTCCTCCGAGCTTTCCTCTTTCAGTGGCTCCACGTTTATATTCAGCGGCATGGATAGAAACTTGGTAGATTAGCGTTAAACTAAAAGCAGCTGCACATCAAAGTTGTCATCTCATAAATAGAACTTGTAATATGATGGATTACAATTCGATAACATCGCTAGATAAACGGTTCCAAGTTTCGGATTAATCAGCCATCTCGCACGCTCAGAATAACTTCCGGGATCCCCCTTTGGACATCGCCGCCCTTTTTGCCGGCCCCTGCAGGATTACGGCACGGTTTATTCACCTACGATGCACTTTATTGCGCTCTGCCCGCTCTGTTTATATTTAAAACGTGCGTTATTCATAAAACGAGGTGGGCGTGCACCGAAATTTACGATCCAAGAAGGGCGTTCGTTTGAAACTGTTTTTGTTGCTTTTGAATTAATTATCTGCAGTTTAGAGCTGCTTTTAAATTAATGTAGTCTGCTTCCCCAGTTACATAAAAATTGTTAGAATAGAGTACATGGAAATTAATTTTATTGAAAAGGCTACAGGATGTGGAGAAGCAAAATAACTTTAGGAACGGCTTCTAGCATCCTCTGATCAATGGTGTACTAATTAGTTCACAATTTCATGAGGTCCATTATCCAAGCCATATGGCCCTTCTTGTTATTTTACAACAAATACTTATGTCTGTGCAGGCCAATATTTAACTTTTATATTTGTCGAGTTCTATTATGTACATCAACCCTGAAATTACATAGTAGCTCTCTGACGGCAGGATGCATTTCGTCAACTTCCATTATGTGACATATAACAATTATCCTTACAGTATTTCAAATATTATTCATTCTTCATTTCATTAATATTGATAAGCTTATCTACTTCTTTCGCCCCTTCGTATATCAAAAATGTCATCAAAAGGTAGCATTTAAACCAGAAAACAGAGCCTGTTCACTTCCATTACTAGTCTGAAAATCTCAACACTTGTACTATCTTACCTGAACAGATCTAAAACATATTGGTAACTTGAGCGGTTCACACAGGCCAAATATAATAAACCAAAACGTCCCTTTAGCTCTAAAATTACCGACGCACACTTGAACTATTTTTGTATTTGTGTATGCGACAATGTTTTACACTACTTCTACTAACGAAAATAAAAGCATTTAAGAGAGTATATACGAGTAGAGATGAAATACGTTACAAGAGTGGAAGGTGTCGCCAGAGAAGAGAAAATCGGAAATCTAGATATAGGTACGAGGTGAATTAAGAGTACAGCTAATATTAAACTCAAATGATTCGGACATATTAACTAGAAGATAAACCACAGGTGAGAAAGATCGGAGAAGCAAAATAATACCCAAAAGAAACAGGGATAAAACGGTGCAGCTGGAGTGGAAAGAACTTATATATAATATATTATATGTCTCTTCTAGATGGAAGAAATTGTCGCAAGTCTTCTAACACCAGGTTAGAAGATTTTCGATCCACTTAGCCTCCTCTTAGTTACACCCCTGTCGTGTATATGTACAATAAAAAGTCAAAGACTAGTAGGATACCCAGTACAGATATAACAAGGAAATGAATAGAGGAGTATCCGAAAAAGGGTTTAACAGTTAATTCAAAGAAAAATATCAATGCCACTGCATGGGATTGGAGCAAAAAGTCTTAATATTGGACGACGGAAAGCACATTACAAATTACGAGGAATATAGGTAACCAATTACTATTATATCGTATGGCTTGTGGTAGGAAGCCTGGTATCAGAGTTTTCAGGTTGCACGAGCGCCTCTGACGTAACCCAACCACTGTCACAGAAATAAAAACCGGGACCGACGGCTTAATGTGCTCTCCTAGACAGGGCAGGATGTGATTTTACTACCACTATAGGTCGGAGCAACGTCCAAGTGTAGACCGCCGCTAACGTTACTTATCCAATGATACAAAATATATCTTGTTTTATTCTTCATCAGACCTATAAACACAAATTCATATTTCTGGGGTTTGCTAGGAAAGTCTTCTTTGGCTTCTCCTTAGTTCGAGGTGTTTCTCATTTTCCAGTGAAATATTAAATTTCTTTTCTACGAAGCTGATCAAATGAAACAAGTTTAGGGCGTATCAAATTTATATTAACACACTATTTAAAAAATCTCCATTGCCATTAAGATACGATCCCTATTGCTTCATTTTCTTAAAAAATCCTATAGTCTGCTGACGAAACCATCATTAGATAGCCTGCTGCGCATCAGTGTTTAACTTGAAGCGTCTTTTCAGTATCGATTTTTTTTTAATGACATAAACACTTCCAACAGTAGTATTCATGAGGCTCCCAATATCCTTTACTTGAATGCGTCTGTCTTTGAGCAAACAGCATTCCACACAATTAACAGTGCTTGCAGTTTTTCTCGGCGTTTAACATTGAATTACAGGTGCTTGAACTTGTTCGGGCGGAGGTGTTTTTATTGTAAAGGATATTTTAAAACCCATATAATTCAATACCTCTGCAATTAACCTGTTAACTTATACATATTAAACAGGAATACTGGATTTGTCACCAAGGCTACTAATCATGGTCTGCTCATTATAAGCGTTTTTCACTTGAACCAGCTATTTGTTTTTTATGCACTGTTGACATTGTACTTGAATTTCTGCAAAATATATCTTAATGCCGCTTTACATTTAAGCAAGACCGGTGCAATACAATGTAAGATGACGAATTGCATGTAAAAATTAATATTGCTTGTCACTATACATTTATGCATGTCAGGTGCAATACATAACGTTTGTAAACAAGACTGCCAAATAACAATACATAAAAGTGCATATAGTACAGGCGCCAGGGAATTTTTACATGCAGTTCTTGGTACCAGCATTTTGTGTTAATGGGTGGGTGGGGGGCTGTGCTCTGAGTCTAATTTTAAGTTTTCGGATCGATCGGAGAAATTGTTTTTCCGCAATATCGGAAGAAGTGTTGAAAACGGTTTTTCAGCAATTTCTCGTTTCCTGTTACTCTGGCACTGGAATTGCATCAGTACAAGTTTGTAGTTTATGAAATTCCTCACAACTTTTGGAAATGCCTTTTTCTCGTGCGCTCAACAATTTAAAAGTTGTTACCCCATAAAGCCAAAAAATTAAGGGTTGAAATGGGCTTTACGTAAATATATCGCTTTCAGTTAATCCTACAATAAAAAATACTCTTATATTTTTTGTAGAACAACTAATTTGCATAAAATCTGTGTATGAGTATTTTTCCATTTGGACAATTATTTACCGTTCTACAGCGCCGCAAATGTCGCAAGTCACGTAAACCGTACATTTAGTGTGCACTTTCGAACGGCCCTGTAACTTCGAGTGTGTCGCACCAACTGTTTTCCACACCACCTTTGAGGTACAGCTTGTGGCGCGTTTTTTTTACGTGGTCTCCCCTATAGGCCTAATCTACGAAGTCTATTTCTACACTTCCCTTGGTCTTTTTGATGGGCCGGGTTCTGCATCGTCAATTCCAATCATTGCAGAATCGTTGATTTTGTCGCCCTGGTTAAGTTGTGTTTCCCTTGAAACAAACTCGGGAAGAGAAAATATGTCATCGTCGTAGCTGGTGTGGTATTCGTCTTCATCTGTAGCAAACATTCTGGAGATTTCTTGCACGTTCTCACAGGATTCCCCGGCGCATATGGAGCAAATGGCGGTGCACTTTAAACCCGCTTTGCGGCAGCCACAAGCCTTTCCACATTTGGTCTTACACCCGCATGAAATTAACTTAATTATTGCAGTAGGCGCGGGAGGCTCAGTGCTAGGCACCGGTGTAAACGTACGGCCACGTTTCTTCCAGCCCCATCTTTCCGCGGGTAGAGTGTCATTTCCAAGCCAGGATTGAACTTGATGGTATGTCCGGAATGCGTGCATCCTGGCCGTGTCTTTTGTAGGTGGCAGGGATGCTAGATTAAACGTTGACTTCGCAAGGGATTTCGCGAAGTGTTTGTATCGCAGCAAGTTGATTGACTTGTCTTTATGGATGCCTCCACCGTACAACGCAATAAAAAATTGCTCTCCCGCTAATGCGATGATATCTGCGTCTACATCTTTCTGTACAAAGTGATTCACTGCAGATTCCAGGCTAGGTGTCTTTTCTAGGGTTTTAAGAAATTTTACTTTGCCCATACCGTAAGCAGCCGATGTTGTGTCACAGCCAGAAAATGCATGCAAAAACAATATATGCTTTGATACAGCATCGCCGTGTTTCACGCATGATGTATCCTTCGTATTCAGTTTTCCGGGCTTGCAAAGAAAAACACACTACAGTCTAGATTCAAAAAATTAATCAAATAACAGAATAACCGAGTTGATTGTTCTTCACATGGTGAGTCGTGAATCGTTCATTTTGAATATAAATTTTTATTTTGTTTAAGTTTAGTGACACTCTACCCGCGGGAAGATGGGGCTGAAAGAAAAGTGACCGTACGTTTACACAGGTGTCTAGCACTGAGCCTCCCGCGCCTCTTGCAATAATAAAATTAATTTCATGCTGGTGCAAGACCAAATGTGGAAAGGCCTATGGCTGTCCAAAAGCGGGTTTAAAGTGCACCGTCATTTGCATCCCACCGGAGAATCCTGTGAGAACGTGCAGGAATTCTCCAGAATGCTTACTACAGATGTTGACGAATATCACATTAATTACGACGACGACATATTTTCTCTTTCCGAGTTCTTTTCAAAGGAAACACAACTTGACAAGGGCGATAACATCAACGATTCTGCAATGAGTGGGATCAAAGATGCAGAACCCGGTCCATCAAAAAGACCATGGGAAGTGTGGGACTGTTAGAAATACACTTCGTGGAGTAGGCATATCGGAGAAACCACATAAAAGACGCGTTACAAACTGTACCTCAAAGAAACAGGGCCGTTCGAAAGTGCACATTAAATGTACGGTTTACGTGACTTGCGACATTTGCGGCGCTGTAGAACGGTAAATAATTGTCCAAATGGAAAAATACTCTTACACAAATTTTATGCAAATTAGTTGTTCTACAAAAAATATAAGAATATTTTTTATCGTAGGATTAACTGAAAGCGATATATTTACGTAAAACCCATTTCAACCCTTAATTTCTTGGATTTATGGGGTAACAACTTTTGAGTTGTTGAGCGTACGAGAAAAAGGTATTTCCAAAAGTTGTGAGGAATCTCATAAACTACAAACTTGTATTGATGCAATTTCAGCATCAGAGCAACAGGAAACGAGAAATTGCTAAAAAACCGTTTTCAACACTTCTTCCGATATTGCGGAAAAACAATTTCTCCGATCGATCCGAAAACTTAAAGTTAGACTCAGAGCACAGCCCCCCACCCACCCATTAACCCAAAATGCTAGTACCAAGAATTGCACGTAAAGCCCTACTAACGATTTCCTTGGCGCCTGTACTAATATCATTTTGACAAAAATTACAATAAAACAATTTCCGTTATACGTAAAGTACATTTTTTTTCTATAATTTTCAAGGTCAACTTTCTAGGGGATAAGTTGCATTCCTGCAGGGTCCCTAGTTTTAATAATGTTGGTACATACATTTTTAGTTGATTTCTTCCACTAAAAAAAATGATTGTCATTTTGACAGATATGCTTCATTTTTGCATTTAAAATATTTCTTGGTTTTCTTTTTTTATCCGATTTTATTGATAATGATGATTCCATGTTAAAAAAAGAAATTTGTCAAGAGTTCAAATTAAGAAACTTTGACATTCAAAATTGACACATAACCATAATTTTGAAAAAGTTCTAGCAACACGAGATATAAAAATGTCCTAGCATTGTAATCACATATCTACCAACATTGTAACACTTTGACAGTTATTATAGAAAAAAAACGTACTTTACGTGGTCATTTTAATTTTATATTGACAGTGGTTTTAGCACGTGTTTTAAATTGTTTATCAAATTTCAAAAGTGAAAAGTTAGTTCACTGCTACTTTCAATTTGAATGGTTGGCAACAAACTTTTTTACTAAAAAAATTACTAGAATTGCATGCGACTTGCAACAAAATTAGAACCGGCTCTAATCATTTCGTCTTGTACAGCTGATTATAAAAATTGCCTTGGCGCATGCGCTCACTACCATTTTCGTCTTGCCTTGCATTGCATTGCAAAAGAATTGCTTAATGTAAAGCGGTCTTTACATTGTTCTTTAGTGCTTCATATCTAGTATTTCAGTTTGATTTTTGACCTCATCTAATGAACCGAATCTAATGAAAACATGCATGTTTTTCTTGCTCGCTGGAAAATCCTTACGGTAAAGACTCCAGTTTAAAAAAGACATTGTAATTTCTTTGCTAAATTTTGAAAGTTTAATGTCATGATAGGTTTTCAATTACAATCAACATTCTCTCACTGATTCTGGTAGATATGTTACTATGTTTTTCCTAATGCGATATTTTTTAAGAGATCTTTGCTCCATACAATAGAATTATCCGCACCAACCAATCATGCACCTGATAATTCTTCTGCTTGGGAACCACTTTCTTCAGAAAGTGTCGTTAATATCATGTTCCAAGTCAACTTTTTTATCAATCTTGAAATGAGATTTTTATAACCACTCACGTTGTAACTTCAAATTTCAACAAGACGTCTCGTACGCCATAATATTTGAATAATTGTTGGCCCTATGTTTGCCTTGCTAGCTCAGTGAACATAAAACTCTCTTCATAACCCAGTTAGCGGCTATGAATGATCACTATCATTCAAAAAACAGCTGGTCCTTTCTGTAGTATTCTCAGTCTGAAAATAACTTCAAAACTTTATGAGAAAATCCAATTGGTTTCCACAAATCTATTGACTCAAAAACACATGTAAAACACATTTAAAAAAACGAAAATCAATAAAACTAAAATTAATTCCTAGAAAAACCTACGTGCGAGATAACTGGGGCTACTGGCATGTACGTACACAACATACATGAAACAATATCAAAAATACCGTTGAAACAATTGTCTTTAAAACGCAAATGTCAACAGTTTCAAAAGACGACCCTGCCTTAAATCCGACCCTGTTAACATCGATCGCCATATATACACATATTATTCGCTTATAAATAATTTTTTTCGCGCTTGTAAACGCTTCTCATAGCTGAACGCATACGTTTTCTATATAGAATTACCTTCCGATCTTCGAAGTCGCAGTGGACTGTGCCATTCAAACCTTGAACGCCGTAATACGCGGAAAACTGCCACGCCCCAAGTTGGTGGGCAAGACCCGTTTCTTAACTCTCGACTTGGCTGACGTCACAGCTTCAATAAACATTTCGAAATTGCAAACTGCTTCGCAAATGTACTCACCGGCATGTAGATAAAGTTTGCTGATACCGCAAACTATCCGCAAAATCCACTTACACTGAAAATCTCCACATCTCGCGAGCAGGCTTAAACGTGCGTTTGTTCTAATTATGCTGAATTGCAACGATAAATCTAATTTACAATTGAAGAGACATATAAAATACAAATTGGCTATGTCTTTGAATGTGAGAATAACGGTACATGCATATAACATTTGCCAGATACCCAAAAGCGGCATACTAAAGCAGAGCGACAAGGATTTCGTACAAACACATGAAAGGAAATCACCCAAACCTTATAGGAAGTACCGGTCTGTCCATAAACAATACGCATTTAAATATATGCATTCATGGCATGCCTCTCCAGGGATTCCCCCCAATAAAGGATTTAAAAAATAAGCATTATTTAAAACTGCTGTTGTCAAGTGATTCCACCAATAAGATAAAACATATTCAAAATGGCTTTGCTTGTTTGGAGAAAAGCCGGCGGTGTATGTAGGGTGACTCAGTCTCGTAGTAGTATTGGTTACTGTAAATTAATAACTGACTTAGACAGCTATCTGACTTAAATAAAGTGTTGAATATGTACCAAGATAGCTTTCAGAGTGTTTTCTCTTATTTAAACGGCACTCTATTTGTTGCCGTTTATGTTATTGTTCATCTCATGAAAAGCGACGCTTGCATTTGAGTTGTATTGGTTTAAAAGTTCTTAATGATGTCTAACAGGTTGAACAGATGTGATTATGATCATTTATTGAATATGTTTACGTGAAATGCGCCGGCAAATTGTCCTATTGCTATGCAAATAATAAAAACCAGATAAACAACGTTAACAATTTGCAAACTGATTATTCCTAGACACAAGCGTCGATTTCCAAGAGATAGACCATACATGCAACAGTAAAGGTAGGCAAACTCAGAACTCGGAGTTTCTTCACAAAATAAAATAATGTATATCAATTCACGCTTTATAAGAACGTTAAGATGCCCTCCTTTAACGGTTTGGGTACCTGTAGTGTCCCAAAACGACGTCTCTGATCGTGAAGTATATGTAATCAAATCAATTATATTTACGTCCCATACGACCCTACAATTGTGTAATCACTGTTAATTTACACCCTGTAATGTTAAGTTTCAATATTTTAACACTCCTCCCGAAACTGAAACTGAAACAGAGAAAAAGTAAAGGAGTTCCGATAGCTGAAATGGCAAAATCAGTTCCAAGCCTGACGAGATCTCTTGTTTCAGGCGCAACGGAAGGAGTAACAGCGACCTTCGACCTGTTCGATTCCTCGAGCGGTCCGGACCTAACGCTGTCTCCCCAAACATTTACGAATTCCGCAGAGGCCTTCATCAACGACAACTCTAACAGTCTAGGGGTCCCCGCGGAGAACGAGGCAGGTAGGTTTCACGATTTGCAAAAATCCGCTTTGTGCGCGAGTAAACAACGCTTTATGTAACTAAGCACGATTGTGCCCTGGTTCGGCTGGCGTGCACATAGAGCGTAATGAATAGATGAAACCCCACGGTCAAAGCGCTGGTGTTATAGAGCTTTGCCATACTTTGTAGCTTTGCGGCTGCTTCGCCCACTGATATTAATTGGAATTAATTGATTTGCTGATATAGAGGGAGGATTTGTGAGCTTAGTTGTGAAATCGGAAAGGTTTCGCCTCGATTTGGATGCTGGCCAGGGTTTTTAGGCTCCTGGCTGAGGGCGGTTATTAAAGTACTGGGTTTTGTTCTCCCGCGCTCTGTACCAAATGTCCCAATTACGAACGGATTAAAAGGAAATCCCCGTTTTCCTTATTGCTAGAAAAAATTGTGTCCTCATTATTAACTTTCAGAGTCCAATGCGAAATGAAACATTTATTCAGTAGCCCACGAAATTGAAAAACTATTAACTTCGCAGAAGTTGCCTGGTAGCAAATATCCCAGAACCAACTAAACTATTCGACTGGTCCTCAAATATACTTATACTAGGACAGTTAACGATTTTTGATTACCAAAGGAAATTCGACTTACTTTTTCATGCAGTCATTGTAGAATGACACCTCGCGGAAACGTCCTCACTGACCAAGGTAACGCTAGCGACCCGCCTAGATAATAACAGTTAACAGTCTGCCAATGACTCTCCGTTAACCAATGAAAGCCTTAGTTCACAGAATGCGCTAGTGTTATCTCAAAAAACGAACTGTAACAAAGAGCTCATTTTTACTTTAGACATCCACTAGCAGCAATATATTAAAACTAGCTGTAGCCCGCGTTGCAGTAGTATGAGATGCACGCAGATCTTTCTGTCACGAATGCCACCCGAAATGTAAATGTGGGTTTAAACGGATCGTTTGGACTCATTCAGCACGGAAATAATAAACCCCCCTTATCATTAAATGAAATGTACTTGTGTTCGTAGTTTAAAAAAACACAGAAATAGGCATAATAAGTAATTGTTTTGTGTAATAATATCGCTATTAAAAGTAATGGGAAGTTTCTTTACAAAAACCCGAAAATAGTAATCGTCGAATGCAACCATGGTACGTTTGCCCGTTTAACACGGCATGTAGTATTGTACATTATTATATAGGTACGATTTTACAAGAAACGATAAAACTTTCAAAGTCAATAGCTAGAAATATTGTTGAAATTTTGCCTACTTATTGTTATTCATTGGAGTTACAGTGTACGTGCTCTATTAATTTTTTATACAAATATTTGAAAGCGGAAAAGTTCTAAACTTATTAACTGGTGTTTTTTGAAGATTTAAAAGTTAATAACTGTGTTGGTAATAAAACTTTTAATAAGCAAAACTAATTTACAACGAAAATTAAAATAGAAAAAACTCAAAATAATATATTTAGTAGTGGTAAATAACATATTGTCATCGAATTCGATGTTTATCCATGGTGTTTCCTCTTTTTCTGTAAGCCAACTTGATATGTATGTCTTGGTAGAACTGATTGTTGTTCCATTCAATATTCAATAAATTAAAGAGTAAGTAATTAATAAGAAGCTAATTACATTCAAAAATTTACAAACTCTTTCAAGGAATATGACCGTTATCACTCAGTATGTTATCTGGGCCAGGGGACTTGTTGTTTTTTAATTTTATTAAGTATAGCGTTTTTAGTTTTTTGTAATGTGGGGACTGACTTTCTTTCAGTTCCAATGTTTTTTCTTGTTGTCTTATTTCTTCATCTTTATTTAGCAGTTCTTTTCTACACCTCAGTATTCTTGGTTTGTAGTCCTTCAGGTTTTCCTTTGTTTATTCATCTCTTCTATTAGCTCTAGTTGTTGACTATTGTATGGTTTCTTTTTTGCTTTGTGTATTAATGTTTCTGCTTTTATTAGTTCTTGATACTTTTCTAGCGTTCGTCTTGTTTGCTATATCTACTACATGTTTCCATATGCTATATATTTTCTTTCTAGGCACTGCTGCACATTCTTCGTTGAACCATTCGTTACGTTCCTGCTCGGTACTATCTGCTACCACTTCATCTGCTGCTTTTTTTATAGCTTTCTTACATATAAAGTCTCTGCTAAGTTAAACTGATCAAATACAATTAATAATAAAAAAGCATGCAAATACAAGTTGGCTGAACATGAAAATCTCAGGCAAGGTAGATCAGAGGCCCATTTCAATGCAAGAAGAAATGAGCAAAGCAGCATTTTTTGTATTTCAGAACTAACGTTCAACGAAGATCTTTTACTAACAAGCAATCATATCATTCATTGGCCATTTTAATATTCATTTAATTAATAAAAGCGATCATGTTTTCTGATTTTTTATCGCTCAAATCACAGCGAATTGGGACATCCATCGGAGAAATGTGGTGATTTCTGGACCAACTTTATTATTTATGTAATACAACAATATGCAGCACCCATAATTTTTAATTTCTATGCAACTGACAATTTGTTACATGTGAGACCTTTGTTAGGGTTACTAGGATGTTGCTTTTTTTAAATTTGAGGTACTATTTTGGGTGGCTAGTTTAGGCACGCTAGAGTAGGTCACTTTCCGCTGTGTGACTAACATCTACCACATTATCTCAGGGTTGGTTGTTCTCGATGCTGAAGGTGCTTTTATTTCTTTTCTTGTCGGATGAACATCTATCCGCATTTTCATGGGGTTGATTAGACTCCTGTCGCTTCTCTCTTAGTTTCTGGAGTTTTTATTTTCAGGGTGGGATTTGCATTTGTTCAGTGGGTTGGTTTGGACTTTACTTCTCTGGTCGTGATATGTTTTTTGTGGGTTTTTCGTGCCGTTGTTCTGAATATTGGGGATGGATGTTTTGGCCTTGCGATTGGAGTTGGAGATTAGAATGAATGATTGTAGAAAGGTTGTTTACTATCAGGGTTCACGCTAGTGTTTATTGATTCATAAATTTGGGTTGGTGGGTTTTAGGACTTATGTCGTGGAAATGGTCCCGAACCTGAACCGTCATCTACAAGTTATACCTAAGCCACATGCAAGTGACTCTTTCATTAACGTTCAGTTACGAGTAACAGTTGGCTGGCCTCAATACCGATGCACTACTGGAGCTATTTTTGCACCTTTATCTGTGAAGTGCACATCTGGGGAAAAGCCTTCACTGCATTGAACCGAACCTATTTTCCGGTCTGCAGCCTTCTTGATTGAATTGTGCTTTAGCCTCACATAGTATGGTACAGGTTAGGCACGTTTACTGCTCCCAGTGCGTGCGTTGTATCATGGCAAGTCGAATCCAACTCTCCTCGCTGAAAACTCATTGTGTATTTCGCTGAACTTTCATATTCATGAGGATTAATTAACAATTTACTTACATTCATCGTTGTTTACCTTCAGCCATTACTTGGTTTTCAAAGTTTCACTAACTATACTTAGTTGTATTTCATTGAAAATTTAGTGTAACAATAGTGAGACAATGATCTTGCGGAGATTATTGAAGCTTTTTTTGCTGATTTTACGTTATTGTTATGGTTTATGACTTATGCGCAAATAATGCCTTTTCGCTTTATATACAGGTTATAAATTATTAATTTAGAAGATTTGCATATGTGTATACCCTCGTCAATATTGTGGTGATTTGGTATTTGTATATATATATGTATAAGGATTTTTACAACTGCCGCTGTCTTTCTTCTCCATAACTTCCATTCTTCTTTGTTCTCCCAATCTCCACCTTCTAGTTCTTTTTTCCATGTCCTTTCATTCCTCCAAGACCTTCTGGGCCTTCCTCTCTTTCGCCATCTCCTTGGGCTCCAATACATTATTTTTTTAATCCATCTATTATCAGCACTTCTTCTTACGTACTCGTACCATTTTAGGCATTTTTCTTCTATGCAACTTACACCATCTTTTTCTATACTCATGCTGTTTCGTATCTCTTTGTTTGGGTGTCTCGACGCTACCTTTTCCAGAATTCCATCTCTACTGCGATGATTTTAGATTTGTTCTTTTGTTTTACACACACGTCTCCGCCCCGTATGTCATTATGCTTTCAATCATTGTTTTATAGATTCTTGTTTTTGTATGTTTCGTGATGTGTCTATCCCAGAACACTGACTTTAGTTGCACGTCCTAGTTTGTCCTAGTCTGGTTTTTATCTCTCCTTCTGATGTAACATTGTTCGGTAGTACACACCCTAGGGATTTACATCTGTATTTATAAAATACATTCTAGATTCATAATTAAATTTTAATAAGCATCTTATACCGGAATATTAGAAAGGGCGCCAATTCTGTACATAGTCAAATTTAGTAGCGCCGATACCGTCTTTTCTTGCAAAGCATGTGAACATACGATATCTCGTTATAGAATGTTTAGCTTTTCTTCTATGGATCATCAGTTCTGTAATGTAAATTCTTTTTATATTTTCTGAAAGAGTAGAGCTCGTTATCTTTTTGTGGTGTACCATATCTTAATAAAAAAATCCTTAAAATAGTTTAAAATAATATTATTTGTAGCAAACATCTAACTAGGAAAATGCTCTTTGTTCATAATTTTAATAACGCTAGCATAATTGTAAGAATAATGTTCTACATTTATTAGGTTATCGAAAATAGCCTGCTCTGCTCATAATATTCTATTGCATAATGCTGCACACAGAATTGGAATGGACCTTCGTTCAAACACAATAACATCCCGTTTTTTAAAATTCGTTATAACCCTTAACCTTCTCATTAAAACAAAATTAATGAGTTTTGCGTTTCATCCTCCTTTGAAACTCGTTCCAAAATATCTTTTCACGTCCAATAATAATTAAATTCCTTTGATGCCACGCTTTAAATTAAAAACTTGTTACGATAAATTAGACTCGCCCTCACTTTCAACCTCAATCCCCAAATGTTTGTAAACATTCTTAACATCGCGGATTGACTTTTCCGCGACTGACATTAAAAGGAAGCTGTAAAAGTAGGAGGCATCAAAAACTGCTGAAAAACTACCTTCTTATTTAATAAAAACCCAGCCTAGACGTCGAATACAACTTCATTTTAATTGGTGAATTAGGCCCACGCCCTTTACTTTTCTGAAAACGGGATTTTTCTGCCTGGAAAACTCGGAAAGGCTCTTCTTCGCCCATTCAAAAAATTAAGTAAGCATTAGCTGGCCTCCCACTTCTATAATTCTTGTCCTTTATAGGCGTGTTGTGGTCGTTGTTTAACATAGACCTGCCCCCGAAATCGCCAACTGTCCCGATTCCCACCATTCCCATCCATCCTGCTGACCGTTTTAATTCCGCCGACCACAGCATTGATGGTTTTCCTAGTGTCTAATACCTTGCTATAGTCTGGAGAGCGGCATCGTCTCGTTTTATCATTCGCAATACGGTCTCCTGGAGATCTTTATCTGAGGGCTACACAAGTTCTAGAAAACGCGCCTCTTTTGTTCTCTGGGAAGCTCTTCTAAACCGAATTTAAAAAAGAAAACCGATATAATAATTTTAGCTGAAACAATTAAATTAGTTCTAACAACTGCAGTGCTTAGAAAAATCTATTTCCAGTCAGTTTTTATAAGTCTACAATCCAGCATTTTTAACGTTATAGATGTTTAGTCGCATGGAAATGTGTCTAATACCACCGTCAGTAAAATGTAAATATTGCTAGTGCTCCTGTTAAAAATATTTGACTAGTTTTGAGAGAACATATTATTTCTCAAGTAGTTATTTCGATTGTAAGTTTGTTATTTTGTGCCTGTTAAAAATGACATAAATAATTGTGAATGTCACAAAAGTGTCAAAGGCCATAATTTGTAATAAATCTTGAAAGAACCAAAAATAAACGGGAATAAAGCAACAAACAGGCTACAAGTGAGTAAAAGACATTAATTTATTTAATATTGAATCTAGGATTATAATTTTATATGTTTTTAGGTATTTGAGTAATTAATTGCCAATAGATCTTATACTGCAAATACACGATAAGTTTGAAGCTTGAAGTTCAGACTATTGCGAATGTGTAAAACAGCAGTCATAAATAATTTAATAAACATTTCAGTATCTAACTGGACACTATTTTCAACTCAGTTGAAATCTTATTCAGTGCATACTCTAGAAGAGCTTAACGTTCCGAATTATGAACGAATATAGAATAGCATCTAGGACCGGCAAGAATTCAAATTCGTTATGCTGCATCAGAATTCTTCGAATTTGAATAATTTGAGACTTCAGTTAAATTAACTTAAATGTAAACTATGTTGAGGAAAAAAAATCTAAATCAGTATTCGGAAATTTGACAAAATTAACTTTAATGAAGCACACCAAGTATATAAATTTAGAGATTTTTCAGAAATTCCTCTCCGAAGCATGTATTACAACATATTGCAAATTAGTACTGCAACGAATAATATATCGAATAATTCGAAATGTCGAATAACGATATTAAAATAAAAGTTATTCGAATTATCGAATAAATAATTATTCGAATAAATTTATTGGAATTATCGAATAAATAATTATTCGGATACAAATTTATTCGGTTAAAAATGTATTCGAATAAAAATGTATTCAAATAAAAATTTATTTGAATACATTTTTATTCGAATAAATTCATACCAAGAATTATTTATTGGATAATTCGAATAAGTTTATTTTTAATAAATTTATGCGAAAATCGAATAGAGAATTTTTGGAATATATACTTATTTATTCAAATAAAACTTATTAGAATGCAAAGCCACATTATAAATATCAAACTGTAAACATTTTAATTACTTAAAATTAAAACTATCAGTGCAATTTTATTTTTTATCAGAGGGATATGACATAAATGATGTGTATTAGGGTTCCTAGATGTGCGTGATTTATTTTGATTATTATCATTGCTTGAAAAGTTCTTTAGATGATCTTATCGGTTATCATTAATCATTAGTATTGTTAGTCCTTTTCAATTTCCTTACAATAATACCAAAACAAATGCCTGCCTAATAATTACCTACTATTTGTATTTAGCAAATGGCCATTAATCGTCGTTAGTCAGAAAACTTGTATCAGATTCAGATAGAATAGGTTAAACAGAAGATTACTCTTTCTATAAAATTGCTAATTGATTTTTAACAACTTATTCTAGTAATGATACATACTGCCTATTGGTCGGACTCGTAAATCGGGGATGTGGGGAAATAGGGATGCCGTTTTAGTGATAATTTAAAATATCATTACAATAAATCAATACCCAATTCTGTTCAAAAATTACAGTTTACGTTTGTCTTCGAAGGTGAACAGTAAATTATTTTCTAGATTTGTAATTTCTTCTTCTTCTTCTTCTTTTCCTTTCCCTTTTGCCATTAGAGCATCGACAAAGGAGAAAAATACGGTTTAGTGTGTTACCATTTGTTGTGCTTCAAAGCTACTCACATTTAGAATTTAGTGTTCAGAATCAGAAAAGGTAAATACTGCTATTGTTATATATACATATTACATGGCTGACCCGATTTAAATCATGATTAAAATTACGTCAAAAAAATGCAAATATACCATGAACCTTTATTATTTTAACATTGTCCTACTTTTAAGTATCACGATTTGCTTACTTTTTATTGCTCACAACTGTTTTTTTTTTATTTGTTCATTAGTTTTGAGAATGTTCAATAATTTATCTAACACTAAAATCCAATAAAATGGTGTGTAGAGCAATAGTTCATAACTTTTGAGTAATTGAATAATTATTCCGATAAATTAGTTATTCGCATAAATTAGTTATTCGAATAAACTGGTTATTGGAATAAGTTATTTCAATAAATTATTCGAATAAATTAGTTAACCGAATAAGTTATTCGAATAAATTAGTTATTCGAATACCTAATTTATTTGAATAATTCGATAGTTATTCGAATTTCGATATATCGAATAATATTCGATATTTAATTTTATTCGTTAATCGATACCTAGTTTGTGATATCGAACACCCCTAGTTGCAATTGCCCTTTCTGTGTAGCTCATACATCGGGGTTTCAAGATTAGCAGCTCTAATTTACCAAGGGCAGTGATAATTTATCACTGGCTGCATTGAATTTGGGAAGATAAGTTCTTAAGCGGGAAGCCATTTTTCTGACAAATTAATTTGACACTTCGTTATTTACTTGTCATAGGGTACTACTGAAGTTTAATTAGGTAGTTACCATGGTGATTGAAAATCACCCTAAGGTCGTTTTCACTTCAGGTGTAATCTGATTTGTCAAATTGACACACGTGATCAAAAATAATCAAATTGGATTGACCTGTAATATAAATATGTAAGAACTTATTTAATTAATTAAACAGGAATGAGACTGAATCGGTTTATTTATAAATATTATATGTCATAAAACTTAAAATAAAATTCTCAAGCAACGCATGTGCAAACAAATGCGTATAAATAAGGAATCGCCCTTTTTAAGCTTCTCTGGGTCTCTTGCTGGATGCCGGTAACGCCTGAGTTAAATATTGTACACAACCCACCAGACGGGGGTTTCTCTGAGTACAGTATCGGTTCGCTGTAACTAGAAATATTAATTCAAAATATGCTGCTTATTTGATTCCCCAAGACTGGCATTTAATATCCTCGCTCTACGGAGATACTTGTGGGGCTGGTATCCCGAATTCTTGTAATCTCTCTATTTGGGGATCTTTTTACCACCTAAGCTTAGTTGTAACGGCTTCGGGGGAGTTGTTGTCACGTAAAATCGACTCGACAATATATCCGGTACGGATTTTAGGAAATCGGGTAGTGCCTGGACTATGAGTGCTATATTGGGGCGAGCTCTCGGCCAAATTTTGCAAGTTTGGAGACATCAGTATGGCTCCTGAATTCTGTGTGTCCTCTCGGGGTAAGTCCTCGAATGAAGTTTGTAGATTTCTGGACCTCAAGATGGATCCTAGACTCTAGGAGTCGTCACTAGTTGAGTCCTCGATTGAAGTTCTCTTGGACGGGCCAGGTGTTGTCCTTTTATACTCGTTCGAGCCTTTTACTTCTATTATCTTCTGAGGGAAAAAAATGGGGCTGCGTTGCAGCACATCTCCGGGCTACCCTTTGGGTCAAGCAGGTGCACGCGCGGCGAAGGCTAAACATTTCTTGTTGCGAGACGCCGACTTACAAGTTTTAGATATTATTTCTGCTTAAGTCCATAACTGACACAGGCGCACACGTACATTCAATATCTATAACTATAAAAAAACTTTTAAAGTTCACATTTTATGGAAAACTGTATTTCACACTGGAAATCTAAATGGAAGGAAAAAAAGTTGCTTCATTAGGGAGAGTTTCATGAAGAAAATATAAATTATTCTAAATTGTTTATTAAATTTAGTGAATACAGCGCACTGCATTTCAAATTAGAATTTAGTTTTAATTAAATCTCACTTTATACATATTTCGTTAAATTCAGTATAACATTTAAAGTAAAATAAATTCGTATAAGAATGGAGTGTTGCCAGTTGTTTTATCCCGAAATAAAGGACTTTTTATACAAACTTACTGGGTTTTGAGGGTAGGTACATCACTTTAATGGAAGTTAGTTTTATGCGTTGCATATTAATATCGCAGTGAGAAAGTTATTACAGGGGAAGTCCCATTCAAGATAAGTAACAAGCTTAATCCAGTGGCTCAGCGGGAGGGGTAGGTCTTAAACTAAAATAAAAGCAAGCTTTCTCGCGTACCTAGAAATATATGAGAGAACAAATTCGAGCGATTTTTAAAAGCGCTACTTGGTGTTTTTTTTTTGCTGATGTCCCTCTCGGCGATGCGATATGTAATTGCTCAGCTACAGCTATAACTCACCTTCTGGTATTTTGAAAAACTTATTTTACTGCAAGTAACTGCACATCGCTCCACAAATGAAAATTATACAGTGAATTTAAGATCTTTGTTACGATGACCTTCATATAAATACATTTAATCGAGCACAATCGATGAGAAACCTTCACCCTGGATAGTAATTCCACAGTAGAAAAAGTATAGAAAACTGCGTTACTTATTTATCACATAAAAAGGCAGCGACAATTCACGCATGGAAAACTAGCTTGGTACATATTCAAAAGATACGGTAAATGACACAAGCAATATAATATGTTTAAGTTAGCTTGTTCAGTAATTCAATAGACGCCAAGATGTGAAAATTAAGGGACGTCTCGGACACCCGATGCTGAGCAAAAATCTGGTCGACAATTGCAGACTCGAAGATGGGGGCCGTATTTGACGGCTGCGCTTGGATAAAATCAACATAGAGTAAGATCATCGGCAGGAAGATTGGCGTAGCTTTAGACGCGATTTGACGGCAGGCCTTTCAGGGCTGCATCGGCATATCGCATAGAAAATGAACAGTGGCACTTCAAAGACTGTATGCGAGTAATCGGCATTGATCTACACGCTGGTAAAGAGATGTTTCACTAGTGCTGCGCATGCGGGATGATACAAAAGTTCTTCTAAATATATCGATCCGAGATCTATATCAATTTCTGCAGCACTGAACGAAACTGATTTCGAATTTGAGATGGGTAAGCTACGCTTCGGGAGTTCGGCTGTGTCCACAAAGGTTGTTTTTGCCATAATTAGCACCGTAAGGCTTTTCCAAACAGCTACATTCAAGGAACGGTAACGATCACCTCTACACCACTGATGATCGCCCCCCCCCCCCTTCGATTGCTCGTGGCTAGAAGTTCGACGAGACGAATTACCGACCTCCATCTGCTGCGTGCATTCAAGTGCCAATGGCTGCATGAAATCTCAAGCAGACCTGTTAGATTTCTTCCGTGGGACACCATTGGCGATACTTGTTACTCCTGAAAGTATCTTTTAGTTTTTTCTTTTAGTATTTGTTGAATTTGTCAAAGCAGTGATGAAAAGAATATTTTATTGTAAACTAAAATTTGCTGCGCCTTTTCTGCATATACGTCAATTATCCTTTCGTTGATATTTTTTCGTTCATTGTAGCGCAACTGCACTAATTTTTGTTTATTAAAACCTCTACAAAAACTACAGGCATCTTTGAATTCGAGACTTCCAAAAATCAAAACAGACCTTTTACCTATTCCCTCAATTTTTGTGAACCTATGTATATTATAAATAGTCCTCATTTACAAAACTTTTCGCAAGGAAAACAGATTGGCATTCATCACAAGGCCATATGGTGCATGGAAAAATATACTTCGTCCGCGAAACAAGAAATTTCAGAAAATTCTAACAAACTCGGAGGTGCATTACCGTAATAACAACCGCTAGAACGTCTGCATATTTGCTCTGCTACAATAAAGTGTAAGTTCATTTTAAGTGCACTTGCTCTTATGCATGTCGTGCTCCCCAACTGCAACGTTATTTATTTCATGCAGTTCCAGGAACACAATTATGCATACACGAAAACTTATTGTACACTTTCCACTCGTACTGTCTCTCGGGGCATTGCTTTCGCATTTGCCAGCGCTTAGAGTTTTTATTTTCTACATTTATTGGGCATTACATTAAGTTTATTGCGATTTGCGAATTTTACGACCGTTAAATCAAACTAGTCTGGAAGATTCAATGGTGTTCAAACAAAATTCCCTCTGTGCCCTCAGAAGAACGCTGCTACAATGGGCTCCGGCAATTCGAAGATTCCAGCCTTTGCCTTGTGACTTCTTTCAATTTCAGAGAAATCGTTAGTGAAGTTCGGCGGCCGTTCTAATCTAAATCCAAGAACAAAACTTCGCTGGGGCTCCTTTCGAGGGGCAATTCCTGAAAGCTATCGCGTCCGGCCGTTTAGCACTAATTAAAAGTTCCAGCAAGGCCGCGAAGTATGGGCATTAATATTGCAAATTGGCAGGGTGTGACTGCAATCCAAAAACGCGGAATCAAATAGTAACCACACGTAGGCAATAAAATCTAGCATTCATAGCGCAGTGAGCTTGGGGAAGCCAAAAACCTCGCCGAAGCTACTCAGAGCTGTTTGGAATTCATTTGGTGTGCGAAAATGCTGGTATCTAACGGTTACTGCCGCCTATCGGAGATAAAAGCATCGAAAATTGATACGGGAATGCAATGAATTCGCCACTGTTTTATTATTGAGCGGCAGCCGCCAAATCAACTACCTGCCCGCACTGTGTTTTATTCATATCAGCAATTTCTAACGAATTTCCAGGGCTTAATTTCGGGTGTTCGAGTGGGCCGCGATTTATTGCCAGCGATGATGGGCGCTCCTCCGCCCGATAAAAATATTCAAATGTCTCCCCTTTCGGCACGGTTTTAGTAGGTCGCTCCCATAGGCGTCGGCAACATTTTCTCCTAAGGGGTGTCCCGGAAGAGAACTCTGGCAAGCATTTTTCAAGTACGTCTAAATCTAAACAAAAAATATTTCGTCTTAGCAACCCACTAAAATTTCAGCCAAGTGTATTCATTGGAGGGTTCTTTTTTATATTTGCTCAGTTGAATTGAAATTTAGATATTTAGAAATAAGAGTAGTACTGCCCTTCAACAAAAGACTATCATAACCCGGACTCTCGGCTATGGGTAAGGATCAGGCGATGGTTCGTAAGGTGAAGAATTGAATGAAAATAAATCAGATTACAAAAGGGCGCCAGTCGTCAACTACAACAACAAAACCAGCCTAACTCACAATCCACATGAAAGTGACTCGCCGTGTTCGGATTTTATCTTATTGTAAGCTTGTTCGAATTTTAGCTTACACTAAGATAAAATCCATAAAAAACGAGCAGGTATCGGTTAGGTAAAATAAAACATAATATACCAATAATGGGGGATAATAACGAGGCTTTAATTGGCAAACTCAGACAACAACCAAAAAACACATACTCAGAGTATTTAGAGGGAGATGGCACAGGGATTTTCTCTAGCTAGGAGTATCTTTAGCTCTTACACGAGTACACTCGACTTAAATCGATTTTCCAGTAGTTGTTGTGATATGCATTATTCGACTTCAATATTCTCTATTTTAAAAAATCATTTAGCATGGTCCAGTTGCTCTACATTATTTCAGCTGCAACCTGCTGGTCGTAAGTTCTTAAAAATTGTCTTAGAAATGAGAGTCCAGACGAGAAGCACGTGCTACGTTAGCTGCAATGCTTAAGTGTTTTTTTTTTTAGTTTTGAAGCTGAATAGTATCTAATTCGGGACCAATTACAATAAGAAGAAAGAAAATATGGAAATAATTTGTTTTTTAATGATATGGGTCCAGAAGTTACAAATGATCGTCAAGACGAGGATGTGAAATTAACATTGACAGATCTATATACGACCAATACTTCAGACAAAAATTATTCTAGGACGGAGATATCCAACAACAGGATTTGAATGCCAAATATAGATTCCGCATCACTACATTTTACAAAATTCGTTCACTAAATGCGATGTCTAATAGGAAGAAGAAGAAAAGAATACAAAAACAAATTATACTACAATTGAACGTGCGACATTACACTGCGCATAGTTTTAGGATTAATGATCAATAATTCCACAGCATAAATGTCATGTTCTAAGCTCAAGTTTTATTCTTTGGCTCACCATATTACCAAGGTTATGAAGTTGACATGAAAGATAGTAATCGACTATATTTTAAATCTAACCAATAATATACTTACACTTGTATCTACATGGACAATGCATCTTAAACTTTACAAGTTCAACAACAATATTAATTCAAAAATAACATAAATCTCTTTAGGAGATTGTTATTGAATTTTTTCGTAGATTCAATTATTTCTTCTCTGGAAATCATTTTATTACATTCGACATTTTCCTTTAAGCTCGAAACACGACGAAAGTTTTTTTCCAAAATGTCTACTTTATCTACATAGTTGAATATGTGGAAAAGAGAAATAACCCCAGCGAATTCATCATTGAATTTGTAAATCTGGTTGTGTTAGTTAGTCAATGAAAATGTCTATAACTCTTTCAACAAAGGTTTGCACTGAATATAAACACAAATTTTCGAAACTAAACTTCGTTTTGTTGTAAGTTTACAAAAAATGTATGCAGTTGTTAAATTAGTCTTTTCCTCAATATTAAATGCCATATCATGGAAGATAATAGGTCCCGGGTGGTGTAGCTTAAACAAGCGTCCACGTTCGATCAGCAGAGTTAAGCAGCGCTCTCTCTGGTCAGAACTTGGATGGGAGTTCCACGGCTGTATCTCTCGGCGCCTCGTGATACGGCTGTCACGGAAATAGTTGGTCCCGGCGGTCATAACAACATCATGACTGTCGTTAGTGGGGTTGGAAGTCCCCATAACTGCACAGCGACGCCTATAATTGGCCTAACAGCTGTTGGCTGAGTGCGAAATAAATAAATAAATAAATAAATAATCAAAAACTATTTTGAGCTAGTATGGCTATGGAATATTTCCTAATTTATGAATGCAACTACGTTTATACTGAAATGTCAAACTTGGCAATTGATTTTTAAGTTACTTATAGTTGCATTCATAAATTGGTAACTAGTTCATAATCATACTAAATGAAAATAATTTTTGATCATAGTATACTTTATTACTTCCTCTCCAACCCTTTCCATCCAGCCGCCCGGCGCCCATGTTTTTCGGCGTTTACGCCCAACACTTCCTCGGCCGATTTTTCTTCTTATAAAACAAATTCCGAATTAAGATCTCGCGTGGATGAATAACCGATAGAGATAAGAAAACTCAATCTCGAACCCACCCCCTACCAATATCGCCGACTCATTGCATATGGATGAGCTCTTTGTAACATGTGCTTTATTTTGTGAATAATGTTGGACGAAAAACGGCAATAAATATCGCCGGAAGCGGACCAGCGATGTAAATCAATATCGCACCGATCCCAGAGAGATGTGGTCCTCGCGAGGACACACAAAGGATTAAAATTCGTGCACTCCAGATAACTTGCGCCGGGATGAATGGGTCGCGGTGTCGCCGGATCCACAAATAAGTCACTATTGTTTGCTGTTTACCCCTACGATGGCGGATTCACGGTGAGAAACGTTAAGAAGGAAGAGGATGCTTAGTTTGGCTGATCGAGTTTTTCATCTACAACGAATTTGTATAGTGTTACATATTTGTGGTTCATTTAAATAATTTGCAATTTTTCTAGCTTAAAAATCATCAAGTTTGCATTTTTTACTTCCTTTTACGATAAAAGAAGTATTGGATTCACCCCAAAATTTCGAAACTAAGTTTTCAACAGATCTTCACGTTTTAGAGTCCCCTGAACCCAAAAAACATATTTTTGTTCATTGGTCTGTGTGTCTGTCTGTGTGTCTGTGTGTCTGTGAACAGAATATCTCAAAAACGAAAAGAGGTATGGTGTTGAAACTTTATATACAAGTTTTGTGTACTATCTAGATGCGACAGGAAGCTTTTGAAGAAAATCGCATAACCGGAAGTATGGTGTTTACTCTTTTGATTTTCAAGTTTTTTTGATTTTTTCAAAAACGGCTCTAACGATTTTTTTCAAACTTTACATTTTTATTACATTTTTAATGTGTAGTGATGTGAGATAAGTGATTTTCCAGTTGAATACCTCTAAACTTTTCTTTTTTTCTATTTCTTCTATTAACTCCTATTTTAAACAGAACACCCGGTATATTATTACATTTTTGAATTCAGATTAAAATTGTAGAGAAATTTGTCTTCTGAACTAACGCTCTATTTTCTACTGTTTTTGTAGAATATCTAATTTTTGATAGATGCTTAAAAATTTTAAATCAAATTTTTGGCTAACTACGTATAAGATCACTGTAAAAGGAAGTTGTGTGCGTGTATCACCCCAGATTTTTTTATAAAACGTTTTAATTTGTCTGCTATTAGACACATTAGGGCATTAATTTTTGAAAATCCTGAATGACGAGTTTAACGTATCCAGATAAAATATATTTGAACGAGTCTATAACGGAGTATTTCTTTAGTAGGTACTGCAATATTTTTAATTTGTAAATTTTTGCTCTAGTCAGGTTAAATTTAGAAAATTGCTTGCCGTTAATGGCATCTCAGTAAGCCAAAAGTTCGATTAGTTTTCTCGTGAAAATAGAATAAGAACAGTTTCAATAATATACATATATTGGTCTTTATAATACACTTCAATTCTTTTTTAAATTAAAATCAATTATATATGTATGTACAAAATAGCAGCTCAAGGTTCCCCTGTTTCAAAAATGGGGGCTTCTTGTGTTACGGCATTATAATATGGTATGACGCCGTTGTCCAGATGTCGAAATGACTTCTAGGCGATAGGGTAGGGCCAGGTACTTTTACTCAGCGTTGTAAATTGGTAGGGCCGCCATAGCGGCAGTATTAACGTGAGGCTTCAGATCGAGCTCCTCAGTACGTTCCTTGCAGTTGAAAAGGGCCGATTTGTCTCAAGAGCCTCGGTTTTAAGGATGAAGCTTCACCACCGAAGTATTGGCTTGGCTTTGGAAAGCGGTTTTAACAGAAAATAATGCCACCGACAAATCAGCTTGGTTTGAAAATTGTCTCACCCCGCCACCAAAAAATCGGCTTATCTCAGAAAAACGATTTTAGCAGGGAATTATAGCACCGAGGTATCGGAGGAGGGCGGCTAATCTGGTGGGCGGGTGAACCGGCGGACGGTTAAATCGGCTGGCAGCAGGGCTTCTGACTGCCCTGACTGCAGTGCTAAGCCTCTCGCTTTTATATCCTTCTGGCTGTCTATCGGCGGGGTTATCTTCTAGTGGGTTTCTGGTGGAACTACGCTATGGCGATTCGCTCGATAGCTTCATGCACTGCGGGGTTGTTACGCTTATCGGAAATCGCTGCGCTGGATAGATGCACGAGCCGATTGTGACAAAATTAAGGGCTGTCTAAATCAAAACACACTAATTGTAATACAATTTTTGCAGACGCTAACGGCATATTACCTTCAAATAAATATTAGATATTGGCATAATTGCATGGCCAGCAGTAAGTTGAAACAGTTCATCCTCCACAATAAATCGTTGATCTCTTATTAGTTTGAGCGAAATCAAATAGCATCGTAAAGTGTTATGAATACCTATGGTATGCGTCTGTTGCCCTACTGTAGCAACTAGTTTCTTCTTTGATGATTTCGTTGCCGAGAATTAAAATATTATCTTGAACTTGCAACTATTTCTTCCACATCTGTAGGATATTAACGATATTAAGGGGACTCGTGAAATAGATTATATTTCGAAAAGACGTATAATCTGTAGCTATCATTTTTAAGAGTGATACTTGTTCATTTGTTTTTCTTATTATCAAAATTCACTCTTCCTATGATGTGTTGCAACCATTAAAATAAGATGTTAGGCTTGCTCTCTTGCTTGTTATTGCGCGTTATTTTATTGTCATTTTCGACAAATGTCACATTGGCAGTATTATAAAACAAGCCATACTAAAAGCGGACCTAGCAAAAAACTGCAGATTTGTTGTTTCGTTCAGTTTCTTATTGTTAAATAAAGAGAGAAATTTGTCACGTCACAGAAAAAGGGTAATGTGGAAACCTTAGCTGAACTACCTCCTATATGAATTACCACAACATGGATTTACTACCGTTTGTATTGCTACATAAAAAGTTGCCTAAGCGACAGGCATTGGTTTCACTTACTATAGTAAAACATTTTATCTCTGAGTGCTGTACTAATGAGCTTAAATTCTCGAGTAGCAGACCTTGGTCTCCTGGTCAAAATACACCGTAAACTTAACAAACAAGATCGCATAAGTTTGAAAGAATTGAAATATTTACTCGTATGTAGAAGTTAAAACATAATGGTGATATTTTATTGCAGTATAAACAATTTAGTGGTCGTTCTCTTAAATTTGTATCAAATTGAAACAATAAAAAAGCCAACCTGCGATTGATTACTAATAATAACCAATGGTAGTACAATCGCAGATCAACCCCCTTATCATTTATACACCACGGTAGCTCTGAAATGTTTCTTACTTACCGCAATGGCCTAGCTAGCGTCAAAGTCGATGGCCTTGGGTCGCAGATTTCTATCATCAGCTGAGCTGCTGCAAGCTCTTTTAATAATAGTAAAAAAACACAGGGCGCCAGAAATCACAGATTTCAAGAAATAAATAAAAAAAATAACAAACAATTAAGTTTATTAATCAGCAGATCATGTTTGGTGGCAACATCAATAATGCGTCGGAAAATTGTTTATCACAATATTAAATAACGTGAATACAATAAATTATACGTGCTGAAAATGCGACACGCACAGCGAAAATATGTGAACCTCCTTTAGGCTCTTAGATTGAATTTGAATGCAATTCACTGAAGGGATAAGCTTATCACTGTCTGTGTGTATTATCCGTTATCTCGGTAATGATAATAAAATAGCGTGAAGCACTTTTTTTTACAAAATTCTTAATATGTATTCAATTAGTAAAATTATAAATTTGTAAATTGTAAATTATGGAACAATTGATACATTATGTTTTAGATTTATGAGACACAGATTTATGAATGGTTAGTACATTTCGTTTTAGATTTATAAGGCGTAGTTTTAAATTAGTAAATTATAAACTTGAAGCGTTGTGAAAAAAATCGATTCAGCCAATAATTCGTGGGCGTTGAAATAAGACTAACCTGGATTGAAAGAAACGCCGGTGGCATGCGTTGAATTGGTCCAGGATTATCTTAATGTAACAATCACCAACAGCGCAGACCTCGTGGCCAAAGTTGATAAAAGGACAGGCACTCGGTGTTACAGACGGCAAGCCCCCAAAATGGCATTCCAGAGGAAGTTGTGAGGGGTCCAAGATTACCAATTATGATGCCAAATAGCATAACCAGTCGCTCAAAAACGGCGTTTAAAAGAGTTACTCGAAAGTGGTAACTAAAAGCGGTAACTAAAAGCTGATAAGAAAGAGAAATTACTAAAATGGATAACAAGCAATTAGCGTAAACATACCTGATTTAGTTATCAGCTCACTAACGAAATTAATTATTAATTAGTGCTGTAGCACGTGGGAATACTTTCGAAGAAGCAAGTTACTTCGACAGAAAGCGAAAATCAAATGGCCCAAAATAATCGAATCGCTGTTCGCTGGCGTAAAGCGATAACAAGTGAATTCGGGGAAAACCAAATCTAGCGCCTTCGCGCGGACAAAACTTGATATTATTCGAAATACAGCGAAAATAATTCAAGTGGGAATGTACAGGCTGGCCCGGAAAAGAATAAATAAATGGCGAAACAAATAGCAGGAGCTAAAGATTTGTTTCACTCCCCACGGCCAAGAGAAATACCTGAGGTATGATTATGCTAAAGCAATTGAAAGGTCATCGTCAGT
The DNA here is from genome assembly GCA_940337035.1 of Agriotes lineatus. Taxonomy (NCBI): domain Eukaryota; kingdom Metazoa; phylum Arthropoda; class Insecta; order Coleoptera; family Elateridae; genus Agriotes; species Agriotes lineatus. The sequence goes on along the minus strand of OW679195.1, from coordinate 180,547,194 downwards.
CAAAAGAAGGCGAAAGGAAAATAGGGAAATAGATGGGAAATAAAAGAGTAAAGTTAAGAAAAGAATAAGGGATAGAAAGTTTTACGGAGGGAATAGTCGTGAGCAAAGTGCTAAACCGATCCGTCGCGCTAGATGAAAAAAGCGCGTCGGTGGATAAGTTAGACGCTTAGCTCCGTACCATAGCCAACGGAAAACGAACTAATCAGAAGGTTACCTTAAATGTGTACTGGCAGAATACACACATGGACCAAGTCAGCGTACTGAAAAGTTGCTGAGATTTAGCCAACGGCTGTGGCAGCAGCCGGAAATTGGCATGGAACTTAAAAAATGGGATTTGGAATTAGCCAATAAGGTAGAGAAGAAAAGAAATCGGAAAGAGGGATACTTGGGTATTAAAGAGTATAATAAAGGAATATAGTATAATGAAGAGGGATTTGGAAGGGATAAGTCCGATGTCCGTCAGTCAGTCAGTCAACGCAGGGCTGTTTGAAAGAAGCTATTGCAGTGAAATGAGAAATTAACAAAAGGTGAGGACGCTGTCAATCACAGACACTCAGCGCGGACCCCCGTAGTGATCACCGCGAATGTAAGCGACTGTGAAGAAGAGCGCCGAAGCAGAAAACCCTACACCCTGCTGGTCAAGGAAAAGTGAACAGTCCAGGAACGACTGCACACTAAAACACCGTGTGAACTAACACACAGCGGAACACCGGAGATAAGTCACAAAAACTTACTCCTGTATGAAACATCGCAGAAGTGAAAATACTACGACGAAAAATTCGGGTAAAACCCAGGACAAAAAAGCCCTAAAAAACCATAAAAAAGTTTAAAGTATGGAACATGAAAAGATGCAGGAAACCAAGAAATTAGAGAGTGAGATCGATGATGCCACCACACAAAGCGAAACGCTATCGAAAAATCCTCTTTCGAGAATATAAGCCAAGGAAAACAACCCTTATAAATCGGCTTAAAAATAACAGGGGCACCACATAGGACACCGCCAAAAAAATAGACCTTCTGTCTAAACCGGACAGAAGCCTAAAAAACTGCTAAACACAGCAAAAACGACTGCCTCACATAGGACACAATCCACCCTACTACAAACATCCGAAACTACAAACATCCGAAAAACTCGAACCGCATCGTCATCACTCACACCAAAACCAAGGTAACCCAATAGCAAAAGCATGGAGGAAAAATTACCAAAAAAAATGAAATATAAACGTTAACTCGTGTGTACCACAAGCAATACAGGCCACTAAAGAACCTAAGAATGTTGACCTGATGCTTTGAAAATATCTCGTGAAGCGAGATGGGGAAAGGAAATAATAAAATATTTGATGGAAAGGTTTCCCAAAAAAGAGACCGACCCTGCATGCCCAACCAACCACTCTATACGTTACAAAAGGGAAGAACTAGATGGTGACGTTCCCAAACAGTGACCTTCCCTGCATGCCCAACCTACCACCCTAAGTAAATCGTGCAGGTCTAGAAACTCTTTTACAACTAACTCCATTGTCAGAAAGACACACTTCGAAAAAGTAAAGAAGACTCACGCATTCATCACGAAAGCAACTCACCTAAACACTTGCTTCACTATCAACAAAAGACTCAAGAAGAGTTCGACAAAAGGTTCAATCGCTATCTATAAAGAAGCGAGGAAATCCGTCACTCAAAAGGGTTTCACCTATATAATCTAATGATAGGGAAAAGTACCATCAAATCGGTAATTAAGGAGTCGCTCAAGGTGCCTAACTAGCACTCAAAAGCAAAAATTATGCGGCTTAAAAAGCACGCAATAAATAATAATAATTATAATAATAATAGAAATTGGTTAACAAGTCGAAAAGGGTGAGAATAATGTTGATAGTATAATACTATCCGTAGGGTGAATAGGCGAGATAAGCTAAACATGCACATACATCATCATACATACAATCACGTACACACAATCAGGCACACCAAAATTCACTCCTCCACTTGTCCTTCTCCAAAGTAAGGTTTTAAATCTTTAATATGCCAAACTCCAACGTTTTTATTGTCGGGGACGGTCACTAACTGATAGGTAAGTGGGCCGGTGACTTTTAGTACTCTGCATTTGACATATTTAGGAGCCAATTTCTGATTGAAGGATTTAGATGCATCAGATAAGACGTAGTTCCTTTTCCAAACCAAATCATTGACATTAAATTTTAATGGACGCTTACGCAAGTTATAGTGCTTGGAATTGCGTTGGTAGGAGCTATTGAGGCGTTTAACAACGTCTTGATAAAGTTCAGAAAGTTGGTTAACGTCTGAAGCCAGGTCTTCACGAGTTTCTAAAGATAATTCTTCTTCTTGGAAGTTCTTAAGACGACCGTAATAAGTCCCAGAAACTGGTACAGTCCTCCCAAAATTTAAGAAAGAAGGGGTGTAACCCGTCACCTCATGAACGGCGTTACGCAAAGCGTGTGCAACTTGATAAATATGTTCGTCCCACGAACGATGATTATCCGAAACATAAGAACGAAGAGCAGTACAGATAACTCGGTTAACTCTCTCGACAAAATTGACTTGAGGATGATAAGAAGCATTATACCAAACTTGTTGAACTTGGTATTGTTTCATCAAGGCTTTAAATTGGGAACTTATAAATTGTGGTCCGTTATCAACCATACATATTTGAGGAACACCAAAAATAAGGAATACTTCGTTCTCCAGAAACTTGGCTACTGCTTTAGCAGTGGCAGCGCGAACAGCTTTAACTAAGGTAAACTTGGTTAGCCAATCACATACAACTATGATAGAAGTGTTACCAGTTTTCGTGCGAGGTAAGGGACCCATTATGTCAATTGACAAACATTGAAAAGGGTATAAAATCTTCTTATTTTGGCCCATTAAACCAGGTCTAGCAAGTTGACTAACTTTACTCGCAGCACAAGTTTCACAATGGCGTATGTAACGGATGACATCGGCACGCATTTTAGGCCAGTAATATTGTTCGGAGATTTTACAAAAGGTTTTATAACCACCCAAGTGAGCAGATGTGGGACTGTCATGAAAGAGTTTGTAAATTTCAGTTCGGCGAGAACGAGGTATCACCTGTTTCCATTCCACTAAGTTGCTAACAATGGCATGACGGTTGGGAACATACTTAAAAAGTCGATGATTTTCAATTCGCCAAGTTGGAAATTGATTAGGACTTTGGCTAACGCGGTCCAGCATTTTTAAGTACCAAGAGTCTAAGTCACCATCAACAAGTTCTAGAGCGGAAACCTGAATAGGAGCTCGCGATAAGGCATCGGGAACTACATTATGTTTGCCCTGTCGGTGTTGAATTGTAAAATCGTATTGCGACAAACGAACACTCCAACGGGCTAAACGGCCAGTGGGGTCTTTCATATTAGTAAGCCACAATAAGGAATAGTGGTCAGTTAACACAGTGAAATGTGTACCTTCAATGTACGGTCTAAATTTCTCAATGCCAAAGATGACAGCTAAACACTCTCTCTCTGTGACAGAATAATTGCGTTCGGCCTTGTTAAGGGTACGTGAAGCATAAGCAATTACCTTTTCCTCATCGTCAATATTTTGTGTAAGGACACAACCGAGGCCAAAATTCGAGGCGTCACATTGTAACGTGAACGGTAGCGAAAAATTTGGGCTACTCAAAACAGGAGCGGAGGTCAAACAAGATTTAATTTGATTAAATGATTTAAGAGCATCATCAGTCCAATGCACACGCTGCTTTTTAATACGACCTTTAATTAGGTCCGAAATAGGAGCAGTAATAGTGGCAAAATTTGGAACGAAGCGACGATACCAAGAAGCTAAGCCAATAAAGCGTTTGACTTCGGTCACCGTATTTGGTTGAGGATATTTGGTGATAGCCAAGATTTTATCAGGGTCCGTGCGTAAATCATTTTTATCGACAACAAAGCCGAGGTACGTAAGACTGGGACGGCAAAATTGACATTTGTCGATATTGACAGTTAAGTTAGCGTCTTTAAGACGGGTATAAACTTGCTCTAAGGTGTCCAAGTGTTCTTTAAAAGTTCCAGACACGATAACAATATCGTCTAGATACACGAAGATGTTTTCACCCAATAGCGGACCAAAAATGCTATCCATGAGACGTTGTTGACTAGCTGGTGCGTTCGCGATCCCAAACGGTACAACTGTAAACTCGAACAAACCACGTCTAGGGACTGTAAAAGCTGTTTTCTCACACGAATCGGGATGCAGAGGAATTTGGTGAAAAGCTTGCTTAAGATCGATGGACGTAAGATAACGTGCATCGCGCAATTTATCAAGAATGCTATTTAAATATGGTAAAGGATAAGCATCCTTCTTGGTAACCGAATTTAATTTTCGACCATCGAAACAAAGTCGATATGAACCATCTTTCTTTTTGACTAAGACCATGGGAGAACTCCAAGGAGATTTCGAGGGACGAATAATGCCCATCTCTAACAAGCGATCAAGTTCGTGGTCGGCATGGACTTGCATAGCAGGAGACAAAGGATAGTATCTCTGCTTAATAGGAGATGCGTCACCCGTATCAATAGTGTGTACAACTAAATTAGTTAAGCCTAAAGTAGGACCAGAAATTTCAGCAAATTTCCCAACAACTTGGTCTAGTAAAAGTTTTTGTTGAACTGACAAATCAACTACGCCACAAATAGTCTGCAGCGAAAAAGTTTCAGCCACATCGAAGCGTCCAGCGACAAAATCAGTCTTTGCTCCAAAAGCGTAGCAAAAATCAACACCTAAAATTAGTGTAGACGGAATTGAGTCACAAATAACCGCATCGATGGACCTAGTAATACCATCAATGGTAATGGGTAAGGCAACAGTACCTAAAATATTTTGTAGCTGACCGTCAGCAGTAGTCAAGGTAAGCGGAGACTTATTGTTACACAATTTGAGGTCGTGTCTCTGAAGTAAATATAGACCGTTGCGCCCAATTAAAGTTTGATTGGCCCCTGTATCGCAAAGAGCGTGAATAGGTTCGCCATTAATATAAATGGTTAAATAAGGACGGTTGTCAGAAAGTTGTTTAGTAAAGGTGGCTGAAGTATTACAAGTCATACGGCAAAATTCATTCACAGTTCGTAACCAAGATTCCCAAGATAAAGTATCAGCCTTAGTATAATAGGGATAAGGAATAGATCGGCTGTGATATCTACCCTTTACTTTGCGTTTTTTGGATGGCATTTAGGACAAGTAGCAAAATAACTATTTGCATGACCGCAAATATAGCAAAAAATAGTCTTATCTGCCGAGCAAGTATGGAAAGTATGGCCTAATTTACGGCAGTTCCAACAAGTGGTTGTACTTTTCGCACGGTTAGCTCTAGGACCAGAATGTTTAATTGTCATTTGTGCAGTCTGTGTCACAGGTTTTTTAGGAGTAGGCTGGTAGGCCAAGTCAGGTTCCAGTTGCAAGGATGAGGCAGCAGCAGGATTGCGGTATTTAATATTCTGAATCTTAACATCTTCCAGCTTTTTACACAGAAATGCAAGGTGTTCAATATCGTGGACTACTGTTAAGGATAATTGAGTAGCGTAAAAAGGTTGCAAGTTTTTCATAATATGCTTAAGTTGAACTGATTCGGATGGTTTAATGAGTAAACGATCAAATAAATTAAGCAGCACAGCAATAAAAAGTGAGGGTTTTTCATCGGCCCCCTGCTTACGCTTCCTAATTTCGTCCCATAATTCCTCATCAAAATCAGTAGGCAAAAAATCAGATCGCAACCTAGCTACCAAGTCGTGCCAGTTTGAAACCCGGTGATGCATAGCACGGTACCATACTAACCCACGACCCGAGAAAAGGTCAACAGCACTAGAAAATAATTGGTCGTATGAAATGTTACGCGCTACCCTAAGTTCTTCGACACGTTGTAAGAAAGAATTTACCCCCATAGTAGTAGTGTCTCCATTAAATGATAAACCCCATTTGCATACCGGTACAGAAACTAAACCTACATGTCTAGGAAAAGACGTCGTAGAGTAATTAATTTGGTCTAGTTCAGTTCGCAAATTAGCAGTAGCGGACATACTAGGTTGTTGTGTAAAAGGAGGATACGGATGTACGTGCTCATTAGAAAAAGATACCCTAGGTCGTTGGAACGTAGATGAAGCTAAACCGGCGGCTTCAGTTATGTTAGGGTTGTCAACAATATTATCTGCCATAGGTTCAATAGTGTCAGAATTAGGTGGAGCTACTGTATTAACAGAATCGACAAAATTAGTGGCATCAACATTTGAAGGCAAAGGATCTACTTGTAATTGCGAATCGTCATGCTCATTACTAAGTGACTGTAATAAATCTAAGCATTGACTGGTAAGGGTAGCATGCTCCTGTTCTAATTTAGAAGAGGGTTGTAACCTGGTTAGTCGTGAATACAAATGCGTTAGCCGCGTATCGAGCCGAGCAAATTCAGAATTGCAAGGTGCAGCAGAGAAAGCAGTAACTAATACCGAAAGTTCAGTTAGTTTGCCTTTACAAGTATCAAGTTCTAATTGTACATCGAAGGGTGCCACTAATTGATAAGCGTTAAGCAGCGTAGGGTCAGCCTTTTCGAGTAACAACTTAGCACGTAAGGTTCTACGACGTTGGTCGACGTTCATACCTTCCACCGTGTCTCTATCTAAACCCCTGAACAGTAGTTCGTAAAGCAGCTCATCAACACGAAGTGCGTTGACATTCATTTTAAATAGATAATTTTGTCAGAATATTAAATGAGAATTGCAGGTTGCACAGCTGATGTAATACCAAAGTCGGGAGCCCCACTCGTTGGCGTCAGTGAAACAATAAAAAAGCCAACCTGCGATTGATTACTAATAATAACCAATGGTAGTACAATCGCAGATCAACCCCCTTATCATTTATACACCACGGTAGCTCTGAAATGTTTCTTACTTACCGCAATGGCCTAGCTAGCGTCAAAGTCGATGGCCTTGGGTCGCAGATTTCTATCATCAGCTGAGCTGCTGCAAGCTCTTTTAATAATAGTAAAAAAACACAGGGCGCCAGAAATCACAGATTTCAAGAAATAAATAAAAAAAATAACAAACAATTAAGTTTATTAATCAGCAGATCATGTTTGGTGGCAACATCAATAATGCGTCGGAAAATTGTTTATCACAATATTAAATAACCTGAATACAATAAATTATACGTGCTGAAAATGCGACACGCACAGCGAAAATATGTGAACCTCCTTTAGGCTCTTAGATTGAATTTGAATGCAATTCACTGAAGGGATAAGCTTATCACTGTCTGTGTGTATTATCCGTTATCTCGGTAATGATAATAAAATAGCGTGAAGCACTTTTTTTTACAAAATTCTTAATATGTATTCAATTAGTAAAATTATAAATTTGTAAATTGTAAATTAGGGAACAATTGATACATTATGTTTTAGATTTATGAGACACAGATTTATGAATGGTTAGTACATTTCGTTTTAGATTTATAAGGCGTAGTTTTAAATTAGTAAATTATAAACTTGAAGCGTTGTGAAAAAAATCGATTCAGCCAATAATTCGTGGGCGTTGAAATAAGACTAACCTGGATTGAAAGAAACGCCGGTGGCATGCGTTGAATTGGTCCAGGATTATCTTAATGTAACAATCACCAACAGCGCAGACCTCGTGGCCAAAGTTGATAAAAGGACAGGCACTCGGTGTTACAGACGGCAAGCCCCCAAAATGGCATTCCAGAGGAAGTTGTGAGGGGTCCAAGATTACCAATTATGATGCCAAATAGCATAACCAGTCGCTCAAAAACGGCGTTTAAAAGAGTTACTCGAAAGTGGTAACTAAAAGCGGTAACTAAAAGCTGATAAGAAAGAGAAATTACTAAAATGGATAACAAGCAATTAGCGTAAACATACCTGATTTAGTTATCAGCTCACTAACGAAATTAATTATTAATTAGTGCTGTAGCACGTGGGAATACTTTCGAAGAAGCAAGTTACTTCGACAGAAAGCGAAAATCAAATGGCCCAAAATAATCGAATCGCTGTTCGCTGGCGTAAAGCGATAACAAGTGAATTCGGGAAAACCAAATCTAGCGCCTTCGCGCGGACAAAACTTGATATTATTCGAAATACAGCGAAAATAATTCAAGTGGGAATGTACAGGCTGGCCCGGAAAAGAATAAATAAATGGCGAAACAAATAGCAGGAGCTAAAGATTTGTTTCAAAATGCTGTAGAATTCAGTCGGAGTTGTATCCAGTCCGTGATAAACGGGCGGTGATAGTTTATGTCGGTGATGGTAATAGTTCTATTGGAGTGTAAATCCACATCGGTGGTAATCTAAGTCGGTGGTAAACCAAGTCGATGATATTTCACTTCTGTGGCATGTCATATTTTTGTTATATCGTTCTTAAAGTCGGTAGCACACACAAGAAGAAGGTTCTTCAAAGAATACACCACACTCGAGGAGACATAAGCGACATTGCAGGAAATAATACTTTTTCTTTAATTCTGTAATTGTAAGTTCTGAGAACATAACATTGTCTTCATTACCTAGTAAATCTCTGGTTATGTAGAAACTCTACTCTGGTGATGTGTTGGAAAAACACGAAAACGTGAAATTTTCTCCGAAAGCAAACGACAGGGTATAACTTACTATATAACTTAACTCCATACAAGACTAACTGACGCCTGAAATGTTTAAATATGTAAAATAGATGCAAATATTTACTTACGTGGTAAGCGAGTGCCCCTTACACATAGGGGGCACACTTGTCAATCACGTGATTCATCTATTCTGCCCCAAAGTACAGGCAGTTAAGTTACTCAGCTATGGACGTCATATTCTGGTGTTAATTAATAAAGTGTATTTATAAATATTAATTAACGTTCAGTTATTTAATCCATAACTTACTTTCTTTATCTCTCGTTTAACTGGTTAGTTTGTTGAAGTGGTCTGTTTTTATACGAAATGTTCCACAACGACCATAAATACAGAGTAAAAACATAAATGCAAACTTTCAGTTGTAATGTAAACAAGACTTCTGCAGCCCCTGATTTGCACTTCGGAAGTACAACACTCCCTCATAAACAAAACCATCGGCAGCCATCTCTGAACTTAGCACGCAATTGCAGGATAATGCGATTACTTTTAATTACCCGTTAATGCTGAACTATCAGCATTGGCCTGGAAAATCCCGGGGATTACAAATCAAATCCATTTCAAAAACGTTTGTTTACACAGACTGCAAACAAATATATTCGGTCAATCTACATAAATATTAGTCTGATTTATGCTGCTGGCACCGCCCGCTATTTATTGAACTAGTTGAAATCGGTTGTGGGTGTGTTTCAATTATTGCAAAAATAGAGAAACGAGGCCGTGATTTAATTAAAAAACTGGAAATGTAACTACCATTGAAATGGAAATATGTGATCTTTGAAACCCCACACCGGTGTTAGCCACTCACGCAAGCGCCGGATAGCATGTTACGTGTAGCGATCCCAATGCCTTATCACATATTTTACATACCACGGCATATTAGCTGAACAAATGCATGATCTGCATTCTCAATTTTCAAAGCAAAGATAATATTGCGTCCAGTTTCATGCCAGCTTTGCTGTACAGCGAGTATTTCGAAAGCCTACCTGAACTCATTGTTTCTAACTGGAACGTTATTTTGCAAATTTTATTTCAACGCTGGCTCATACGGATTGCATAAAAAGTAAATGTTTATTTTGTCGGAACGCGGAAAAGTCTATTATTCGAAGCTCTAAAAATAACGTGCTGTAAAACCAAACTTCATTATAAATTTTAGTTATATCAGAGAACAGAGCCCACTACTAAGCTAAAACCAAATGCATGTAGTATTTTTGCTTTGCTAGATTCCTTTGGATATGAGATCATCCTCAAATCCAATTGCAAAACAAAAAATATCCAGGAATAATCGCCGTTTACAGCATCCCTGCGTTTTGTTTTCTTTATGGACCCGATAAAAATTGGAGCGAAATGAAAAACGATTTGGTTTGACTTTTCTTGTCTTCCTTGAGAGCGCCTTTCGTTCTATAGCAGATAATGTGGGTTAGATTCACAGCTACTACTACAAAAATCTAGCTCCTCTTCCTGGATATTTTCTCCATTCTCATTTATCAGCCTCAACTGAGGAGATATTCACAACCAAGATATCGACTTTTACAATCCTTGTGGACATTATCCCAACAAACCTTATTGTAGCAGCTAGTGCATACAGAAAAAATACGAATTTAATAGTTAGTTGGTATATATTCCAAAAACATATATTTATTAAAATGGAAGAATAGAGAGGCTGTTACGCTGAAATTTATTTAGGCTAATGGATATCAGTGTACTTTAACGGTTGGCAACTTATACTGACCTCCAATTTTCCAGCTAATTGCAATACTGTGCATTCACCGTACTGTTACAGATACAGCATCGCTTCCGCAAACTGCAAACTGCATTATAACATGAACATAATGATCGGTTAGAGACGCTCAAACCACAAGCTCGAAATGATCTTGTCATGCGACTGAGGTTTTCAACGGGATCGCTACTTTCGCAATGTTATCAACGGCATACGAATATGCTAAAGAGCACACAATTTGTCTATTTCTGAAAAATTTACTTTTCGAGCAGTTTCAAACAATTTATTACTGCATTATGTATTTCGACAGCTAAGATGAAAATGACAGCTTTTTCATCGAAATACTTATCTAGAGAAGATACCTCGAATTTCCAGTGAGCATAAGGTTGCTACTAATGGTAGTCGTTTTTCTGTTCCTAGTTTTAGTTGTTCAACCGTGAGTAGTATGGCGACACCTAAACTGGAGCAATCCGCGAATTAAACCTTGGCACTATAGCGGCCATTTTGTTTTTAATTGGGTCAATTAAAATGATCGATTAAATTGATTGATCCAATTAAACCGCCAATTAAATCCGCGGTTTGCCCTAATTAATTTCGCGGTTTGCTCTAATTATTCTTCATATGTGCTACTGATTAATCACATATGAAGTTTGATATGTAATTTACATATGTGCTACTGATTAAATTACGCGGCGGCCATTTTTAATTTGCTTCCGGAATTACTCGTCGGACTTTGGCGGCCATCTTGGATTTCTGGCGCGAATATTTGAATTTGAAATTTCTCTGATTTTTTTCTAAGTTCAATTTTTTGAATTTAAACTTCCCGGGTGTCGGCCATCTTGGTTTTCTGCGCGCGCACTTCTCGCGGCTGTCCTTTTAATTTTGAATTTTAGCGCGAATATTTGAATTTTAAATTTTTTTCTAAGTCCCTGTTTTGAATTTAACTTGTCGGGTGTCGTCCATCTTGGTTTTCTCACATTTATTTTAATTTAAAAAAAGCTTCCTGCGATGTCCCATGGCTGGAGTCGAACCAGCGATCACAGCATTACGAGTACGAAGCCTTAACCAACTGGGCTATCGAAGCGATCGAGGTTAAAGGAATTAAACATGGTCACTTGCGTGTCACGAGCCCAGCTTTAAACAAACTATTTTTCAAAAATTTAGATTATAAGAATAGGGGATGTGTAGCTTATTGTGTTTAAAGGTTGATACATTTTTTAAAAAAATTAGATTTGTAACAGCTTATTAATTATTTTATAATTTGTGCCTGCTATATGGCTGGATTAACGAGATCCTCATTGTCCCTACCTACTATAGGAAGTTTCCGTCTAAGTTCCCTTTTTAAAACAGGTCGGTGCCTGGGTATTGTTTGGTTTTAAAGGTTTGAGCATTGTACCACTTAGCTGTTCTGACATTATACTTCCATATACATATTATAAATAAATTTTAAATGTTATTTTCGACTGAGTTTTAGCCGCTTATAAATTACAACAGCTAGTTTAAAATTAAATGGGCGATAAGAGCTAAAGGCAGATCGTAATATAAAACGAGTTACAAATTTTATTTTAGTATATTCCTGAAATACTGATAATACGTATTGCTTGAATAAGAAAGAGTTGAACTTTCTCTTTTGTTCTGCAGAGAAACCTTGTCTGACGTCATGACCTCGGTGTATTTTCAAACAAAGAACCAGATTCTAGAAATTCATCGAGTTACAAATTTGAGTTTAATATATTCCTGACATACTTCTGTTGTGCCCTCGCCCATATAAAATAAGACATACGCATTAAATAAATGTTTTTATTGTATAAGAATGGTTGTCCCCCATAAATTTGAATAAAAACAGACAATTTCGTTGAAAAAAAAATAGCTTTTCAAAATCGTTTGCAAATAAGACAAGGGATACTTGTAAAAATATAAGTCAAACCATTTTTTCTTGTAAAAAATTTACGAAAAGACGTAAGTGTTGGCGACAAATTAAAATAAATTTGAATAAAAGCACGCAAAATTACGAAAATACGTAGAAAATTTATAAAAATCGGCATCTTGTCACATTAAATTCTGCAAAAACGACAAAAAACAATATTTTTATACAACTTTCATCGAAAAAATAGTAAAATTTTACGAAAATACGTCTGTGTTGACGACAAATGAAAATAAATTTGAATAAAAACACGCAAAAATTACGAAAAGACGTATGTGTTGACGACAAATTAAAATAAATTTGAATAAAAACGCACAATTTCGTTGAAAATCTTTACAAAGCGACTTTATAGTACCGAAAAAATGATGTAAAAAAGTTTTAAGAGTTATTTCTAAGCATAATTTTGCAAACGTTTAACAAATAAACCGTAATTTTTTAAAGTACATCACACAATTATGAAATCGTAGTTCAATTTATATGAATTTTCGATACTTTGTATGTGAAAAAATAGCTTCAATTACTAATATTTGAATAAAAACATGCAATTTCCAAAGCATTTCGTTCAAAATTTTAGAAAATCGACAGCATCACCCATGAAAATTTATAAAAATCGGCATCTTGTCACATTAAATTCTGTAAAAACGACAAAAAACAATATTTTTTTTTACAACTTTTATTGAAAAATAGTAAAATTTTACGAAAATACGTCTGTGTTGACGGCAAATGAAAATAAATTTGAATAGAAACACGCAAAAATTACGAAAAGACGTATGTGTTGACCCCCAAAGTAACAAAAATTTGAATAAAATCACGCAATCATACAGCATCTCACATAAATTATCACAAAAATCGACATCATGTCACATAAATTATACAAAAACTGTGATCATATTACTTGAAATTATACAAAAAACGACATTTTCATTCAATACACGATGAAAATTGAACAAAAATCACGCAATCATACAGCATCTCACATAAATTTTCACAAAAATCGACATCATGTCACATAAATTATACAAAAACTGTCATCATGTCACTTGAAATTATACAAAAAACGACATTTTTACTAAACACACGACGAAAATTGAACAAAAATCATGCAATTACAAGCCATCCCACATAAATTTTCACAAAAATCGACATCATGTTACATAAACTATGCATAATTTTGCAAATTTTTTACACTTTTTATAAAATGCATCGCTCAAAATTAAAAGAAATAGCAATTTCGTTGAAAAAATCTACTACCACAATCATTTCGATAAACAAAATTCAAAAAATCTTATACTTTTGACGGAAATATATGTATGTTGACCACAAATTAACATAATTTTTAAATAAAAACGCGCAATTCGTTGAAAAAAATATTCTGACACCACCAAAAGACGCAATTTCATTGAAAAATATATATATGTTGTCCACAAATTAACATAAATTTGAATAAAAACACGTAATTTTGTTGAAAAAATGTTCTGGCCCCGTCATTTCACTTAAAATTTTGCAAAACTGCCATCATAACACTTGAAATTATACAAAATCTATGTATGTTGATCACAAATTAACATAAAACTGAATAAAACACACAATTTCGTTGAAAAATTTGCAAATGTTTTACACTTTTTATAAAATGTGTCGCTCAAAATTAAAAGAAATCACAATTTTTAAATTATATCACGCCATTATGAAATCGTAGATTGATTTTTTTTTTAAATTTTACACTTTGTAACTGTAAAATAACTTCAAATACTAATATTTTAGCTTTAGATTTTGTAATTATTGCAGATTCGTGAAAAACAAAAGCAGAGTAGAAATAAAAACACAAACACTTTCTAATAAACAAATATATTGTTCTTATTTCGTATAATACTTAATAATATAAAAATAAATGTACAGCTGAATGTCTCATTTTTCTAAAAATCCGCTAGCAATTTACAAAACTGTAGTCGGAGGTGTACAACATTTCAAATTAAAAAGGTTGCAAGTAATAAAATCAGAAGTTTAAGACGCTCCCAAGCCAGTCGCACAATTCTTGTAGGAAGTTTGATCAGAAGCAAAAACAGGGCGTTTCACATTCAACAGACTCGGGATTGTTTGCAATATTTTCTGAACTTCCATTGTATTCATTGCGCCACCAATCGGATAAAATTAGTATGTTTTCCAATGCACACACCGGCGAACAGATATTGTGATTAAGGCAGCGTACGGCAGTAGCAGTTTTTCGCAGAACTTTTAAAGATGGGCACTCGATATCTTCCAGATTCACGACGATTTTATTCAGAAAACTTAGAACCTCCTTTTTTTCTTGACCCTTAACGTACACTTTTTCAAATTTTTTGAGAACTCTTGCTAGCTCGGTTTCAAATTCATCAAAATGTATAGAACCAGTATCCCATGCTAGACCGTGGTGACTCTGCTCCAGATAGTTTATGCCTTTTTTAACGAAATAGGGCAGAGTGACATAATTTGCAGGAGGTTTTAAAACGAAAATTGCTAGCTGATTACCATCTGCTGAAATAACAGCCACTTCTTTCGGAATAAACTGCTTCTGCTCGCCACGGAACCCTTGTAAATCTACGAAGGCAGTGTCCATACCGACGTTTCGTCTGGGGCCCATCTTCAGATGCACTAGGTAACAGAACACAATGACTTAAAACGAGTTAGTGCGGTATCGGTTTGGACAGCTGGTTTTACAAATTTTAAAATAAAAAGAGGTGGAAACACTGCGTGCGCCGCATAGCAGACAGGTTGGCTCGAGCACTCACTGCATAATTAAGAAAACATATAGTTTAAAAGTCTTCTATTTGCAATTTCATACAATATTTCATATAAATTAAGCCATGTACAAATTTCTAAATCGGTTTTGATATATATTTTATCGAAAGACATGACCCTCAGCTGCTGTTTTATTATTTGTCGTGATTGCGTGATTGCGTGATTTTATTCAAATTTTTGTTACTTTGGGGGTCAACACATACGTCTTTTCGTAATTTTTGCGTGTTTCTATTCAAATTTATTTTCATTTGCCGTCAACACAGACGTATTTTCGTAAAATTTTACTATTTTTCAATGAAAGTTGTAAAAAAAAATATTGTTTTTTGTCGTTTTTACAGAATTTAATGTGACAAGATGCCGATTTTTATAAATTTTCATGGGAGATGCTGTCGATTTTCTAAAATTTTGAACGAAATGCTTTGGAAATTGCATGTTTTTATTCAAATATTAGTAATTGAAGCTATTTTTTCACATACAAAGTATCGAAAATTCATATAAATTGAACTACGATTTCATAATTGTGTAATGTACTTTAAAAAATTACGGTTTATTTGTTAAACGTTTGCAAAATTATGCTTAGAAATAACTCTTAAAGCTTTTTTACATCATTTTTTCGGTACTATAAAGTCGCTTTGTAAAGATTTTCAACAAAATTGTGCGTTTTTATTCAAATTTATTTTAATTTGTCGTCAACACATACGTCTTTTCGTAATTTTTGCGTGTTTTTATTCAAATTTATTTTCATTTGTCGTCAACACAGACGTATTTTCGTAAAATTTTACTATTTTTTCGATGAAAGTTGTATAAAAATATTGTTTTTTGTCGTTTTTGCAGAATTTAATGTGACAAGATGCCGATTTTTATAAATTTTCTACGATTTTCGTAATTTTGCGTGCTTTTATTCAAATTTATTTTAATTTGTCGTCAACACTTACGTCTTTTCGTAAATTTTTTACAAGAAAAAATGGTTTGACTTATATTTTTACAAGTATCCCTTGTCTTATTTGCAAACGATTTGAAAAGCTATTTTTTTTTCAACGAAATTGTCTGTTTTTATTCAAATTTATGGGGGACAACCATTCTTATACAATAAAAACATTTATTTAATGCGTATGTCTTATTTTATATGGGCGAGGGCACAACAGAAGTATGTCAGGAATATATTAAACTCAAATTTGTAACTCGATGAATTTCTAGAATCTGGTTCTTTGTTTGAAAATACACCGAGGTCATGAAGTCAGACAAGGTTTCTCTGCAGAACAAAAGAGAAAGTTCAACTCTTTCTTATTCAAGCAATACGTATTATCAGTATTTCAGGAATATACTAAAATAAAATTTGTAACTCGTTTTATATTACGATCTGCCTTTAGCTCTTATCGCCCATTTAATTTTAAACTAGCTGTTGTAATTTATAAGCGGCTAAAACTCAGTCGAAAATAACATTTAAAATTTATTTATAATATGTATATGGAAGTATAATGTCAGAACAGCTAAGTGGTACAATGCTCAAACCTTTAAAACCAAACAATACACAGGCACCGACCTGTTTTAAAAAGGGAACTTAGACGGAAACTTCCTATAGTAGGTAGGGACAATGAGGATCTCGTTAATCCAGCCATATAGCAGGCACAAATTATAAAATAATTAATAAGCTGTTACAAATCTAATTTTTTTAAAAAATGTATCAACCTTTAAACACAATAAGCTACACATCCCCTATTCTTATAATCTAAATTTTTGAAAAATAGTTTGTTTAAAGCTGGGCTCGTGACACGCAAGTGACCATGTTTAATTCCTTTAACCTCGATCGCTTCGATAGCCCAGTTGGTTAAGGCTTCGTACTCGTAATGCTGTGATCGCTGGTTCGACTCCAGCCATGGGACATCGCAGGAAGCTTTTTTTAAATTAAAATAGATGTGAGAAAACCAAGATGGACGACACCCGACAAGTTAAATTCAAAACAGGGACTTAGAAAAAAATTTAAAATTCAAATATTCGCGCTAAAATTCAAAATTAAAAGGACAGCCGCGAGAAGTGCGCGCGCAGAAAACCAAGATGGCCGACACCCGGGAAGTTTAAATTCAAAAAATTGAACTTAGAAAAAAATCAGAGAAATTTTAAATTCAAATATTCGCGCCAGAAATCCAAGATGGCCGCCAAAGTCCGACGCGTAATTCCGGAAGCAAATTAAAAATGGCCTCCGCGTAATTTAATCAGTAGCACATATGTAAATTACATATCAAACTTCATATGTGATTAATCAGTAGCACATATGAAGAATAATTAGAGCAAACCGCGAAATTAATTAGGGCAAACCGCGGATTTAATTGGCGGTTTAATTGGATCAATCAATTTAATCGATCATTTTAATTGACCCAATTAAAAACAAAATGGCCGCTATAGTGCCAAGGTTTAATTCGCGGATTGCTCCAGTTTAGGTGTCGCCATACTACTACCGTGTTTAAATTAGATAGATCTATTAGCTGCAGCTGCCCATAATATTAAAAGATTCTAAATATATTGTTTGCATGGGGCATTCTATTTTAACATTTTTTGCAAAGAACTCCTAATGGAACAACTGGATAAATAAATTTATAGAGAAAATAGATTAAGTGCTTCTTCTTGCTATTTCGCGTTTATGCAGACTAATGCCGGCCTTTCCCCATAATATTAAAACGAAATAGATTAAATATACCCAAATGTAAACAATGCGAAAAACGCCGAGCTCTGTAGACTAGTGGTGAGGGAGGTTGGGGGTTCGATTCCCGTGGCTGTCAACTCTGATACAGGTTTTTACGTGGTTCTCCTTAGTCAACAGAGTACATTCTCTGAGGCAAATGCCGGGGCAGTACTTCTCCACCTTTCCTAGCCTCTCTTCCATTCTTAATCCCTCTTTTTTAACCCATCCTGAAATTTCCGTTATTGGCTGAAGAGGGACTCAAGATCCCTATAGCAGCCCCCTCCCAGTTAAGAGAATTGAAATGACCCTGAACCTTTTAATTTTTTTGCAATGCTAAAACAGACAACTGAAATAAACATTTGATCCACATGGAAAACGAAGAAAAATCTTCGTTTCAAATTGAAAAGACTCCGACCCCTTATTATAGGATACTTTCATTTCTGAACTTGATAGGTGTCTGGAAGATATTACTACACTGACAAAATGTGTTGCAAATTTCTCATGCGTCTGCTGTTATCAATTAAATCACGCAGTTTTAGTTCAACTTTACTGAAATTTTGGGTAGTAGAACTGTCGAAGATATTGAATTTTCTTGAAAAGTTATGTGCAGAAACAATTATATTATTTTTTGCGGCTATTTAGCTGGAGAATGTTTTGTTGGTAAAGATTTAATATGGACAGGGACTGTAAGGAATGTAAAAGGTTACTCTTGTTAACTTTTGCTTATGATATCTTAAATATGAGTTTTATAATAACGACAAGAGAAGAAAAGTATAGCAGACGACTTTTTCATGCTTAGAGTCTGGTTTTTCTTCCTATAGGACGCAGAAGCACACATGTAGATGTTACACCAATTTTTGGTATAGTATAACATTATGGGAAATGTTTGATATTAACGTCGTAACTAATGTTGTTCTAAACAGCCAGTTCAAAAGGAATGTCGGAGAGAGATCATGGGCGAAACAATGCGTAATAAATTTGCTTAAATATCAGCAATAATAATATAACACATAAAGGCACCAGGTTCAACAACTTACCGTAATACGCTCTGACGAACCACACGGAGTAGTAGATGGACTACAACTAAAGACAAATGCCTAAAGAAAAGAAGCAACAAAGGCTAGTTTCAAACATTAACAATACGTTTATTGGTAACGGCGATCCAACAACAAGACCACTGCCCCTGTAACGACTGTCACGTCGAAAAATAGCCCCACGTAAAGCGTTACTCAAAGAAGAGTAAGAGTAAGAATTTTTAGATTACCAAAAAGGAAATGGCGGCTGAAGAGTTAACCCCCATCTCGAAACTATGCACGCGAGATTTTGGAGGCGAAAGCACGTCACTCAAAAACCCAAAGCCCACCAAAACTGATTGAGTATCCCGAAACGCACATACCATTTCAAACTTTTTGAGGGAAGCAACTGTATCAGCACCTGTTGCAAACCCCAACATACAGAAATAACGTTGCTTTACTTGTCTCTGTCTCTGTCGACTGCAATTGCCTAGCAAAGAATGTAAATTAAAAAAATACGACGCATTCTCAGGTACACGCCAATAATTTTTTCGTGGCGAATTTTTATAGTGCTTAGGTATTCAATCTTAATTTCGCTTATTTCATTTTGTACAAACCGCTCTGAGAACTGCATACATTTACTTCTTTTTTTTCTATTAAATTAGGCAAATGGCCTGTTTAGTTCCACAATGTTATGCTTCTATAACCTCTTGTCGCTGACAAACCTTATCCATCAAAACTAAGAAAGAGTTTCCTTGTTAGGAATTCATGACTACCACAGGTGTTAGCGTGGTAACCAGAGAACGTGCGATATTTAAAACCCCTGTGTAGTTATTGGGAATCGAACCCAGTCCAGCCGCTTGAAAGTTACGCATGTTATCCACTCGGTCATCGCTCTCTTCAGATTTTTTTGCGATTCCAACTAAATTTAGTAAATACGTGTATAAATGTATCAGCTACTTGACAACGTAAAATGGCAATTGTTTATGTACAGTTTAATTGCTAGGTACGTAGTTAACAGTGTCCCCCCTTCTCCCGTACGTTAAAGTGTAATAAGAAATACATCACTCTTTATGTAACATTATCGAATCTTCGTAAGGAGTCCAAAAGACTGATTGCATACTTGATTATGATGGCTCATAGGGTACAGGGTCTTCCTTTGCGTTCTGTTCTGCACTTAGCAGGCTGTGAAATGTTTTTGTTGAAATCGGCAGTAAAGAACATCAAAATCGTCATTAAAATATGAGAAATCGACAGTGAAGCAGTCTATTGTTGCCCGACTTTTTGTAGGTGACGGGGCGACAGATAAACGTCAACCGACGTCAACATAACCTACAAAAATTGGTTAAAATGTAATTTCACGATTTCTAGAGTGCAAAAAAAATCTGTAAAAGGCTTTTACCCAGAACTTCCCTCGTCGACATTGTGACACTAAATATCTTCACGTTTCTAGTACATTAAATACATTTTCAAATAAAAAATGTAACCCTCTGGGGGGATTTGAACTTTGCCGCATCTGCGAAGTAGATCGTAACCACATCAATTTTTCGTCTGCGTCATCGAGACATTGGAACGAGTGCGGCGCGCGCCTCTCTTGAACAGAACGGTCTTATTATTAAAACGTTTCGAATCTTTTGTGACGTTATCCTGTATTTTTTGAGCCTTATTTTCGGCAAGTGTAAAGCCTGAACTATGTGAAAATTATTACTTCCTCCTAATGCACAAATAAACAAAATTTTATTTTTTTAAGGTGCTCGCCCTGTATATATTTGTCTGAAATTGTAGCGGTTTCATTCCAGGTATATATATATATATATATATATATATATATAGTGTGTATGCAAAATATCTTCCTCCGACAAATACTTTTTGAGTTATACCGCCAACCGACAGACAGACATCATCTAGGGACCCTGAAACGTGAAGATCTGAAGAAATCTCGGAAGGTGATTTTTTCGTGATTACAATTACACTATTACTTCCCTAAGTACACTATTACTTCCTCAATTACAATATTACTTCCCTCGTCTTTCAGTCGAGTAATAATGTACTTCTCGACACTGAAGTTCCTTTTTTCCCCTCATGCGGCTTATCTACCTTGGCCCTATCGACCTCGGCAAATAAATCCACATTCGTGATAAAAAGTTTAAAACTTCAGTGCCTTAGTATACAAACTGCTATTATCAGTTCTCTCAAATTTTGAGGTTTACCTCTTTGCTGCTTAATGTAAGTTTATGATGTATTAATATAATACTAGCAACCAGTGAGACAAATGTCTCATTTAATAAAACAAAAAAGACCGTTTTTCAAATAGAACGAGTATTAAATAAAAACGATATTTTTTAAAATATTTTATTTTCTCGAAAACCGGAAGTGTCACGTGACTGAAATTCGGTTCCGGACCTGACATCACCATTCCAAACATATAACTTTAATAACTTTTTCTCTATCTCTTACGGTTTGGCTGCTGAAACAGCGTCCCGGACGGAAATCACGTGATTTATCGAAAACCGGAAGTGTCACGTGACTGAAATTCGGTTCCTGACCTGACATGACCATTCCAAACATATAACTTTCATAACTTTTTTCTCTATCTCTTACGGTTTGGCTGCTGAAACAGCGTCCCGGACGGACCAGCGTCCCGGACAAGTCTATTATATATATGGATGTATATCCTTAATATTACCCATATCAAGAAGTGTTTATCTAGTCGCCACTCCTTTAGTTCCTATAGAATTCCTGATTCATAGATATCAGTTTGTCTTTTCCTTCGCTAGCAGTCATCAGATTTGTATTTTCTTTTACGATAAAGGAAGTATTGAATTCACCCCAAAAATTCGAATTTGAATTTTCAACAGATCTTCATGTTTTAGAGTCCCCTGAACCCAAAAAAGCATGTTTTTGTTCATTGGTCTGTCTGTGTGTCTGTGAACAGAATATCTCAAAAACGAAAAGAGGTATGGCGTTGAAACTTCATACATAAGTTTTTTGTACTATGTAGATGCGACAGCAAGCCTTTGAATAAAATCGCATAACCGGAAGTACAGTGTTTACTCTTGTGATTTTTTATTTTTTTCAATTTTTTCAAAAACGGCTCTAACGATTATATTCAAACTTTACATTTTTAATGTGTATTGATGTGAGATAGGTGATTTTTCCAGTTGAATACTTTTAAAATGGGGTTCTTTTGTTCCTTTTTCAATTTTTTTTATTAACTGCTATTTTAAATAGAACTTCCGGTATAGTATTACATTTTTGTATTCAGCTTAAAATTTTAGGGAAAATTTGTCTCTTCAACTAACGCTCTATTTTGTAGGTACCGTTTTTGTAAATTTGTAATATTTGAAAATTTTTGGCAAATGCTTAAAAATTAAATATCAAATTTTTGGCTAATTATAAGATCACTGTAAAAGGAAATTGTGTGAGTGTATCCCACCAGACTTTTCTTATTTGGAAAGATTTGAAAAATTATTATATATTTGATTGGTCTTCGTTTTTCTTGCTTTCTCCTTATCTATTCTACATCTCTATCTTCTCGAGATCTTCTTCGTATTCTTCTTAACGTATTCTTCTTTATAGCCATTATCTACATAATTATTTTACATTTAAACTCTAAATTAATTTCACGCGATCTCTGCCATTTGAGCGAAGTTCGTCGCAATTACGAAACCTAAGAAAAACGCAGAGCTGCCATTCCCTCTTCCAAGAGCTGCCAAACGGGCAGGAGCGCAATTAGCTCGAGTGGCGCAAGGCCCAATTTCAATTTTTTGCGATGCACTCCAGCCGCATGTGTTGACCCTAAGCAAAGCTGATCGATCAGCTCGTTTAAAGAGCGATATCGGCAAAAGGGCAAAAAATTGGAGGGCTGCGGCTCGTTCTTTATCGGGCGGGTTGAGGCTCGCATCGCTTCAAATTCTATTTCCCGTCCATTGAAAACTTCTAATATGATTCCAAAGTTGTTGAGATCTACTGAAACCAGGCGGATTGCAGTGCGGAGCTAATGAATATTTGATTGTCAGATATTGCGGCTGCAGTGCCGAAGGCGCGCTCAATTTTGCATCCTAATGCAATCGCGGAATTAAACAACCCCGCGATAAGGGCGATCTCGACCGGCCCTAAACGGCACGTGCGCTAAAAATTGAATCCTGCCGGTCACAAAGGGTGCCGCCGTCGTTATTCCGGTCAGAATGCGACATGGTCCTGCTTTATTTCCGGCAGCCACGGTCATTAGTGTCCTGCTGGACCGACGCGAATCTCTGTTTTCCTTTTTCCAACCTTATTTGATTTCGCAGCGCAAAGCTCAGGAGGATTTAATTAACTTTCTGCCAGATGACTGCTGTTAACCTGTTGGGCTGCATCTTGTTAGCACAGCGAATTTTGGTGGGCAATTAAAATTACTGGAAGGATGACGACGTGTTTGCTCGAAAGTACTCTAAGCCAACATTTCGAATGAAATGTTTCATCAATATATTGCCATGTATAAAGTGTTTACTGGGAATGGATCTCATGAATGAAGCTAGAAAAAACATGAGCAAAATGTATATGCTCACAAGTAAATAAATAATATAACGTAGTAAATTACGCTATTTAGTAGCTAAATTCGGTGGTCACCTTCTACCCGTTCGGTCGTCGCCGCCCTTCACACTTTCACCTTCAATATTAATTATTTTTCACTTTATTCGCATCCATCACCAATTCATCTTATTTGTCAATTTGTGTAGAAAGAGCACCATGTCCGACTTGTGTACACAAGGGCAATTTATTTTTCAAGATGTTGTTTGCAAAATGTAGATACAAAATTTTCTGGAGAACTGTATGCTTTGCTTTATATAAGTATAATCTAGCTGGAATGTAACGTCCAACCCATTAAAAGTTGACTAAAACGGTAAAAAATTGACAAACAGCGTTTTGAAAATCTACTACCCAAATAGTTGCAAATCATTAGATCAAATATGCAAAAGCAATACGACAAAGCACACAGAAGTCCACTATCGCTTTGGTTGGTGAGCTATAATAAAAAAATGAAAATTAAAATATCTCCATCCAACTACATAGCTCATTTATTTAGCAGCTATAATAAATACTAAGATAGGGTTTCTTTATGCAGTTTTGTGAGTACATTAGATTAACTTAATTGTTCAAACATCGTTGGAATTAATTACTATACGTAGTAAGTAGTGTTATGTAGATATTATCCACTAGGGAAAAGGTTAACCTACGACATCGTAAGTCGAGTGGGCTAAGTTTTTCGTGTGCAGTACAAAATTTTATCCAATAAACCCAAAAGAAGCATGAAAACAATATGAAAATTGAAAGTATTGTTGGAAATCACAGTACCCGTTTGTTTTAACTGTTTTAGTTATCAGATCACATCACAACACAGACGACAATAAAAATTTGTCACGACCTAAATATCGATTTCACTTTTTCCAATTTCGCGTTTTATTTCGAATATACATATACGCGAGAATTCATGGTTCCAATAGACATCGCAGCTGAAACCACCGAAGCAACCTTTCAATTATTACCTGCGAATTTTAAAAAAATGGAAAGGATGTTACGCGACAAAACGACATTTACGACAACGCGCCAGCTCATAACGGCACTAAAGAAAAGCCACGAAACAGCTAGACGACTAGCGCGTACGATATCTCTCAAAATCGGGAATGTAACTCACATAGGACCGCTACCCAGCCCATAACAAGAAATGCCGGCTAAACTACAGTGGAGCAAGGGGTGGTCCAACACGAGATAACACCAGGACAACAGCCTAATGAACTATAAACAGATCTAAATGAATTGAGCGCCACACAATTCCATCACGATACACGAGAATGCACAGGGAAACTCACTGAGGCACCAGGAAGCAAGTAAACCTACCTTTCAACTTTACACTTGGCAGAAACCCGAAAGTCAAACGGGGTAGAGAATGGGTCAACTTTGAGACTCCTTGAAGCCGGCAGCAGGAGCGCTTAAACCGACCTTGACGCTCACCGGATCGTCCAGGGTCCGATTTATATCAAACTTACATTAGCCGCCAATCGGGCGACTACACTACAGATGACTTACACTGAAAATCACAAAGAAAATACAGCGGGAACGTGTGACAAGTGAGGGTATTGTCTTTCAAACACACATGCGGTACACAAATGAAGTACATAAATAAGGTACACAAATAAGGTACATAAATACGGTGCCCCAATAATGGCTAGTACGCAAAGCGTGACAAAGATGGGGGGGTGTTAACACAACAAATGTTAGTTTAGCGCACGCTCATGCTTAGCGACCATAAATCAAGCGCAGAGAAAATGTGTTGGCATAAGGCCCTGTACATAGCAATGGTGCTGGCACTGTTAAGTGCACAAAGGGGGTGGCACAACAAATGTTAATTTAGCGCACGTTCGTGTTTAGCGTTGGCGGCTTACGACTAGTACAGTACATCTCTCACATAGTGAGTCGTAGCGACTTCCAGGGCTTGTGTCCCAAAGTCGTGGAACAAAGCGGGTGGCTCTAATAAAGTCAATGATGCGACCAAATGGGACCAAACTCGCACGTAAAATTCGCCCAAGGGTAATCGCTCTCGAAATAATCCCAATAAGGAGTTGATGGCACGAACGGCGCATACGACAGGAGAAGCGCCTGGTACAATACGGAAGAATCAACACCATCCACCCGACTCTCCTCAAGCTCCAGAACTCACTCTCAAATATTAATAATCGGGAAAACAATCCCGCAGCCCAAGCGAACGTCAACCCCAAAGGGAAAGACGCCGCTGGGCGCGTACCTCGGAAAACTCGACTCACTGCCTTCTCGTACCTGATGCCAGCTCCCAACTGACTAAACAACAAGCCACGCTGCCCAGCAAAAACGAGAAGGGATTGCTTCACTCGCGCCCAGACACCAGCCGATCGATAATCTACTGAACACCGGCCAGAAGAAAGACGAGCTAACCATTCATTCTCTCTGTTGCACTCATGAACTGACGTTTTAAATTAATGCTAGAAAACACGTTTAACACTAAGGTCACGACAGCCGTGAGGCGATAAATGCACACGTGTGCGCGAGACGGACCGAAACAATAACACAGCTGTGTAACTGGCTGAAGTCAATGCCTGCATGAAACTTGATACACTTAAATTCAATTGGAAAAATATGAAAAAAACTATATACAAGCGGGGTCGTAACTTAGAAAAATAGGCAAATAAACCGTACATTCGTACAATTTGAAAATGTCGTGACAGGAGCTTAAACCATTTGATTGGAGAAAAAAGAACATTTTCATTTCCAAATATTCCTTTAACCTCGACAAAACTTTTAAACCTTCTGCACTATAGAAGAGGTACTCCATATTAAAAGCTACATTAATGTTTTCGAACATGTGGATATATCAAGGTTAGTTGAACCATTAATACAGATTTTATGTGCTTGTCAGGTTGTTGAAAGAAATAGGTTTTAAGGCAAAAAAAACAAAAGCACTTGAAAGAGAGCATATAAACGATTTTTGGTGGAGGCGGCACTGATCGAACAGATAGTCTTGATATTTAGCATATCAGGAGGAAGCCGCTTCTCTGAGCTTTGCAAATTGAAATTGCAGGATACCGAAAACAAAGGGTCCGACTTCACGATTAAGTCGCCTGACACGTAAACAAATTTGTGCTCAATAGTGAGAATTTGAAATTGTTTTGCATATTTATAATAAATGTAGATCCGTTTCACCGGAAAACGTAAGTCATGGCAGATTTCTTCTATCCTATAAAAAATTTAAAAGTATATTTCAGCCAGCTGATATCAACAATTTCTCTAAAATTTCCAAACAAAGTGCCACCTATTTACATTTAGGTGGCCGAGACAAGTATACTGGACACAGCTTGCGACGTTCTTCTGCCACCTTGCTGGTTAATTCAGGAGCTGATCGAATGGGTGGTGGAAGTCGTCTACCGTGGCCAAAGGGTATGTGGAAGCATCAATTACGAATAAAATAGAGATTGTGAAGAGAAAATATATACCTAACTAAGACTGACATTACATTTATTTTTTCAAAAAATAGTTTTAGTAAATATGGTTTATCCAATACTCAATAGTAATATGGGGTTTTATTAGTTCATTTTAAACAAATAAACTGGGCAATTACTAACTTGCTTGGATCACAACCCACGTTGTCCTTGACGCTGTGGTGTATTTAGCTTGTTTGCATCACAACCCATGTTACCCTTAACACCATAGTAGGTTATAATAAATAAACCACGCGTGACTCACTTCAACTTATCGTATTTATATCCATCCAAGCGGTTGCTCTCGTCACATACATTATATGGTTTTATGAAGCCGTTCATACAACTTTAAGTTGGTCACGGTTAATTGATTGAGGGGATGCTACAAATTTATGAAAATGGTCAAACTCGAAAGCAAAGCTTTGGCAGGTTGTGACGAGGAAACAATCAACAATTGTAATCTCTTTGTTACCAAAGCGACTGCATAAATTCCTGCATTTTCGTGTTTTTAGTATTAGATGATATAATATAAGGTAGTGAAGGAACATTCCAAATTGTGAAGGTCCATAAGTTTCTGGGAAAATTCTAGAGCAGCTATCAAAAGCTCTAAAAATATTTATCATCAAAAAGTCACACCTCTATATTTTTGCATGAGTGAAACACAATTTAGAGAAACATGGTTGTTTTAATGCCGTTCCGTAGTACAGTCCGTAGTGGAGTCAAACTACACTTTATTGCTTATTGCCGGGTAGCTCATTAGCAATATAATACTTCTTACTGTACTTGCTCCAATCGTGATTAAAGAAAGCCCATGTTGAAATTAACACCGTAATTGATCTGGACTCAGTACTAAACAACATTAACGTTAAACCATGAAGTGGATGGCCCTTTCTGTCGCGCATTTCTACAAACAAAATTATTAAATTATGCACCAAAAAACTGTTTCTCGAACGCATTTATATACTGAAACATCAACAATATATCCATCTACACGCAAAAAGTTTGTTTTATTCCACACATATATTAAACATAATTAACGTACACCTCAGAAATATGCCTGTACTACGCAAATCCTCAAGCTCAATGTGCACAGTACCATAACATTGACTCACTCGCTGACAGACAGTTATTTCAAACGCCGCCTTTTTGCTGGAACACCCCTCTACCGCACTTATGCTTAGATTGCCAATGCGCCCTGAACACAAGATCCCCGCGCGCGCCCTTCGGCACGCACTTACTCATTCCATGCCAACTGCGATAGCGATCGCTAATTACCAGTGCCCGAATTGTATATGCAGTTCCAAGAAGTAAATAAAATTGACTCGTCTTTGGATGTACGTAAAACGAAAGGGTATGGTAATTATTCTTAATCACTTCTGTTTGCCAACTTCTAACTGAATATAACTGTGATTATGACTTTACTGGGCGACTCTAATGCTAAATAAGTAGGTGCCGCTTTGTAAGTATTAGTGGTACGTACCCGAACTAACTGCGCATGCTATGAACACTGATAATTACAGTATGGATCACCCCCGTAAAATGTTGATGACGAATGCCAGTTGCGGAATATCAGGGCTCGAGCCACACCCATAGCCCGCGGCATTGCCTTCACTAATGAATTACTCGATGACGCGGCCGCTTCTTTTGTTAGCGTCCTGGCTCCAAATCGTCAAACTGCAATATATGCAAGACCTTTGTACTTCTGTATAGCTCAGCGGCCATTATTTGAAATCTTCTCTTCGCGCGTACTTCCTCCAGAAACTTCACTGGCTAGTTTTGTATACAGCTTCAAAGCTTAGCTCCACTCGCGTTCTCTCTTAGGCTCGCGAACAAAAGCCTACGCTCTTTTTGCGAAAACCAAGCTAAAACTTCCAAGCTCTTAGCCTAAGCACCTCGCTTCCGGCACATTTTCGCCAGAAGGGCCCGTATTTTAGCGTAAATCCATAAAACGCATTTACGCCTTTAAAATTTATAATGATGCACTTAATTAATTATGACAATATAACAGCAAACAACAATGAACACAGATATACAAATGTAAATTAAAATGCTATTTTAAATACACTCAGGCGAGCCAAGTCAATCACGTTACACGCTACCACATTCACCATACATTAAAATAATATCGATTTTTTTTTTATCAATATATCTTTCAACTGAACATTAGGTATCTGTGTTGCTATGACATGTGTAAGTTGGGTTGCAGTCTCAGATACTAAGAGGTTTCAAGTTTCGTTGCGCACCCTGTGTATGTACTATGCATTGTCTCTAAAAATTAAGTCATTTTAGTTATGTTTATCCATGTTCACGTTGCGTTACATGAAAATCCTCCAGGTCACCAATAAGTTAAGACTTCGAAGACTTTAGATAGTATAAGATAGCATTAGTAGAGTATTATCAAAGAATATAGATAGGGGAAGAAGGACAGCGTTATGGGCTATAACGTATATGCTGTGATTTGGGTTGCATAACTATTTACTTGGTTAAATATATCATTTTTTGTTCGAAAATGCCGCTGGGAGCTCCTAGCGTCAAAGTGCTTACCTTATCAGTGGCATTCAGCATGTAAATGCGTCATTAGCATTCTTGAGCTATAACAGTGTTGCAAGAACTTTCTCTCTACAATTCCAATAGTTTTACAATGGTTGTACCTACCCGAAATAAACTTGTATTCTGCCAAAGAATATTTAAGTAGTTTGATTCTGCTTACATCTAAGTTAAGTTAGTTACAAAGAATATTAAATATAGGTGTATATTC